>JANAVB010032018.1:8674471-8996971 GCA_029216955.1 Iris pallida | reverse complement strand
TTTTTTGAGCTCCATCTACTAAGAGCATCCTTAGTAAGGCTCATCTTCAAGCCCAACTTCTACATTCAAAATTTTGAAACTTATTTTTGTAGAATAGTAAGTTCCATCCCTAGTCCCAATTTTTATAATTTCGGTCACATCCCACCCATAGGAGCTAAGGGTTGGGCCTCCAAATTCTAGATTTTAGATTGTAGGAACTTATTTTGTAGAATAGTAAGTCCCAATTTGGAGCCTAACTTTTTAGATTTTATATTATTTTTTTTACATCAATTTTTGACCACACAATCTTTAGAATGAGAGCTCACTTTTATCCTTTTTTTACTATTCACATACAAATCCAACTCATTCTATATTTACCTTTTTTGAAATTTTGGACCCCAAATTACATTGGAGAGTCCCAACTACTAATGATGCTCTTATAAGAGTCTTGGAAATGGAGCTTGGAAACGGTTTCATAAGTGAGACGTCTAAATCGTTTGCAAATACTAAGATATTTGACAATTTTCGTAAATTTGTAAAACTGTGGAAGGGAAATACTTAGTATTTTGTAAATATGATAAAATACTTGATATTTTACAATTTTCGTAAATTTACGTAAATATGATAAAATACTTGATATTTTATCATATTTTATCAATTTTCGTAAATTTATAAAATACTTAGTATTTTGTAAATTTGATAAAATACTTGTAAATTTGATCCACGTAGGAAGGGAAATTCTAAGCAATTAACAATACTTGTAAATTCATGTGCAACCACGTAAAATAAATATTTTTTTGATATTGTTAAAAAATACTTTAAATATTTAAATATATATTAATTAAAATATTTAAATATTTAAATGTTTCATATTTTATCATATTTAAATATTTAAATATTTAAATATTAATATATTTCAAAAAAATATTTAAAAAATATTTAAATATTAAATATCTTACATTATTGGACCATAAATATTTATATTTAATATTTAAATATTTAAAAAAATAATGTAATTTAAAGTATATTTTAAAAAATACTTTAATATATTAAATATACTTTAATAAATTTATTAAATTTATTAAATTTATTAAATTTATATTGACTTATAAGTTTAATATTTAATATATTAAATTTATAAATTTATTAAATTTATAAAATATAGTCAATATTGATATTGACCATAAATTTAATAATGTAATTTGATATTGACTTATATTTTTAAATATTTAAATATAAGTTTAATATACTTTAATAAGTTTATTAAATTACATTATTAAATTTATGGTCAATATCAAATATTGACTTATATTGACTTATAAATTTATTAAATTTATCTTACATTATATCAAATATTGACTTATATTGACTTATATAAGTCAATATCAAATTTATGGTCCAAAGAAAAAATACTTGTAAATTTGACTTATATTGGGAGTAAGTTACCAACCACATCCTAACACTCAGCATAATAGTTTGAAAAAATTTGAAAGACACCCCACTTTATTTTATCATATTTACGGTGCACCCCACAGTTTTACAATAATATAAGGTACCCCCCACTTTGGACGAAAATTGTCAAAAAAATTTGTTTTGACCAAAATACCTTTGGCTCATTCCTCTTTCTTCTTTCTCCCCCCCCCCCCTCCCCGCCTCTGTCGTCGCCCGCTCCCATCGCTGATGCCGCCGCCGCCGGAGGCGGGAGGGGGGAGAGCGGAGAGAGGAGGGGGTGATGATTATGATGCAGATGGTGATTATGGTGCTGGTGATGGCGGTGGCGGTGATTATGGTGCTGGTGATGGTGGTGGTTGTGATAGGGAGAAGAGAGGAGGGGGGGAGCGGAGAGAGGAGGGGGGAGCGGAGGCACGCCGACGACGGGGAGAGGGGCAGTCATGGGGAGATGGAGGACACGAAAAAGAAGGCGGAGGTATTTTGGTCAAAAAAATTTGGTCAAAGGAGTTGACCGTGAATTTTTGACGGTTTCCGTCAAAAGTGGAGAATATTTTACATTATTGTAAAACTGTGGAGTGCACCGTAAATATGGTAAACAAAAGTGAGGGTGTCACTCAAAATTTCACTAAGGGGCTGTTTGGTTCGCTGAAACTGTCCAGTAAGTGGGAGTTTCTGCGACAACTTGTCGGAGCTCACCACACTTTCGGTGTTTGGTTGACGCTGAAACTTGGTGGTGGAAGTGTCTAATCCATGGAATAGTAGTTGCAGGGAGGAACTTTTTTGATGCAATCAAGTTGCATCAAAAAAGGGCCGCAAGTGGCCTGCAAGTGGGAAGGGTCTGACGCGTCGCGGGAAAGGCGGTGGAGAAAGTGGACGAGGTGGCGGTGCCGAGCTTCCGCCGGGAGAGGAGGTGGTGGGAGCGCGAGCGAGGGCCGAGCGCCGGGTCCGACGCGTCGCGGGAGGAGGTGGAGGTGTCGAGCCTTCGCCGGGTTCGACGCGTCGCGGGAGGAGGTGGAGGAGGAGGAGGAGGAGGATGAGGAGGTCCTCCGGGAGAGAATGGGTGGGTTTTGTTTTTGAGATGAGTAGTAGTTAGCATTTGGTTTGGGAGAGATGAGAATTGGTCCGTAGGAAATGGGTTTATACTATGGAGCATTCTGGAGTGTAGGTAGGATTAATTAACAAATAATATAATGATATGTTTAACTAGTAGTTTTTAGTAATTAATATGATTAATAGTTTTTATATATTAATTATTATTTAAAAACAAGAATCTGAAAATATGTATATATTAATTATTATTTAATTTTTAAAAAGTAATTAATAATAATAATAATAATAATAATATATAATAATAATAATAATAATAATAATAATAATAAGAGAAATTTTGAGTTACCCCCCACTTTGATTACCCAAATTAAGGGTGCACCCCACAGTTTTGCATTAAAGAAGAAATGCCCCCACTTTGGATGGAAACCGTCTAGGGCTAACGGTCAAAAGCTGACCCAAAAAATTTGACGAAAATACCCTTCACATTGTCTTCTTCCTCTCCCCTCTTCTCCTCCTCGCCGCCACTGCCCCCCTCCTCCTCCCCGCCGCCACTGTCCCCCACCTCCCTCCCCCCTCTTCCCCGCCACTGCTGCTGCTGCTTCCCCCCCCTCCTCCTTCCCGTCGCCGGTCGCCCCCCCCCCCCCCCTTCCCTCCCCGCCGCTCCCCCCTCCCCGCCCCCCCCCCCCCCCGCCCCCCGCTCCCGTCCCGTCCCCCCGGCCGCTGCCCCCTCCCATTCGCGCCATTGTTGCTGCGAGACTATTGCTGCCAACGATGTTGACCCAGATGGAGGGACGACGTCGGCCGGCGAAGGGGGGAGCGCAGCGGCGGGGGGCAGGGGGTGACGACGGGGAGGAGGTGTCGCAGCGGCCAGCGGTGGGCAGGGGGGTGACGACGGGGAGGAGGGGGTCGCAGCGGCCAGCGGTGGGCAGGGGGGTCGGAGTGGCCGGCGGTGGGCAGGAGGGTCGCAACGGCCGGCCGGCGGTGGGGAGGGGGGAGGTGGCAGCGGGGAGAGGCGGTGACGACGGAGAGGAGGGGGCAGTGGCGGTGGGGTGGAGGAGGGAGACAACACACAGGGAAGAAGGGTATTTTCGTCAAAATTTTTGGGTCAAAGCTTTTGACCGTTAGCCCTAGACGGTTTCCGTCCAAAGTGGGGACATTTCTTCATTAATGCAAAACTGTGGGGTGCACCCTTAATTTGGGTAATCAAAGTGGGGGGTAACTCAAAATTTCTCTAATAATAATAATAACTTCTTAATTTTCACCTTGATACAAAATAATAATAAATAATAGTAGTTTGGGGGGGGGGGGGGGGGGGGGGGGGGGGGGGGGGGGTTGGTTTGGTGGGGTAAGTATATCTAGGTTTACCACATCTCCAAAAAAATTTCCACTTTCAACTATCCAAACAACCGAACTACTTTTTTTTTTTTTTTCACTTACAACAACCATCCAAACACCAAACCAATTTTTCTTTCACTTGCAGCAAAAAAAAAATTACTCCATCCAAACACATTTTAGAAAGTGCCACTTGCCGCAAGTTAACGAAAACTCAATTTGCTGCAAGTGCCACTTTCACACTTTCAAAGAGTTACATCTATCCAAACAGGCCCTAATAGTTTTTACTTGTGACATATTTTGGTCGTACTAGCCCCATCAAGGGGTTGTACGAGTTGCTAAAAGATCCTAAATTCAAGCGATGGCCCCAAAGCGAATAACAAAAAGAATATTGGTCCTTATTATATCCCTATTTTGTTCATAACTTTTATTGTTGACATTTGATTTATGTATTCGCCTCGCCTATCTTCTAACATTAGTGAGCAGAACTTTGTTTTAAATTTTTTTGTTAAATCTTAATTTGTTGGGAGCTGCAGCCAGTTTATTAGTGAATGGTGGAGGTAACAATAACCATAAAAAAAAATTAAGCCCCCGTTTGGTACATTATAATGAAAACGTAATATAATCATATAATCAAATAAAAAAAAACTTTTTTATTTAATTATGTTATAATTATGATTACATTGTGTTCCACAACACCTGTATGCATCTGAAACCATACCACAATACAACTGAAGCTATTGTTAAGGGTGAAATGACATGCAAAGTCATAGAGCTCGAGATGCAAAGCATTGGAATGCAATCATATAGTTAGAAATTATATATTTTTGTTAATTAATTTTTTTTAATTATATTTTCTAAAAAGTTATATTTTCATGTTTGACTTGTATATAAATTTTCCAAAAGAAAAAAAATAAAAAAATGATATAAAAACTGGAGGAAAAAAACAATAAAAAAATCCTTAGAAAATAAAAATGCTTGAAAAAAAAAAATCTGAAAAAAGATTAAAAAAACGGAATTTTTTTTATTAAAAATGTGAAAAAAAGAGACAGAGATGAAAAAACAAACAAATTCTTAGATAATGAAAAAGACAGAATTCTCAGGAAAAAAAAATTGACATATAAAAAAACTGAAAACAATACCCAAAAAACAAAACAAAAAGCATTCTCAAAAAATTTAAAAAAATAAAAAAGGAAAAAAAAACAAAAACAAAAAACATTCAAAAATTTAAAAGAAAGATAAAAAAAAAAAAAACTAAAAAAGAAACGAGAAAATTTAAAAATACTACAAAAAATTAGCCAGCCAAAAAAAAAAAAAAAAAAAAAACTTAAACCAACCAATATGAAAATAGATTTATATAGGAAGTCCTAAGCCAAAGTGGTCAATCTCACGGAATGCCTGGTCAAAGAGTGTTTGGAGGAGCTTGCGGCTTTGGTCGGTGCTTAACAAGACCGTGGAGGACGAGAAAAATCCACATCTAACATCTTTGTATGTCATTGTTATACACATCTATGTATGTCATTGTTATACATCAGTTTAGGCCATATATAAGAAAGAGCTCCAACGCCAAAGTTGGGTACCTGAGTGTTCAATTGAGGATCCTTACGAGTCGAGCTGCGGGAGGAGCGAGATGATTAACCAACCTATAAAGAATTCCGGTGCAAGCCGAATCTTCCAAAGGGAAACGATGAAAGCTACTTTGCAAAGCCAACTGATGCGTTGTGAAGCAATAATATGTGTTCAGGGGACAGGAGGAAGGGTAGCTGCAGCAGCGACACATCCGAACGAGAGGGAACGACCCGAAGTTTGGCCTCTCAACCGGATGATGTAGTAAGTGTCCCCAAGTAGAGGGAGAAGTCCAAATTAGCCGCCTATTCTTGGCTAGTAGACATTATTAAAGACCCGGGAACACATATATATAGGAAGCGGATCAAAAGTCCCTCTTAGAAAACCTCCTAAAAAATCCCCCCACTCTAATCCGTAATTTAATGTTAATATTAATGTTAATATTAACATTAATGTTAAAATTAACATTAAACTTAATATTAAAATTAATATTAACATTAACATTAACATTAATATTAATATTAATGTTAATATTAAAAAATTAATATTAACATTAACATTAATATTAACATTAACATTAAAATTAACATTAATATTAACATTAATATTACGAATTAGAGTGAGGGGAGTTTTTAGGAGGTTTTCTAAGGGGGGCTTTTGATCCGCTCCCATATATATATATATATATATATATATATATATATATATATATATATATATATATATATATATATATGTGTGTGTGTGTGTGTGTGTGTGTGTGTGTGTGTGTGTTATTGTCGGGGCACAATTTTTGATGGAAAACTGAAAAAATGAAACGAATGTAAAGACGACGTTTCAACGCAACGCTTCAAAGAAGTTGCACAATAGAGATCCTAAGAGGATTCTAGGTTATGAGAATCTAAAAAGATTTCGTAATCAGTAGCAAACGACAGTAGCACTTCTAAACAGAAGGTACGAATCGAATTGCTAACAGCAGCAGCAATGACAGACGAAAGATGGAAGATGGCCTGCTGGGGTGAATAATCACCATTGCTCAAAGCTTTATTCGGCCCACACGAACAGCTTCCAGGAACCCGCAAGTTCGTCGGAGAACTTTGGAACACTCCTGCTCTTCTGACTTCTCAGATCGTACACGGACTCCCGTACAAAAGCAACGCTGGTGCAAAGCTTCTCTTCGCTCTCACAACCTCTGTTTACTTGAGTTAAAAAAACATTTGTAAACTGTTTTAACTTTCTGTGTACTCTTCTATCTTTGTCATGTGGAGAGAAGAGACATTATATAGGCCTGAGTGACAACTACCCGGTTTGCACAATGTTCGGGACGTGGTAAAAACCACTCAGAACGTGCAGTAACCGCACAGATCGTGTACATGCACGATCTGTAGCAAGTTGCGCCACTCGCACACCCCGCACGCCTTGCACACCGCATGCAGAACACGCACTGAGCCACTTGCGCCACCTGCGCGCCCTGTGCGCCCTATGCACCCTGCGCCACCAGAGCAACTGGGCGCACACCTGGGCGCGTAACTGGAGGCACCACTGGGCGCACATCTATGCGCGCAACTGGGCGCGCACCTGGCCGCGCAACCTGGACGTGCAACCTGGCCTGCGCATCTGGCCGCGCAACCTGACCTGCACAACCAGAGCTGTGCAACGTGGCCTCGCAACCAGGACCGCGCAACCTGGTCCGCACAACCAGGGCCGCACAACCTGTGCCACGCAACCAGGGCCGCACAACCTGTGCCGCGCAAGCTGGCAGCTCAACCGGCTGCGCAAGTGGCTCGCGCAACGAGTGCAACTTAAGCGCACTATGCGCCTAGCGACGATGCTGACGTGCTAAATGCAAAGTGCGCCAACAAAATGCCACATTACGCCTCATGAGCTCATGAGTCCGAGTCCGTGTCCGAGTCCAAGTCCGAGTCGCTAAGCCCCTACATGGCTTAGCTCCCATGGAAATAAATTTCTCAAGAGCAAAAAGTATGAATGCTTTACCATGGAGCCTTATCCTTACCTCCTAGTAAAATCACCCAAATGGTTCTCTCCTTAGGGTCACCACCCCATGTGCATATCCCAACAACACATACAAGTATATATTTTGAGATACCTCATGGTGCACTTTCCGTTTGGGACTAAACTTCACTAGGCATTTGAGAGCAAGCTCTCACCATGTCAAGGAATTAAGAGCACCAACAATTCCCTACATATCTCAATATATATGGGTTCGAGTATTCCCCACAATGACTATCCATCACGCATTAGGAGAGATGTCGCTATGACTTGAATCTTCCTGCATGGGTTAAACAACAGACTATAATAGAAGAATGGACTAAGCCTTGAATTATGCACCATAGCTGAAGTTGTTCTCACTCACATAACGTAGTCACATGTGCTTCTGGCTTGCATATGAAAGGCCATGTGCCAGCCTGGTTTCAGTGTATAATTTTGGGCGTCTACAAGTTTACCCTCAAGAGACGGCCTGAGATTTTTGTCCATACACTATAGGTGAGTTCATTATAAAGAGACATGGCATGAAGCGCTTTGCGCTTCCCTTGCGGTGCTACGCCGCTATGACATGGCCTAAAGCCGAGGCCTTACCCCGTACCGGGAACCTCATCGTAGTGTCATACTACTGTAGCATGAGGTCACCGCCTCTTTGTAGTGCCATACTACCCAGCATGAAGCCTTAGGCTCCCTTGCGGTGTTACGCCGCAACGACATGGCTTGCAAGGCCGAGAATTTATCCCTAACCGGTACCTCATCGTGGTGTCGTGCCACTGTAACATGAGGACATCCTCCCCTTTGTAGTGCTGACTACACCCCTCTTTATTTCAACATACAGTATTAGGCTATCTGCCTATTTACGGTGATACGCCGCCGTGACTTGGCTCATACAGCCGAGGCATTACCCCTTTCAGGAACCTCATGGTGGAGTCACCCCACAGTGTCATGCCCCGCTCCCGTAGGAGCGATCGTCCTCGCTAAGGCGTGATGCCGCACGAGCCTAGATTGCGCTCGTGCAAGGCGGGTTCCATAACGGCCGATTACAGCGGCTGCGACGGGGTCGTAGCACAGAAGTCCCGAACAGAGACATTGATTCATAGCAACGAAAATTTGAAGCAAAACACAAGTTTTTCAAAAGAACTCTTTATTGATATTGAAACAATCAGATTACAAAGGGCGCAATGCCAAGATTACAAGTCTCTCGAGCTCACTTTTCTCACATTACAAGTTCACTCTGCTCTCTCTCATCTCTCGATACAATGCTTGAGCCAGCGAAAGCTTCGGGAGGCGACGTCCAAACGTTATGTCCCGTATAAGTCTTGACTCCATGCGGCCGCACGCTTCGAATCGCCAAGGAACTCCGTGCCTCAACGCATCCAAGCGAGCTCCACGCCACAAGCTTCTACCTGTGCCTGCACATGTAAACTATGTGGGTGTCAGTACTCAACTGTACTGGTGGCATGAGCTCCTCGCCTACCCATACAAAACCGACACGTTCATTTACTTTGTGCAACATATCCTTTATCGATTGTCTTTCTATTCTTGCCTTAGGATCAATTTTAGGACGGCCGCCTTGGCATATTTTGTGTCCGAAGACCATCCCGTGCTTGCATCAAGATCGTTAACCCAACAATGTTAACATATCAAGTCGTGCTTGCCTTTTGCCCCATAATCAGAGACACAACTACACGATGAGACTCCATTTTCGTGTGACCGTGCTACAAAATCCATCGTGCCATGCCTCGAAACTCAGTATGACTTAACCATATCGCCGCCTCGCGGCCCTTGCTACTTTGACCACAAACTGACCCATTCAAGACTTGTGAACTTAGTGTCACTCGACCAACTTTTTCTTGCGGCGTTTCCTGACTTAAACTCAAGTCGACTCAGTGCCTCGCCACTTACTGACTTATCCATACTTGTGTTATGACAGCACGGTCGTGCCTCATATTTTGAGGTCATGCCCTGAAACTCAACGTAACTTCACCAACTTGCCCTACGGCCCTTCTCGACTTAACTCGCAACAGCTCAAGCCTAACTCATGCAACTCTATGCCAACGACTTAACACTCGATGCCACATCTCGTGCCGAAGCACGTCGCCTTTGTTGTAGCCAAATCTTAGGCCCAGACATTGTGTTCTAACTGTGTACACCATCAACTCGACTCCATCCAAAGGCACACACGTGGATTGCCGCCTTGGTCACTGGCATTAACTAGCCATTGTGGACATAGCCTGGCAAACGGGATCCTTGTACCGCAAGTAGCGATCTCTGATGCAAGTCCCAGTACTACCAATTGCCTATTAACCAGCTCGGCTATAACCCGTTTCTTCCTAGGTCGAGTCGGTCCCGTGGCCCCGGGTTGCCGCTCGAAGAAACCATCGCCCTTGTCGACAAGTTGTCCATGACCACGCGCCTACGCTAACTTCTAGACTTAACATAATTGCATGGTCTCATCATCATCACTTAGTTCCTTTGCTTTACTTCTTCCACTTTTCACACTTCTTTTGCAGAGCCCAAACCAGGGTTGCCTCGGCGACTAACCATCGCTTAGACTTAACATTCTTTGAACTCAGGGAACGGCTACAGCATAGCCATCCAACTTAACTTAAACATAACGTGTTCCTTAAGTATCAACAGACCGTGGCTAACTTTCCACTGAACCAACTGTGGCTCGTGCCTTAAACCAACTCGTGTTCTACGCAACGCTATGGCCCAAGTCATCCCTCATATGAGGGACATTGGGATCGTGGGACTATTTAACTTGACAACCGCAGAAAGAGCGGGACAGCACTTGGAATGACTTAGGTCGACCGACATAACTTTTCCTAACTTACTCAAGCCTACAACTTAACCCGAGGGATGAGCAAAGGCTATGTCAAGCCTTGCGTTACGGAAAGCGTGCATGCTTTATCAAGCATTTATGCGGGCGACGCCTATGACTTAGGCTAATTCATAGTTTTGTGTCGAAGACCAACTTTCCCTTCTCCCAAGCCACGGAACGAAGGATCGAGTGTCATTTTCAAAGCCACCGTGCAATGACTCTAAACCGACCGTTGGACCTTTCTATATTCTATCTCAATTCGACCTGTCGGGATTACTTTCTTTAGCTATGTGGATTCGTCTCTTTTATTATTAAGCCTACTTGTGCAAATTGAAAACATGCAATTTACTATGTGAAGGAAAAGATGAGGCAAGTTCACCGAAACTACCCCACCTGAACGAGCGGTCGCCTCGACCGAGTGATGTCTCTGAGCAGCCGTTGCAAGGCTAAGTCCGAACGCCGTTAGCGTTTCGATTCCTCCGATTGACTGAGCGGGACGGGGCACTACATCATACACCACTCAGAAAAAGTTTCGTCCTCGAAACTAACTGAGTACACTTATCAACTTATAACTAGGTTCAACATTCAAAAACTTGTGCACACACTTCGCTTATGCGTTTCTTCAACTCGAGCCACGCTCGTGCTATGGTTATCCTTCACCTCGAACAACTATATCTCAACTTAGGTAACTTACTCTCGTTGCGCACACGGACAACTCTTTTCTAGGAAACCATCCGATCAATCAATATTCAAGTTCGTCTCAATTCAATTCTCGCATTACCATCAACATTTCTTCGAAACTCACAATTTCAAAATCCTCGACATTTTTCTGTTCCTCACTTGATTCAACGTATCACTTAGTTGGATCGTGCACATACTCTAGGCATCCTCAAAATACATGCATTTCAGCCAAGCCTCGTGATAGAGGATCCGCCATCACCACTCGAGTCGGATCGTGCACATATTCGGGCGTCCCTGATATACGTGCATGTCAATCGAGCCCCATGAGTGGTGCCACCACACATCCTATCGCTTTGCACCGGGACGTCTTCCGAACCGCTAGGCTATGTCTTTAGGCTAAAGCCATTCGTCAGTATTGGAATCATAGTTTCCAAACAACAATATCAACACTGACCCCATCCTAAGGTCAAACCAAATCGATGGTACGGAATTTTCTACCCAAGCTCGCATCACTCCGATTTCTAAACATCGAGCATCGATTTTCTACACACATCCCGACATTCATCGCACGGGGTCTGAGTCATTCAGCAAAGCCATCCTACGATAAATCACATTTCAACCGATTTCCTCGACATACCAATCTCACTCGTTTATCAAGCCATTTCGTATAGTCCATCCCTTTGAACACGTTCGACATAATCCACCTATCAATCCTTCTCAAGTTAAGCACGCTACGACATAATTCATCGCTAAACCATAATTCACATTTCATACTCCCTAAGTCATTCATCCCAATTCACGTAATTGATCACAAGTTCGTCCGACTTAACAATATGTTGCGTCCCGATCTCACGCGAGTCAGATTATCCACGGTAGGCACGAATCACCATGCACGCTCCCGTGAGATAATCATTCTCATCAGGACATAACTCTTGTTTTGTGTCTAGACTAATTCATTCTCGATGCGCGGATTGGACCTACTCAATCCTCAAGTTTTTACTTAATCGTCAATCACAAGTCCTTTAAATCCTCGAATTTGCCTTCGCATCAAACCGACAGGTCGAGACAATCAAAGTTACCGCATCCTGATTTTCCGAGTTCGATCATTTCCGCGACATGAATCACCATGTCAGCGCTCACGCGGAACGATCGCCCCAAATCCGACGCAACGCATGTGCGAGGCTAGAGTTGCGCTCGCGCAAGACAAGATCGTCAACGCTGTGGTTATCCGCGTAACCATCAAGACACAATCATTTTCATCCAACATTCATCTCTATCAAAATCCTAAGTATATGATCCAACCGAATAATAACACTTGCACGATCGTCGTTCGCCGAGTCAGAGTATCCTCGAGTTATCGCATATCGATCTTTGATACGCCTCAATACCATCGATGACATGTGTAACCTGACGATCTTCCTTTGCAACGAATTTCGAGTCGTACGAATGATGCTAGCGTCCGACTGGATAATCTCCTCAATATTCAAATTCAAGTTCGATCATTATCCTTCGAATCATTCACAACATCAATTTCCTCAAACCCAAATTCGTGTATCGTTCATCTCTCTATCTTAAGTCATCGACCAACGTATTTCCTCAATTCGCATCATCCCTTTGTTAACTCAATCATCGAGCAACATTCAATCCAATCCTTAGAGTCATCCGCGTAACTTCAAAATCAAACCTTTCATGCACGCCATCTACCTGTCGTGCTAACTTTTTGTATACGATCCGTATTAATTTCCTCGATCAACTCATCCATTCGCACACCTTAATTTTTCTTCGATTCAGTTTCATCTACTCAATTATTTTCACGTTTCATACTCGCACAATCCTCAATCCCGTGCACGTTCCGTGCACATCAATTTCTAGGTTGTTCGAATCAACTCGTCAAACTTCAAGATTAAAACTTATTCAACGATACTCGATCTACAGCTTTGCATAACGCGACGCTTGCTGATAGACTCATCGATACCCCGCATCTTCAATCGATCGATCGATATTCCTGAGGCTATCGCATACACCACTCAGGAATAAAGTCATTTGACAAATTCTCAAACTATCATTCAAATCAAAATCGACTTCTTCAAATTTTTCGTTCGAACCATTCCTCAAATTTCAAGTACGCTCATCTATATCGCATCGACGATAACCTCGTCGCTCGATAGCATCCCTATTGATAGTCATCTCCCTTTACTTCATCGAGTTCAACTCATTCTTACTCGGCACATTTCCAATCCCGCATACGACTTTTCTAAGGTCGACACAACTTTGGGTGTATATGCCCAGCCCGACTTAGCCAACCGTGCTTACGCAACCATCTTTTTGTTTCTTGTCAAAAACTGTTTCTCCTACGTTTTACAAATTATTTAGCTTTATTGTATGGATATCCCGTGGGACATTTGAGAGAGCGCACCAACGATAACAACTTGCGGAAGCAACAGAGTTTTGCGGAAACATCGAAGTTAAAGAATTCAATCGATAGTCCAAGGACGTAAAGTCGTGCTCTGATACCATTATGTCACGCCCCGCTCCCGTAGGAGCGATCGTCCTCGCTAAGGCGTGATGCCGCACGAGCCTAGATTGCGCTCGTGCAAGGCGGGTTCCATAACAGCCGATTACAGCGGTTGCGACGGGATCGTCGCACAAAAGTCCCGAGCAGAGACATTGAATCATAGCAGCGAAAATTTGAAGCAAAACACAAGTTATTCAAAAGAACTCTTTGTTGATATTGAAACAATCAGATTACAAAGGGCGCAAGGCCAAGATTACAAGTCTCTCGAGCTCACTTTTCTCACATTACAAGTTCACTCTGCTCTCTCTCATCTCTCGATACAATCCTTGAGCTAGCGAAAACTTCGGGAGGCGACGTCCATACATTATGTCCCGTATAAGTCTTGACTCCATGCGGCCGCACGCTTCGAATCGCCAAGGAACTCCGTGCCTCGACGCATCCAAGCGAGCTCCGCACCACGAGCTTCTACCTGTGCCTGCACATGTAAACTATGTGGGTGTCAGTACTCAACTGTACTGGTGGAATGAGCTCCTCGTCCACCCATACAAAACCGACACGTTCATTTACTTTGTGCAACATATCCTTTATCGATTGTCTTTTTATTCTTGCCTTAGGATCAATTTTAGGACGGACGCCGTGGCATATTTTGTGTCCGAAGACCATCCCGTGCTTGCATCAAGATCGTCAACCCAACAACGTTAACCTATCAAGTTGTGCTTGCCTTTCGGCCCATAATCAGAGACGCAACTACACGATGAGACTCCATTCCGTGTGACCGTGCTACAAAATCCATAGTCCCATACCTCAAAACTCAGTATGACTTAACCATATCGCCGCCTCGCGGCCCTTGCTACTTTGACCACCAACTGACCTAATCAAGACTTGTGAACTTAGTGTCATTCGACCAACTTTGCTTTGCGGCGTTTCCTGACTTAAACTCAAGTCGACTCAGTACCTCGCCACTTACTGACTTATCCATACTTATGTTATGACAGCACGGCCGTGCCTCATATTTTGAGGTCCTGTCCTGAAACTCAACGTAACTTCACCAACTTACCCTACGGCCCTTCTCGACTTAACTCGCAACAGCTCAAGCCTAACTCATGCAACTCTATGCCAACGACTTAACACTCGACGCCACATCTCGTGTCGAAGCACGTCGCCTTTGTTGTAGCCAAATCTTAGGCCCAGAAATTGTGTTCTAACTGTATACACCATCAACTCGACTCCATCAAAAGGCACACACGCGGATTGTCGCCTGTGCCGACCCATCTATATGAATGGTCACTGGCATTAAGTACCATCGTGGACATAGCCAGGCAAACGGGATCCTTGCACCGCAAGTAGCGATCTCTGATGCAAGTCCCTGTACTACCAATTGCTTATTACCCAGTTCGGCTATAACCTGTTTCTTCCTAGGCCGAGTCGGTCCCGTGGCCCCGGGTTGCCGTTCGAAGAAACCATCGCCCTTGTCGACAAGTTGTCCATGACCACGCGCCTACGCTAACTTCTAGACTTAACATAATTGCATGGTCTCATCATCATCACTTAGTTCCTTTGCTGTACTTCTTTCACTTTTCATACTTCTTTTGCAGAGCCCAAACCAGGGTTGCCTCGGCGACTAACCATCGCTTAGACTTAACATTCTTTGAACTCAGGGAATGGCTACAGCATAGCCTTCCAACTTAACTTGAACATAACGTGTTCCTTAATATCAACAGACCGTGGCTAACTTTCCACTGAACCAACTGTGGCTCGTGCCTTAAACCAACTCGTGTTCTACGCAACGCTATCGCCCAAGTCATCCCTCATATGACGGGCCTTGGGATCGTGGGACTATTTAACTTGACAACCGCAGAAAGAGCAGAACAGCACTTGGAATGACTTAGGTCGACCGGCATAACTTTGCCTAACTTATTCAAGCATACAACTTAACCGGAGGGACGAGCAAAGGCTATGCCAAGCCTTGCGTTACGGAAAGCGTACATGTTTTATCGAGCATTTATGCGGACGACGCCTATGACTTAGGCTAATTCATAGTTTTGTGTCGAAGACCAACTTTCCATTCTCCCAAGCCACGGAACGAAGGATCGAGTGTCATTTTCAAAGCCACCGTGCAACGACTCTAAATCGATCGTTGGACCTTTCCATATTCTATCTCAATTCGACCCGTCGGGATTACTCCCTTTAGCTATGTGGATTCGACTCTTTTATTATTAAGCCTACTTGTGCAAGTTGAAAATATGTGATTTATTATGTGAAGGCAAAGATGAGGCGAGTTCACCGAAACTGCCCCACCTGAGCGAGCAGTCGCCTCGACCGAGCGATGTCTCTGAGCAGCCGTTACAAGGCTAAGTCCAGACGTCATCGGCGTTTCGATTCCTCCGATTGACTGAGCGGGACGGGACACTACACACAGTAGCATGGAGTTTCACTCCTTGTAGTGTTGCGCTACCGTGCTTCCTGTAAAGCACACCAGGCATTCACTCTGCCTGAGAACTCATTAAGGCGTTTAAGCCAACCTTCCCACAGGATCCGTTTTTCGCAGAAAACAACAGTAGACAACAATGGTTGTAGGTTCGTAACCTCTCCATGTCCAATAGGACATGTACCCACCGTTCCTGATATTCTTCCGATTAATAGTCCTCCCTAGAACCAAAAGCTAGATGCCTAGTAGATTTCTCTTTGAACTAATAGCATAAAACTTTATGGTAGGAATGCAATAATACAATATCAGAATGCCTTCAAGCCCATTTTACAAGCTGTCATTGACCAGCTGGCGCTTGAGGCCCTTGGTGAACGGATCCGCCAGGTTCTCCTGACTCCGAACATCAAGACTGGCCTCTTTTTTTTTCTTCCTCTGTATATTTGTCATGGAATTTTTCAACTAAAACACCATCAACATTAATACGAGATGGCTTTTTATAGCCATCAATAACTACAGACCATAAGTCAAAATCAAGAGATTTCAGAATGAAACTCATACGTGTTTTCCAATAAGTGTAGTTTGTGCCGTCAAACAGTGGAGGTCTGTTTGTGGCTTGACCTTCACTTGTAAATTTCACAGTTGCCATGTGTAATGCTGTGATCTATATAACAATTGAATATAACTGCAATTTTACCTTACTTTACCTGTATAACCTGCTCTGATACCAATTGTAGGAACAAAATCGTAAAGCAGAATACTCTAGAGGGGGTGAATAGAGTAGGCAGCGGAATATTGCTAATTAAAAAACTTGTTAACAGTTAGATCACAGATATAAAAATAATCACAAAGTAAATGACAGAAATTAAAAGTGATCAGAAGGCAAACGCAAACACCGAGATTTATACTGGTTTTCCTCTTGTGAGGACTAGTCCAGTCGAAAGAACTATAGCTTCCAGTTGAATCCACTATTGAAAAATCCCGCAAGTTTTCATACGAAGTCCTTGCAACTTCTACAGACGCGAGCTTTGATACGAAGAACTCGACCAACATCAATTGTGAAGAGTTGAATCTTCTATCAAGCCTCTGATTACAATCGCTCTTGAAACTTCTAGACCGCACCGCACTGGCAGATCGATTAGAGGATTGTAACTAGCTTGGGATTTGAAAATGAAAGCTTTTTAGAACTCTTTGGAAGAATGTAAGCTTAAGAAGAGAAGAGATTGAAAGTGAATTGGTGATTTGAAATGATCGAAATGCTTCTCTATTTATAAGTTTTCCAAAGACAGAACTCTGACAGAATTCGGGCAGAATTCGGACAGAACTCTTTGTAACAAACCGCAACTGAAGGATGACCAAGTTCAAAAATCAAACGTTCACTAACGTTCTACTTAGCCGAACTCTGGCCGAACTTGGGCCGAGTTCGACTAGGGTTCTGCCAGTTCATTTTTGAGAAAAATCAATTTTGGCTTTTTGAAAAGTCCTTCGGAAGCTTTTTGTAAAAAGGATATTTTTCAAAAACATAGGTCATTTTTAAAGAGATAGGGTGATTTTGAAAAACGGTTCCGGACAGCCTACTTGCCAGTACGACTTGGTGTACAATATATTCCTAGACTCAATAAAATAAAAAATTGACAGAAATACATTTGGAATGGCAAACGGCTTCAGTCTTGAACATCGTAGATATCCATTGTTGAGCAGTGTCCAAAACATCGTAGGTAAACATCTGAATTGACTTGCATTTATATCGAGACAGAGTTTGATCAATTATTAAAATCAGGTTTGACCATGACCAATGGGCCAACAAGTTGGTCAAGCATGAAATGGAGTCTATGCTAACATTGGAGATGCACCTATTATGATACATGTGGATTTATTTTATTTAGGCCATTTTGTTCTGAATTATGTTCTAGAAAGAGTGAATGATGGCTATTGTCATAAAAGGATCATTGTCAGGTCTGTTATTATCAAACTTGAATTTGGATTTGCGAGGGACTTTCTTTCATTTGTATTCTACATCACCAAGAAATGCAACGTGTCTAATATAATATGACGGTGGTAGTGTACAAATTGATTAACCTTTTGAATGGGTCGACCTTAAAAGTCCTCCTTGTACTTGGGAAGATTATAACCCAGGAAAGTGTCGTATTCTTTGGAAGACCGTGTCTTACACTTTGGTGGTATCTAGCCCTTTTTATACACTTTAGCAGTATTTGACGAGTTATCTATTGTAAGAATCATACATGTATGAAAGCTCGAAGTCGAATAAGGGAATTTATTTATTTTTGTCTTTTGAAAATAATGTATATTTGTCATGCGCCACCAATTCTTAAGACTACCACATTAGCATGGGACTCGCACAATAAACAAAGCTCTTTCGCATACGAAGCCCCCATGGATAACAGTTGTCCCCAATGCCCAAGGTATAGGGGGTAGCTGCAGGATAACATGCGACATAAATGTTGAGCTTCCAAATTACAATCGAACATTTCAGCTCTAACATTCTCCAAATTAGAGTCAAAGAAAGTTGAATTCAAGATAATAGGCAGTGTTCGTATTCATCTACATCTCAGAATTGATCGTATATACAAAAATCAGGCATGTCCAACCCTGGATCAAGTGAAATCAAAGTGAAAAAAAATGGATGTACTTGACAAACGAACAATGTTATAAGCAGTTAAGCACTAAAAGCCAGAAAGAAAAGAAAAAAAATCTATATTCACAGGCTACCATATACACATGTTATACAGTGTCTATGATATGTATGCAAATGGGAATACATGGATATATGCAAGTTATAAATGCAATGTTTGGATAACATATGAAATGTAATGTATAGGTAAGCATTAATGTAGGTAATGACAGGTAATCACCGGTGGGGCTGGCTCGGCCGGGAGAGACTGTACCCTATGGCTCGACAAACAACCGGAGAGGATACTCTGAGAGATCCATCTGAGTAGGACGTATACTCTGAGAGATCACCTTTAAAAGAATGATATCAGTAGTGGGATTGAGTGTTGGAGGAGATATTATCAGAGTATACGTCCTACTCAGATGGGTCTCTCACCGTTACTATTTTTTTCTGACAGCATGGTGGATGTGCTCCGTCAACAGATTCTTGCTCTGAGCCAAAACTTTGCCCCGGAGCTCAAGTGGACATCCTTCGTGTAGAGCTCGAGTGAGAGGTTCCTGACAGCATGGTGGTCTCCTTTGTTAAAGTATCCGTGCTCGTCCCACAACCAATCAATTTTTTTTTCATTTCTAATCTCTTGAATATGAAGCTCTGCTTCACATTTGGCTCTACCTTCTGGTATATACCAAATGTGAAACATAGTTTCATATTCAAGATATTAGAAATGAAAAAAATTCGATTAGTTGTGGGACGAGCAAGAATCCTTTGACAAAGGAGACCACCATGCTGTCAGGAATCTCTCGCTCGAGCTCTACTCAAGGATGTCCACTAGAGCTCCGGGGCAAAGGATTGACTCAGAGCGGATTTCTAGACAGAGATGACGAAGAAGATGGCTGCCAAAGTTTATGTAAGTTTTCTAATTCTTTATACGTATTATATTTTTGTCATTTTGTATTACTGTAATTAAAATTGATCATTCCATCGTATCAATAGGTGATTTTGTACATTAGTTACAAGTGCTACTTAGTTAAAGTTCAAGTGCTACTTAGTTGTGTCTCTCATTTATTGTCAATTACTGTATTTCAGTTCTAGTTAGTTTTATGTCATTCTCTGATAGTTCTCTCATTCATTTTCAACCGCTCCTCCCTGTGAATATTGATTTTACCAGATGGCACCCATGACCCGAGCAGCGGCACGTCGTTTGAGGAAAACACAGATTGGTGAGGTGGCTCCTCCTACTGTTAAGGATGAAGTGGCATCGGTAGCTAGTGAGACCAGGAGTTCCATTCATCCAGCACCGGTAGCTAGTGAGACCGGAAGTTCTATTCATCCAGCACTTGCAATGAACTACATCTCTCCTTCCGCCGTCGATCCCACTTATTCGAGGTGGTTGCGTGATCGTATCACTGAGCGTTTGCGTGAACTGCGTGGTTCTCATTAGTTATTAGTACTTATTTGTATTGGACTATTTATATTGGGTTATTTTTGTATTAGACTATTTGTATTGGACTACATATATGAATTAGTACTGTGTCAATCTCTGGATTGTATTGGGTTGTTTTTGTATTAGACTATTCGTTTCATTTGGATGTTAATTTACCGGTGGTGTTGTTCCACCGAAGGGGTCAGCGAACCCAGGGATAAAATGCGCTTGTGTATTGTGTTTCAGATTAAACTACAAGAAAAAAATGATTCTGTGGAGAAAACTGTATACTGCAATTTATTTACTTTATTTTTTTTTCAAAATTTAGTGACGTCTACCGACGCATACCGATGCTTTCCGACGGCACATAGCATCGATAGTCGTCGCTAAACTGGCATATATTTCCAGGCTACCGACGTATAGCGACGTCGGTTTCGTCAGTATGCGTCGGTAAACGTCGCTAAATATCCCAGAATTTTACCTCATTTACCCAGGATATACCGACGTATAGCGACAACACAAAATGTCGGTACTATATACCGACGCATAGCGACATCAAAAACGTTGGTAATTTTCCCAGGGAATACCGACGTATAGCGACATCATAAACATCGCTATTTCGTCGACGAAACAACGGTAAACGTCGGTATATTACCGACGTATATTTGCGTCGGTAAACGTCGGTGTTGGCGACGATCGGCGACGTCTTTCCAAACAACGACTAAGGTTTCCGCGACAAGAGGACGTTGCTACAATGGTTTAGCGACGTCTTTTTGCGTTTTAGCGACGTCTTTTTGCGTTTTAGCGACGTCTTTTTGCGTTTTAGCGACGTCTTTAGGCGTCGCTAAAGTGCCTTATTCTGGTAGTGAAAATATTCTGCATCGCGAGATTCAATGATATGATTCGACTCAATATCAAGAAATCTTCGAGCATGACTCTTCTCGGCATACCCCAAGAAAATCGTCTTTGTAGTCCTTGTCCCAAGCTTCTGAATTTTCAGATCTGGAAGCTTGACATATGCCAGACACCCCCACACTCGAATGATATTCAAGTTGGGTCCGACCTTGAACCAGAGTTCATGAGGAGTAATGTCTGAAGTTGCATGAGGCACTCTATTTAGAATAAAAGTGGACGTCAATGCAGCTTCTCCCCAGTAGCACTTTGGAAGACCCGCAGTCAACAGCATTGAGTTAATCATTTCTGTTAACGTTCTGTTCTTCTTCTCTGCTACTCCGTTTGATTGAGGAGAGTACGGAGCCGTAGTCTCATTGACAATTCCATGTTCTTTACAGAACGATGCGAATTCATGAGATCTGTACTCTCCACCTCAATCACTTCTTATTCTTTTGAGGAGTTGTCCAGTCTGCCGCTCAGCTTCGGCTCTGAACTCCTTGAACTTCTCGAATTCTTCGTCTTTAGCAAGTAGACGAACGCATACTTTGAGAAGTCATCGATAAAGGTTATGAAATACTTCATCCCGACCTTTGCAGAGAACTGTTTGAAGTGACATATATCAGAGTGTACCAACTCCAGAAGATCTGTACTTCAATAAACCCGAGGAAAGGGTTTCATTGTGATCTTCGTTTGAGCACAATCTTCACATTTCTCTACCTTACCCCCATACTTGGAGATAAGTCCTAGACTAGACATTTTGTTTATTCGTTTACAATGAACATGTCCTAGCCTATTATGCCACAACTCAAGAGTATAAGCAGAATGAGTGACTGCATTAATTACATTGGACTGATTTACAAGCTGAATTTTGAACATTCCTTCGATATAAAAAGCTTTTTCGAAATATGTTCTCTTAATAGACATCATCATCTGGCCAGCATTGATATCCATCATGAGGCCTGCATTGCAGAGTAGGCCTCCCGAGATCATGTTCTTGGCAATAGCAAGTACATTCTTTACACCTTGAAGCGTCAGAGACTTCCCTAAAGTCAGCTTCAAAACTACTGTCTCGATCCCGAGCACTTCAGCTTGTGCCTGGTTTGCCACCATAACTACTTCAGAAGTTGGTGTATAGGTGGTAAACCACTCCTTGCTGGAACAGACATGGCAAGTGGCGCCAGTGTCTACCCACCAGTCAGAATCAGCCCAAACCGCAGTGACCTACACAATCATAGCAACAACATCAGTGATTATTGAGACCTTACTAGGCTCACCTTGCTCTGATTGCTTGGCCTTGGATTTGCATTCACTTTTGAAGTGGCCCTTCTTGCCACACCTAAAGCAAGCCAAATGGGCCTTTGGCTTCTTTTGCTTGAAGGAAGTCCCCTTGACTTTTAGATTGTCAGGGTCCTTCTTCTTGCTGTGAGAAGCCGTTTGCTTTCCCCTTGGTTCCCTGGTATGAACCATATTGGTGTTAGCCAATTGTTTGAACAGTTCGTCCACTTTCAGTTGAGCCCGCATCTGGTCCTCAACATACACTTCTTGTAGGAGATCTTCGAGAGAAATCTCCAACTTCTTTCTATGCATGTTTGCATAGAACTTGCTCACCCAGTAGGGAGCTTAGAGACGATCCCACCAACCACAAACTTGTCGGTAAGGGGCATCACCTCATCCTCCAACTTCTGTCGTAGCTTCAGGAACTCCTTCACCTGCGGCAGCATTGGCTTTTCGTCTTCAAAGAACCACTTGTGATATTTCTCAACAAGAAATATTTTTCTCTGGTTCTTATCTTCGTCATAAAGTTTCTCCAGAGACTCTCAAATCTCTCTAGCAACAGTCTTCTTTGAATAAGATTCGGCAAAGGAATCTTCTATAGCATTTAGGATCATAAGCCTGCAAATGCTATTGTCCTTTCTCCACTTGTTCTGGTTCTTAGCAGCCGTAGCGATTGCGGCTGCAGATCCAGTTTCTGGAACAGTAGGTTCCTCCTCAATCAGCACATGCTTAACATCAGAGAACTGAAGATTGAGGAAAACCTTTCTTTTCCAGATTTGATAGTGCTCACCATCAAATTGTTCCAACTTAGAGAAGTTAGGATTGATTAGCGAAGCACGAAAATTTTCCATCGTAGCAATAAAGCTTTGAGATTGTTATTGTCGGGGCACAATTTTCGACGGAAAACTGAAAAAATGAAACGATTGTAAAGACAACGTTTCAACGCAACACTTCAAAGAATGTGCACAATAGAGTTCCTAAGAGGATTCTGGATTACGAGAATCTAAAAAGATTTCGTAATCAGTAGCAAACGACAGTAGCACTTCTAAACAGAAGGTACGAATCGAATTGCTAACAGCAGCATCGATGACAGGCGAAAGATGGAAGATGGCCTGTGTCACGCCCCGACCCGGAATCACCCGAATCATCGTCCTCGCAGGGGGCGTGATGCCGCACGATCCTGGAGTTGCGCTCGTGCAAGGCAAGATGACAAGTTCTCAAATGGTTATCTTTTAATTCGATATTAACAACGAAAGGAAAACATAGTATACGAAACAATTCTCTTTACTTATATTCGAAACTAAGATTACAAATGCTTTCGATAGCCTAACAATATATATGCCAGATTGGCTACAACACTCAGATTCTCTCTTGTCCACAAAGGATTTCACCGTTCCATACATCATGCCTTCTATATCTCGGCCGCATCAATCTTGTTGCATGTCCAAGCATCAAGCGATCGCACGCTTCAATACGCTTCGGCATTCCACGCCTCAACGCGTTCAAACAACGCTTCGCCGCGAGCAATCCATTCCCCATGTCCTGCATGAAAGCTGGTGGGGGATCAGTACGTTCATCCTCGCATGTACTGACGTAAAGACCCTTCTAAACCGACATTTTAGTATTTATGTTCAATCATGCAACTTAGCTTATGATCTTGCTATGTTCTCCTTAGGGTCAATTTTATTGCATATTCGAAAGCGTAAAGCATAATAGCATGGCAAGCATGTTATTCGAATTGAAATAGGCAAGCAGGCAAGCAATCTCGTGTTTGATTCGTGGCGCGACTTCTTACCAAGTCGACGCACTCACCCTTGCACCGACGCAGGGTGAATGCGCCCCGTTCCTTCCCTGTCATGTTATAAGTGCATCTCTAAGCAGGATCTATGTGTGCGGGACACATACGTGTGTACACTTTCAACCCATCGTTCCTTAGCTATATGAAGTCTTGGCGTATCCGCGCCGGAATGGACTAAAGGAGTTCCTTACTTTCTTTTCTCTCCTTTTCTCGAATTTGGTTGGATTGCCCGGCGTTTAACGGGTGGGTTGCGGTCCCAACAACCGAAACGTTCCCGCTGCATACCATCATTTGCGACTTTTTCCCATCTATAAGCGAGTGCTACTCGTCCTAAGGATGTGCGCCTACAAAGATTATTCATTTCCCTCCTAGGCCAAGCGGTTCCGGGGCGCTCCGGCATTTAACCGTTTGGGGGAAACACTCGTGCACGAGTTATTATCACATTTAATCTCAAGTCCATCCCATTCGACCATGCAACGCCCTTATTATTCAAACAACCAAGCATAGTCTTGAGTCCGAGGCTCAGACTTTATCATCTCGCGTTTCTTCCGTTGACCTTCTATGTTCTTACGTTTCGTACTTCGTTTCAATGTTCAATGGCATTATGCCTCAACTCAATGCTCTTCAACCGAACGACCCGAAGGTCTCGAACACCTTTCGAGGCATCATGCCACGTCCGACAGTTCCGTCACATTCATGCCACAACTGTATTCTTTCGCAACGAAGCCATCTTGTATGATCTCGTGCACGTAGGCACGTTTCGACCGTATTCCGATGTTATATGCCTTAGTGTTCAGTGTCCGGGACTTGCGCGCTAGGGCGCTCACATATTGTCATTTCAATTGTTCTAACTAGTGTTCGACACACATTACGATTTCTCTCCGATCGGACCACGTCCGTGGCGTCGATAGGTTAACTTAGCATACAATGATATAATTTGACTTATCGCATGAAGGAGTAAAAAGAAGAGTCAATCCTCCCACCTTGAGTCGATTCGCCTTGTCGTTTCGCCGAGCCGATGCGGCTCGATTCCATAACTTCGTTGCACGGCCACTCTCCTGACATAGCATTCGAGCACTTCGTGCTTTATTGAATTATACGTCCGATTTGACTTACCGTGCCCAAGTCTCAGCCCGTCACAAGGCATCGATTTGGTTTCGCGGACCCCTTACTGAATAAGGCAAAAGATCGACCTCTAACATTTTAGCGTAAACGTATAGCCTGCACAGGAAACCAACTAAAATTAATACTTGCATCGATTCGGACTTGCGTCTTGGTCGATTTGATTTCTTAGAATCTTCGAGCCGATTCAACGCACTCATCCTTCGGGGCAACGCGGCGCTTCGCATCGATTCACTCGATGCATTCTTCGGGACAAGGCAACTCTTCGCATCAACTTAGTTCGATGCGTTGCTCGGGACAACGTAACTCTCGTATCGATTCGCATCGATACATTTCATTCGGTCAACGCGACTCGTTGAGTCAACGCTTCAGCGTAATGCACCGTGCGGAACGGGGAATTACAGAATATACCACTCAAAACAAGGTTCGTCCTCGAACCAAAACCAACACTCCGATTAAGTGTTTTATAGATCGTTTTCACGATCTCGTCCCACCAATGTTGTTCAGTTTCACACTATCTTGCAAGCTTTTCACTAACATTTCAAAGTCTTTCCTGCAGCTCGATTTGAATTTGTATACAACTCGATTTGGATCCGTACCTATATTCAAGGCGTCCCGAAGATATATGTATTTTGACCAATTCCACTTCTAGCAAATTGGAACAAAGCTAACATGTAAATTTCAATCCTATGCTTGCCATCTCGTACTCTCGATCAGACTTATCTTTAGTAACTGTTCTCGAAATTTTATCGCATACGTATATTCGATACATACGTGATTCATTCAATAGAGTCACTGTACGCGGCGCGATTCAAAAATCGTATTTCTCACTTCGTGAGTTTCATCGGGACTATCAATTCTATGCGTCGCGTCGAGCCGTCACGCACCCAATCGCAACGATCCTCCGCAACACCTTGCGTTCGAAGTCGCCACTCAACTAATTCCGAAGTCTGGCTATGCAACTTGTCTCGATACGATTTCCTTTGTTGACTTGCAAATGCATCAACGTTCAGGACTACGCCCGCTAGGTTACTTACCTAGACACCGTGCTTAACTTCTCCTGACGCAACTCAAATTGACATTGCACAAAGGCCACAATCTACCCGACACAAGTTTAATTCTAGTCGACGATGCTCAAGACAACGATCGCCTTAGCACGAAGGTCTTTACGACGCGTCTTACATTCGATTTCCTAACGAGTAGGAATTCACTAGCCAAATTCCCAACTTATCCGTCTCGCAACATCGAATATTAGTTCGATTCACGCAAGCTCAATTGCAAGGTGAATCCGAATCTAACGACGTAACTCTAAGTCATTCCCTTATCGTTCTCTCTCGTGCATAGCACGATTCTCGCAATCGCCTATCCGAATCACCAAGTCCGTTGGTGAATTTCTTTTTCGATCGCCGATCAACGTAACCATTCAAGTATTCATCCGACGAATACTTAATTCTAACTATATCATTCTCAATCGAAAGTTGTTCCAACAATTCTCGATCGCCTAGACTTATCGTCAACATGCACCACATTGTATTTGTTATCGGTGCAATTTCATATGCGATATCGCATAGATCTTACGGTCTGCAGCATTCAATTTGATTTGGCGGTCAAGTCTTCTAGGGTCAGCTGCCCCAAAGCTACGCTCGATAATTGTGGATCATCACCGAAGGACAGTTTACTACGAACCATGCTATATCTTATTTCAGAGCCAAATCACGTTCCGACGATTCTACGCGACTTCCCAATTTTCGGACAAAACCATATCTATCGGCGCAACTGATGCGCAACTATCCTCCGAGTAAAGTCATGCACTACCATCGATGATTTCGTAATTCACGAAACATCTACTCGAATCGATTTCGAGTCTATCTTATTTGCGGTCGACACACGAGATGCCATACGCATCGAACAATCGTCGATGACTTATAGTCTCGTCTTGATTAATCACAAAGTTCATGATCAACCAGTTCGTTTTATTATCATATTGTTATTTACAAAACTTTGATAGCACGAGGCGCACTCCATTTTGTATTCCCACATCGTGCTTACGTTTCCTTACGTATCGATCTCGATACGTCGTATCAATTTCGATAGCGTAAGGGTCAACTTTGAATCTGTTTCCACGTCGACAACTTGCATTGCATACATCCAAGTTCGCAACGAACTTTTCCGTACGCATCAACTCGTTCTCCAATTCGCCGCATTCCGCTATACTTTAATCGGTAACTGAGTTACCGATTATCCAACATCGAACCCTCAAGTTATACGATCTCGCCCTCTAAGTTTCGCGTGTTTTTCAGTCGTACTCAAATGAGTTTCACCGTACGTAACCAACTATCTCTTAGGCACTATTTACCCGCATCAACTAACTCTTCACCGAAGTCGCACATCGTGCGATTCGATTACAATTCGCATCGCCCAATATTTCTATCGAAATCGCAAGTCGTGCGATTCGATTTGCCTCATCCAACATTCCTATCGAGATCGCAAGTCGTGCGTTTCGATTCGCCTAGCCGAACATTTCTATAGAGATCGCAAGTCGTGCGATTCGATTCGCCTCGTCCAACATTTTATCGAGATCGCAAGTCATGCGACTCATTTGTAAGCTCGAGTTTTCCTTTCCCGTTGGTCCGATTATTACTTCAAGGCATAATCGTTCCGCTAGTCTCGATCGTCCGACCGACTTATAATTCTCGTCCGACGTATCATTCATTGATACGAGTCTCGCCTTATCGTCCCAACCGATTTTCGAAGAACACTTGCATCAACATACCGTCGTACAAATTTTCAATCGAGTCTCGGTACTCTCCCGTCTGTTGCGGACAAACCTTCCGCAATTTTCACAACGCGTCGGTGCAATTCATCGCACAAGTGGTATACCATATATCACTCGAAATCGAGTCATTCATCGCCTACGTGGTATGGCATATACCACTCGGAAATCAAGTCATTTCCCTCGTATTCTACTCACTATGAACCAACGATCTCTTCCAACTCACGATTTCCGCAGTGATCGTGATTGATCACAACCGTAACTTTGATTAAATCAAATCCGACACAACTCGGTCAATGTTCCCGTTTGCCAACATAAGTTTGGTGTGCAACCGAACGATTCGTTCTATCGATTTACGATTTCAATTCTTTCCGTTGCATCTCGTGCAACGATTTATTTCCAATCTTCTTTGCACTCCATGCAACGATTAATTTGATATGCGTTGCACCACGTGCAATAATTTTACTTCCAACACGCGTTGCACATCGTGCAACGATTTATTCCCGACTTTCAAAGTCAATGCCCAAATCCGTTCAACACATTCGGTATTGGCTTATCACTTTCATTTTAACGCATATTCACAATTAACTCGTTGCACTTCGCACATCATTTTATTTCTCATTCAACATGTTACATTGCAACAACATCTCAAATCGTATTTCCCAATTTGTTGCACTTGCAGCAACTAACATTTTTACGGCTTGTTGCATTCAATGTAATATACCCTTCGCGACTTTCTTAGCAAACATCATGTAATTTCCAAAACACATGCGACAAAATTACACGATTTGTATTAGACATATTGTATGGAACATCCAGTGCTGCATCGAGTAGAGTCAAGAGTGATTTCGATTGGTGGTGGACAACTCTTTGGAATTGAAACGAAGCTAGCGTCCTAAGGAAATTGAGCCTAGAGCTCTGATACCAATTTGTCACGCCCGACCCTGAATCACCCGAATCATCGTCCTCGCAGGGGGCGTGATGCCGCACGAGCCTGGAGTTGCGCTCGTGCAAGGCAAGATGACAAGTTTGTCAAATGGTTATCTTTTGATTCAATATTAACAACGAAAGGAAAACAGAGTATACGAAACAATTCACTTTATTGATATTCGAAACTGAGATTACAAAGGCTTTCGATAGCCTAACAATATATATGCCAGATTGGCTACAACACTCAGGTTCTCTCTTGCCCACAAAAGATTTCACCGTTCCATACATCATGCCTTCTATATCTCGGCCGCATCAATCCTATTGCATGTCCGAGCGTCAAGCGATCGCACGCTTCAATATGCTTCGGCATTCCAAGCCTCAACGCGTTCCAGCAACGCTTCGCCGCGAGCAATCCATTCCCCGTGCCCTGCATGAAAGCTGGTAGGGGATCAGTACGTTCGTCCTCGCATGTACTGACGTAAAGACCTTCTTTCTAAACCGACATTTTAGTATTTATGTTCAATCATGCAACTTAGCTTATGATCTTGCTATGTTCTCCTTAGGGTCAATTTCATGGCATATTCGAAAGCGTAAAGCATATTAGCATGGCAAGCATGTTATTCGAATTGAAATAGGCAAGCAGGCAAGCAATCTCGTGTTTGATTCGTGGCGCGACTTCTTACCAAGTCGACGCACTCGCCCTTGCACCGCTGCAAGGTGAATGCGCCATGTTCCTTCCATGTCATGTTATAAGTGCATCTCTAAGCAGGATCTATGTGTGCGGGACACATACGTGCATACACTTTCAACCCATCGTTCCTTAGCTATATGAAGTCTTGGCGTATCCGCGCTGGAATGGACTAAAGGAGTTCCTTACTTTCTTTTCTCTCCTTTTCTCTAATTTGGTTGGGTTGCCCGGCATTTAACGGGTGGGTTGCGATCCCAACAACTGAAACGTTCCCGCTGCATACCATCATTTGCGGCTTTTTCCCATCTATAAGCGAGTGCTACTCGTCCTAAGGATATGCGCCTACAAAGATTATTCATTTCCCTCCTAGGCCAAGCGGTTCCGTGGCGCTACGGCATTTAACCGTTTGGGGGAAACACTCGTGCACGAGTTATTATCACATTTAATCTCAAGTCCATCCCATTCGACCATGCAACGCCCTTATTATTCAAACAACCAAGCATAGTCTTGAGTCCGAGACTCAGACTTTATCATCTCGCGTTTCTTCCGTAAACTTTCTATGTTCTTACGTTTCGTACTTCGTTTCAATGTTCAATGGCATTATGTCTCAACTCAATGTTCCTCAACCGAACGACCCGAAGGTCTCGAACACCTTTCGAGGCATCATGCCACGTCCGACAGTTCCGTCACATTCATGCCACAACTGTATTCTTTCGCAACGAAGCCATCTTGTATGATCTCGTGCACGTAGGCACGTTTCGACCGTATTTCGATGTTCTATGCCTTAGTGTTCAATGTCCGGGGCTTGCGCGCTAGGGCGCTCGCCTATTTTCTTTCAATATTCTAGCCTTTCTAACTCGTGCGCGAAGGCACGGAATGGTTCGTGCACTAAGGCACTCGCCGAATACAGTTATCCCATGTTCTTGCGGCTTGCACACCGAGACGCTCGCCTTTGCGATATCCAATGTTCCATAGCGACCGTGCATAGATGCACGTTTCATTTCAATTGTTCTAACTAGTGTTCGACACACATTACGATTTCTCTCCGATCGGACCACGCCTGTGGCGTCGATAGGTTAACTTAGCATACAATGATATAATTTGACTTATCGTATGAAGGAGTAAAAAGAAGAGTCAATCCTCCCACCTTGAGTCGATTCGCCTTGTCGTCTCGCTGAGCCGATGCGGCTCGATTCCATAACTTCGTTGCACGGCCACTCTCCTGACTTAGCCATTCGAGCACTTCGTGCTTCATTGAATTATACGTCCGATTTGGCTTACCGTGCCCAAGTCTCAGCCCGTCACAAGGCGTCGATTTGGTTTCGCGGATCCCTTACTGAATAAGGTAAAAGATCGACCTCTAACATTTTAGCGTAAACGTATAGCCTGCACATGAAACCAACTAAAATTAATACTTGCATCGATTCGGACTTGCGCCTTGGTCGATTCGATTTCTTAGAATCTTCGAGCCGATTCAACGCACTCATCCTTCGGGGCAACGCGACGCTTCACATCGATTCACTCGATGCATTCTTTGGGACAAAACAACTCTTCGCATCAGCTTAGTTCGATGCGTTGCTCGGAACAACGTAACTCTCGTATCGATTCGCATCGATACATTTCATTCAGCCAACGCGACTCGTTGAGTCAACACTTCAGCGTAATGCGCCATGCGGAGCAGGACATTACAGCCTGCTGGGGTGAATGATCACCGTTGCTCAAAGCTTTATTCGTCCCACACGAACATCTTCCAGGAACCAGCAAATTCGTCGGAGAACTTTATAACACTCATACTCTTCTGACTCTCCGGATCGTACACGGACTCTCGTACAAAAGCAACGCTGGTACAAAGCTTCTCTTCTCTCTCACAGTCTCTGTTTACTTGAGTTAAAAAAACACTTGTAAACTGTTTTAACTTTCTGTGTACTCTTTTATCTTCGTCCTGTGGAGAGAAGAGACATTATATAGGCCTGAGTGACAACTGTCCGGTTTGCACAATGTTCGGGACATGGTAAAAACCACTCAGAACGTGCAGTAACCGCACAGATCATGCACAGGCACGATCTGTAGCAAGTTCACCCGCGCGCCTTGCACACCGCACGCAGAACGCGCACTGAACCACTTACGCCACCTACGCGGGCGCCCTATGCACCCTGCGCCACCCGCGCAACTGGGCGCACAACTGGGCGCACCACTGGACACGCAACTGGGTGGACACCTGACCGCACAACCTGTGCCGCGCAGCCAGGCAGCTCAACCGGCTGCGCAAGTGGCTTGCGCCTAGTGACGATGCTGACGTGCTAAGTGCAAAGTGCGCCAACAAAATACCACATTATGCCTCATGAGCCCATGAGCCCGAGTCCGTGTCCGAGTCACTAAGCCCTTACGGAGCTTAGCTCCTATAGAAATAAATTTTCCAAGAGCAAAAAGCATGAATGCTTTACCATGGAGTCTTATCCTTCTCTCTTAGTAAAATCACCAAAATGGTTCCCTCCTTAGGGTCACCACCCCATGTGCATATCACAACAACACATACAAGTATATATTTTGAGATACCTCATGGTGCACTTTCCGTTTGGGACTAAACTTCACTAGGCATGTTGAGAGCAAGCTCTCACAATGTCAAAGAATTAAGAGCACCAACAAAGTAATATATATATATATATATATATATATATATATATATATATATATATATATATGTCGAGGTATTAGCAGCCGCCCCTAAATGTTGAGATACATCAAGTTACCAACCCGCAGCTCATTCAAACCAGTCATCAGCCATGACTCTAACAAGTATGATTTAGTCTAAAAAACAAGTAAAAAATGATAAACAAGTAGATGAAAAGGCAAAACTTGCAAGACTGATATATTCAAAGGGCAGAGAGAAGTGGGTATATTTTGTTGCTCTTTCCACACCAATAAGGTTTTGATGAGAAATCTACATTCCAAGAAAGAACTTGCTGGAATGTGAATTTACCTAAAAAAAATTAGAGCATTCAGACAATTACGATAAAAAGCTTAAAACACAATCATCCCAGATATGAGATGCTCAAATTCTTTTGGCTTAAAACACAATCATCCCAGAACTTGCTGGAATGTGAATTAACCTAAATCTCTCCATAAATCTGCATTTAGTCACACAAAAATTCCAATAAAAAAGCAAGCATTCACCTACGCAACAGATCAAATAAGAGAGGCACAAGACGTGCTCATCGCATTGTTACAATCTTGAGGCATAACATTAAATTATGTGAAACTCAGTACACATTACATAAAACCTAACATACAACCAAAACAACAACAAAGCTCTCATCCAAATTTTTGGGGTTGGCTGTTTGACTCCTTTTCTAACATTCAGCTCTGTTAAGGACCATGTCCTCTGTCAATCATAAAACCTAACATCTAAACTACTTACATATTTTCTAACTAAAAATATGAGGAGCTACCTATGAGAAGCATTAACATTGGATCAAGACTTTCTGGATAGGGGTATAGGAGGAACTTAGGAATGTTCGAGCACACACTGGAACTATATATCTGATTCACTAGAGAGAGGCAAAATGATGGGAACCTGCAAGTATATTGTAGCCACATTGGATCTTTCAAGCATATATAAACTTTCTAATGTTTCCAATGTCAATAAATCAACTGAACTTATTTAATAACTGAATTGCTACAACCAAAGTAGATGATCACCGGGAATTTCCAGATTACTAACAAGAATATGAAGCCTATATATTGCTTGTTATGAAAGATGAGTTCTTTCAAAGAAATACAAATTAGAAAATGGATCCAGTAACACGGATTTAAGCTCAACATCGTCCATAAGGTTTCAAAGGTTTTCTAACATTATTCACATAAAATTTGCTATTCACTATTCAATTGATCCTTTTACCTGCAATCCTTTTATCATAGTGCATTTTCAGAGCCACTATCAATAGAACAAATAGAAAATACATATGACATAATCTAATGCTTAGTACACATTGATTAGTGAACCAATAATCGTTCCCATTTTATACAACTCTTGGTTAAAATATAAAACAAAAACCACCATTCCAACTTTTGACATTGGCAACATTAATCTTTCCCCTCTCAACTTCACACGACAATCTCCTTTGTAATATTAGCAATGACCATACTCTTTCTAAAAACAGAAATCAATCATTTGCCTACCCACAATCCAATCATCGTCTTTCATTCACTAAGATACCCTTTTATAAATGTTTGAAGTTCTAAAACAAGTTTACCATTTTATCCTCAATGGGAATCATTGACATAGTCTACTTTTCCAATTATTACTTTTGTTGTATTGCCGCATGTAAAACCCAGAACCTTTGGACCATTAATTGGATGATTTAATGTAGCATAATGTGTTACCGTTATTATTTGTGTTATTAATATTATTAGAGGCCTTTATTTTTACCTCCGAATAGCCCAATAACGTAGGCCCAACGGTTTAACCCGCTGACCCTAACCCAAGCCCATTAGCTACAACTGCCAGTCCACCACTACCCAGTCTCCCGATCCACTTTCTCAGCCGCACGCCCTCACGTAAATCTCTCTCTCCATTACGTAATAACTCCAGAAACTCCTTCATCATCACAGAACATCTTCCCTCTCCCAAACCTTCCCAAACCCCTTCAATCTCTCTCCATACTTCTCCGATTCCAGAGCCGATTCCATCCCGACACTCCCCACGCCGTTCCGGTTGCGTCAACACCCCAATCGGAGTATTTCCGAGACGCACCACCGCCCGCGTCCCGCCTCCCGAACCGCCGCCCGCCTACCGTCGGCAACTGCCAGCCGCCACCGCCTCCTCCCGGCCTGCCAATAGCGCGCCCCCCCTGCACGCGCGCACCAGCTCGCTTCGCAGGCAACACTGTCCCGCGCGTGCCGTCCAGGCCGCTCCCCCGCTCGCGCGGCAGCCCCGCCGACCAGCACCCGCCCGCCCGCGCGGCAGCCCGCGTGCCGCTTCCCCGTCCGTGCCAGCATCCCCCGGCCGCTTCCCGGCTGCGTCTGCACGTTCCCACACCCCGTGCCCGTGCGCGCACTCCCCGCGTGCGTACGCTTTCCGCATACGTTCCAAGTCCGAGGCCTCCCCTCGGTCCTCCGTCATCAAACATCCGATATACGCTGACCACCCTTCTGTGTATTTTACAGAATGCAAAAGCATGTTCCTGTTCCAACCGGAATTGACAGAATAAAGCTCTGTCAACTCCGGAATAGATTATTAGTTTCCTATTTATGACCACATGACTTGTAATAGATTTTAATATTTAATGTGACGATTGGAATGTTAGTAGTAATATTTATGTCGTAGTATAAATCGTTATATAGCATAAATCATTAAACGAGAATTTATGTATAATCCTATGTTGTATTGGGCGCTAGGCGAGACGAGGCGACAGCCTACCCGCCTCGCCAAGGCGCTGCCTAGGCGTCCGCCCAGGTCATAGATGATTATGTACAGGAAAAAATGCAATATAGCAGACAGTGCAGTTATGTACTTATGTATAATTTATATACTTGTAAAAGTATAAGATATTAAGCAGCAACAATATAACAGTATAAAAGAACAATTGATTTGTCAAGAATAGTTGATAACTAATATACGCAATTAACATTAACATGAGCAGTTGATAAATTTGTATGTACTTATAAAAATATAAGATATTAAGACGTCTTATCCGTCTTTCACTTCCCCTGGTCGACCCTAGGCGTCCATCGCCAAACACGGAAATAATTTCTCCTGGTCGAGGCGCCCTCCCCTCAACCTAGACGCCTAGGCCGCCTAGGCGTCGCCTGTAACAACATAGGTATAATCATAAAGTTTATGTGGTTTAGTGAGGGATGGTTAATTAATGTTAGATTAGGATATAATTATATGCAATAATAATAAGATTCATAAGGTATATTTAATACTTTAGGAATAATGTTAGCTATTATTTCCTTAGTAAGTCTTTAAGTTATTCACGTAATCAAAATATTTTCCTATTAATTCTTAATATAAAATATTTTCGTAATAAAATCGTTAAATTGTTTAGTAAACCTTTATCTTATTAAAAATAAAGTTTTAGACAATTTTTTTAATAAAGAGTTTTAAGTAAGTTTCTAAAAACCTTAGGTTCTACTAAAATGATTTCATCATCAAAAAGAATATTTTGGTATAATTATACGTAACAAAAATATTAATTCTAGTTATAAAATAAAAACCTAATCTTTACTATTTATTTAATTGAAATAGTAATTTTCACGTGACTAATATTAATAGTTAATTATTTTAAAAGAAAGGTTTTATTAGTAGTTAAATTACCACCTTAATTATATTTCCAAAAATATTAGTTATTTCTATTAAAATGATTTCCTTATTTAAAAGTATCCATTAAATATTTTGTATAATTATGTAAATAAAAACTATTTAATTTCAAAGAATTTTTTCCAGTATTTTATAGGTAATTCTAATTATAATATTAGTTTACGAAAAATCGTTTATTATCTACTAATAATTTAAGTATAATATTTCTCGTATTATTTACAAAAAAATAACAGCTTTATTAAAAAAAATCGGTTTATATATTATTATACGCGATTTAAAGTATTAAATAATTATAGCCTTATTTCTCTAAAAATATTTTTTTACAACTAAAACGATTGTTTATTATTATTGGCAGTTAGTTAAACCCTTGGAATGACTTCTAAAATAAAGTATCAATTAATGTAGGTCTCGAGTAACGGACTTAGCCTGAGTACCTTCTTGTCGTCACCTACCGGGAACATCAAAACAAGTTCATACTTACAAAACTTGTGTTTTAGTTAATAATTAATTTCATTGCATAGTAGAACTACTGAATCGACACTTGACTCACGGGATCCCTCTCGGATCATACTGACTGCTTGACTGAATCATTGACTCGGGGTTGGAGAGTAGCGTTAACACATGTGGTCATAACCCCCTTACTGAATCACTGTGGATAGCAAAAGCCCAACCTACTTGGACCGAAGCCGGACCGTGTTCACTAGAACACTTACTTCCTCCATCTCTAGCCGACCACAAGATGTTACGTGCTCACACACTATTGCTAGCTAGATTGCATCATTTTTTTTTCCAGAGTTTTTATGTCATTTTCTTTTCCAGAGTTTAATTGCATAACTGCTCCTTTATTTATTATTTAGAAAATATATTTCTGTTATAAGTTGTTTCTTGTCTCACTTTTAATTATTAAATAAGATGATGGTATGTTCTTGTTCCCCTCCTGACTGGAGACCAATATTTTAGGTTACTGCAACGACGAGGAGCTGGCCTATAGTTCTTACTATAAATCCGACTTGGGTTCCGAGGAGTTAGCTGAACCAGGACAGAGGAACAAAGAGTCCTAGTTGCACCCTTCTGTTTAGTTTCTTTCCTATTCTTAAAAGTTGTAATAAATGAACAAGTTGTAACAACTGGATGTTTATTCTGCTTATGTTTGCTTTACTTAGACTCTAGTTTCATTCAAATGTTTAATAAAATTTTATTCCGTATTTAGAATGTTTGTGCCTGCATTGCTACTGATTGACACAGCTTACTGCCGCCGTCTCACAACGATGCAGGCTGGACATGATCTGACTGGACCCAGTATATTGGGATTGGGTCGTGACATCCACATCAATATTCTTATTGCATGGTATCTCATTTTCTGAACATGTTCCTTAGACACTTCATTAATCATGAATATGGGTGATCTTACACATTAATCAATAATCACCATTCTCCTTTTAATTTTAAATGGCATTCTACTGCCACAGGGCTCTTTGGTGATGATTCCAGTGCTTACTAAATGATGTAATTCCACGAACACTAACCTCCTCAATCTTGAACTTTGAATGAAACATTTTTCCTTACACAACAAGCACTCTTGGGGGCTGTTTGGTTGGCTGTAAGTGTTGATGCTATAAGTGGTGTTTGTTTTGTTGTAAATGGTGAACGTACTGCAAACAAATACCCCAATTCCTGCAGCTTTTGTTGCTACCAGAGTGGCTGCAACACCAATTGCAGCAGCAAGAGCTGCAAAGGATTTACATTTACGGGCAACCAAAACAGCCCCTTGGTATAATTAGCAACCAATAAACTACTACTTCTGCTCTTCTACATTTGGTTAAGCCTGATTACTCAAGTATAGTAATTCCAAGATCTATATTCCAAATAAATGTCTATGATAAATAACAAAATCATAGGATCCCCATTTGCCCCTATCAACAAATTTCAAAGTCCTCTCTCCTAAAAAACTGAAGCTACTACTATAGTTATCAACTATGACCTACTGTTTAACGAAAATACTCTAATTAATTTCATATAGCTTGTATATGAGCAAAATGCACCAATAACAAACCAAAGCTACAATAATCACATAATTAACTATTCATTCCTAGGTAGACGACAATCAACATCTTCTACTATATAATGCAGCTTGGAAACGGCTCAAAAGTGAGCCGTCTAAGCCGTACATATATCATCATTTAAATGAATTAATTAATAAAAAGATAACTAAATAACTACCTAAATACTGCCCACTAATTATTTTAAAAAAAACTTAACCAAGCATTTAACTACCTAATATGATATATTTATAACTAAATAACTCTAACTCAAGTGGTTAAGGTGGGAGACATTATCCATGATTGCTTGAGTTAATTCCTAGAAATGGCAGCTTTAATAATAAATTCATATTTATTTATTTTTCAGTATTTTTATGCAAGTGCAATGTACGTGCACGTTACAAGTGAAACATAAAGCATCAGCCGACGAGAGATCACTAGTGAACATTTCGTGTAGTGCCATATTCTCGTCAGTACAAAATAGATGATAAATAACAAATTAAAGCTACAATAATCACACGATTATAATATGATGATCAACATGAAGTCTAATGCTAATGATACATAACAAATCAAAGCTACAATAATCACATGATTATAATATGATGATCAACATGAAATCTAATGCTTATGTAAACGGAATCACATTATAAAATTCAACATAGAAAGCGTTAAATCAGCATTTTAGTTCTCAGCCAGAAACACTAATCCCAAGCAAAATAGAATAGTTTCTTAACGATGCGATACCAAAGGAATAACCCTAATTTGAACCTCAGAAGAGATCGCTCCCTCCACTCAACGATAGGACTTCTGGAAGCGGGATCGTGCGCCGCGCCCACCGAACTTCTTGGGCTCACAGCGGCGGGGGTCGGCGACGAGCAGCGTGCGGTCGTAGGCCAGCAGCACGTTCTTGATCTCCTGCTTGCTCTGCTCGTCGACGTACTTCTGGTAGAAGGCGACGAGGGCCTTGGCGATGCTCTGGCGGATGGCGTATATCTGGGACGTGTGTCCCCCGCCGGAGACGCGGATGCGCATGTCGACCCCCGCGAAGCGGTGGCGGCCGAGGAGGAGGACCGGCTCGAAGGCCTTGTAGCGGAGGATCTCTGGCTTCACCAGCTCGATCGGGGACCCGTTAACCTTGATCAGGCCCCTCCCGCGCTTGCAGTGGGTCACGGCCACCGCGTTCTTCTTGCGGCCGAAGCACTGGACGGATTCCTTTGGTGGGGCGGCTGTCGCCATGGCTGGATGTGGAGTGGGGAAAAAAGCTAGGGTTTGGAGTTTTTGTTTTTTAAGAGGGGCTGCTGATGGTGAAGAGGAGGGGAGGGTTATAGTGATATATAAAGGTTCGGTTGTGGGCTGGGCTTGGATTAGGGCAGGATCCAATCTTGGGTACGGGCTTAAATAAAAAAAATCCATAAATTAATTTACTGGAAATTGTTGAAATACTCAATTTTGGGGTGGGAGTTTATGAAAAATCCACCCGCATGGTAGATTTTATGAAATACCCAAAATTATATATTTTTACGTTAAATATTTCAAGATTCTCTTTAGATGTTCTGCATTTACAAAATTGCCATTTTGATAATAGCATAACATATATATGTATTTGAATTCACAAACTCATATTTGGATTGCGATTTTCATCTTCTTCTTCTTCACGAGAGATCAGAATTCCATTGCTCTCATCTTCAGTAGAGATCGCAAAGATCGTTCGTAGTTCACTGTGATTTTCTTCAGTCAAACTCCGATCATCGCTTATCATCGTCATCATCTTCGTGGAGAGATTTAAAGTTTTCCGGCGATTAGGTCAATTGTGGAGAGAATATCTTCCTCTTCTTCTCCATAAGAGTTAGCATCGTTTTGAAAGAAGAACGAAAAACTCTTGAATCTTTATTACTGACAAATAAATTTCTAAAAAAAACAAAAAAATAGGTTTCTGTCAACTGTTCTCCGTCATTTTAACACGGAGAATGGTCATTCTCCGTGATTTTAACATGGAGAATGACCGTTCTCCTGCATTTTAACACGAGGAATGGTCATTATCCGTGATTTTAACAACGGAGAATGGTCACTCTCCGTGATTTTAACACGAAGAATGACTATTCACCTGCATTTTAACACGGAAAAATACCATTCTCCGTCATTTTAACACGGAGAATGGCAATTCTCCGTAATTTTAACACGGAGAATGACTGTTCTCCGTAATTTTAACAACGGAGAATGGTCATTCTCTGTGATTTTAACACGGAGAATGACCATTCTCCTACATTTTAACACGGGAAGTGGCCATTCTTCGTCATTTTAACACGAAAAATAAAAAAATTTCGTGATTTTAACACGGAGAATGACTATTCTCCTACATTTTTACACGGAAAATGGTCATTCTCCGTCAATTTAACAAGGAGAATGACCATTCTCCGTGATATTAACGTAGAGAGTTGCCATTCTCCGTGATATTACCACGGAGAATGGTCATTCTTCTGCATTTTAACACGGAGAATGACTATTCTCCTGAGAATGTGTCACGACCCGCATCCACTGTGAGGGTACGAGAACGTAACAACGCCTAGCCTACGCCGCAGTGTCGGCGGTAGAACGCTATCCTAGGTCAATCATCTAACAATATAAAGGTACATGTACAGTATATACACTCCAAATGGAGGTGACATAGCAATATACAGTCTCAATCACATCTAAGCAGAATAAAAAGATAGGAAGATAGATAGATAAATACTGGAATGGAAGAAATATACATCACAGCAAGAGAGTCTAAGTGTCTGAAATAACATCTCAACAAACATCCAGAATACAAGTCCCACTACTGAATATGAAATAATATATACAATCAGATCTCAAAGACAGAATAGAAAACCTAGACTAGGGAGCCTCAGTCTCTAAGCTAGTGGATCAGGCTGGAAATCTGCGTCACACATGGCATCTACAGCTATCCCATAGTAGGTGTCTACGCAGGCATCATCCTCATCCTCTGTAATATTTTCAACAGGTCCAGTCAGGACGGGAGCGAGCACAAAACATCTCACGCAGTTCATATCGAGTTAGGAAATATAAAGCATGCAATAGAGTAAAGTACATAAAACGCTGAAAGAAGAAGGTATATGAAAAACAGTAGAGATTTTGATAACAGGAAATATCTAAATATGATAAGTAAGAACTGTAAGGAACATGTGATTTAGAGTACAATCTGGTTATGTAAACGGGCTAAGAAAATGCAATGGTAACTCCATTGTACGTGGGTGTACAATAGACATATACAATAGTTATACAATGTTGTACAATAGGATTTGAGTACATAACCAATTCTACTCCCCCTCCCCAATCAATACACAAGGATCCACTCCTGTTGCGTTATCTTGCACAATAGTGTACAATGTTATACAATAGATGTACAATATTATACAATAGATGTACAATGTTATACAATAGTTGTACAATGTTATACAATAGATTACAATGGTCTATCCCTGGGACTTATGTGATACTGAGAGTACAATATGCACAAGGAGTATACAAGGATATAGGTATTCAATAAATACAATATGGAAGTGAAACGCACATCACAATATGTATCTAGTGAATACAAGGGGATAACATCCCAAAAGGAGATCCATATAGTACCAATCTGTGATAACAATCGTGTCAGCATCAAGTACAGTAATCTAGAGCAAGAATGTAAATCCAGACAAGTATGAAACGGTCAGAGAATGTACTCGCCTGATAGCCTGAGTGTCTGAAGAGAATATACTGTCCGAGGAGTGGTGTCTGTCTCTTATAGAACAGTACAAGTCACTATGAGTCTAAAAAATGATAATAAGATGCATTACAATACATTCTAAATGAATCTAGGTCAATCTAGGTCAAATCTAAGTCAAATCTAAGTCACACCAAGCTAAACTAGGTCATACTAGGTCATACTGAGCCAAACTGGGTCATACTAGGACAATCAAGGTCAACAAGGTCATAGAAAATCAATCCAAGTCAATCTAGGTCAATTTGGGTCAAGGGTTGACTTACAGTTGACTTTTGGTCAAAAAGTCAACTATGGTCAACTCTGGTCAACACGGAGTCAACCCTAGGTCAAACAAGTCACATGTTGACCAACTGTTGACTTTCAGTCAACTAGTCAACTCTGGTTTGGTTTCGGTCAAATCTGGTCGCTTAAAGGCTAAGTTTGACTCTCGGTTGACTTTTGTTGACTTTTGGTCAAAATGGTCAACCGACGTCAAAACTAGTCTATGAGCACTATATTTGATCATTACCAACCAAGGGAACCAAGTTCTGACTCTATCTTAGACTCCAAACTCTAATATCCTATTTCTAGGCATTACCTATATTACCCTACCAAGGTAAATACCAATACCTTGCACAATACCACTCTAACCTAGGAATACTAGCCTAGGTTTCCTAGGATAGCTAGATACTATCCTATATTAACATTACCTACCAAGAAATCCTAGTATCTAGGTCATCTAAGTTATCTTAGACCACATGTCAACCATTTACCCATTACCTTACCTTGTACCATTCTCACATCTTCTAAACACTCACATACCCAAACTCATCACTCACTCACTCACTATGGTTCACAATAGGCTCTTACCTATAGGTTCACATAGGCTAACACTCATGCTCACACCTATAGGCTAATAGCTATATATATAGGCTCACTACATATCCATATCTAGACTCACACTCACTAACTCATATATATATCCATATATCTAAACTCATATAGGTTCTCCTATAGAACTCACATATACCCACCTATACAATAGCTCACACCACACACTTAGGCTTATATATAGGCTAACCTATAGGTTTATATATATATGAACTCACACACCATAGGTTTACAACCACACACTTATATACAAGGCTGATATGGAGGACAGGTATGGGACTGTCCAAATCAGTATTCTGGAGAAAGGGGAAAAACTGATTTGGGGTTAAAGGATAGCCAAGAGGTTGTGTAAAATCTGGACTGTGGGGATGTCCAAGAGGATTGAAATTAAGGGCCAAATGGGACTGAATTTGTATAGGTTTAAGGACTCCTATATAGGCTTAGTTTAGGACTGATTTTGTAGGCTATCAAGGCTAGGTTGGGGACTTGAATATGGGCTCATGTTTAGACAGGAGTGTGGGGTTCATGGCTGAACCATGGAACTGCATCACAATACTGTGAAGACAGCAGGCTTAAGGACTGAATGGTGGTACATGGACAGGTTTTGGACTGCCACTGCTGTCCATATGTGGACTGCTAAAGGGTTGCCATTTGGGCATGTCAAGTGGCTTGGTTGGGGCTATGTAGGACTGGTTTGTAGGCCAATGTGGCTGTGTATTAGGACTGTTCTTGGATAGTGTTAAGGACTGCTATGGGGGGGAACTTTTAGGACAGGTTTTAGGAGTGAATGGCTGAACCATGGGCAGGCCTTGGGGACTGCTAACAAGATGGTAATATGGACAACAATATGGGGTTAACATGGGACACACATGGGGCTTCTATAGACTTATTAGAGTGGTGTTAAGGGGGGCAAATCTGGACTGATTTCAGGCTGTGTGTAGGCTGGATATTGGACAGGTTTTAGGTACTGGAATTTGGTTGTGTTAAGGGGCTACAATGGTTGGTTTAGTGACAACCATATGCTGTCATGTTGGGGCTGTTATAGTTGGTTTTAAGGCTATACATGGCATGAACTACTGCTGTTTACAACAGCCATCCCATCCCCCTTCTATCACTCCAAACTCTCTCCAATCCTCTCTCTCAATCAATCTCTCAAACACCCTTCTACCCACACACATCTATACACCAATTCTCCTCATAACACACATTCAAAACTCCACTTGGTCGACCCCATACCATTCCCACCAAACAAGAACACACACACACACACACACACACACACACATATATATATATATATATATATATATATATATATATATATATATATATATATATATATATATATATATAAAGAGAAGGATATACATATATATACCACCATATATATACATGTATTGATATAGGTAATATGATACACTATGATACATAGGAAAACTCAATCTAAACACAAGGTAAAATCTGGAATAAATATTAGAACAATACAAAATCAATATATTATAATTCCCTATGTGTCCAAATAGAGGTTGTCCCACATGGACACAAACCTACACATAGGACACCTCTACAAGTGTCCAAATGGACACGAATGGACACAAAACCATGTGGGTCATTCCTATGGGTTCAAAATAGACCTATATGCATGAAGGGGTGGTTTAGAGGAGAGGTTATACCTTCCGGGAGAGAGATTCAAGGGAAAAAGCCTTCCGACACGTAGAGATTCCAATAGGACACGAACGAGCTCCGAATCCTCCCAAACTTGGCTAGCACCTTCCTCTCATGGAGTAGAGAAGGGGAGAAGAAGATTTAGTGGAAGGAGGAGTTGATTTAGAGGTGAAATCACTAGGGGTTGCTCTTTAGAAATTTGGGGAAGAATAAGAGAGAGAAAATGAGATGGAAAAGTATAGGAAATATCAAAGGGGCTCATGCCTATCCCCTCCTAGAGGTGGCCGGCCACTATGGCTGCTATTAGGCTCCAATGAAATGTCAAAAACACCCCCCTCTAGCCTATTAACAATACATTAAAAAGGGGTTCAAGTCGGGGGCTAGTTTGGTCATTCTAACTCACTAATCAAATAAATTCTAATCCAAATAAATTAGCCTAGTCACTAACTAAAATAAATGACATGTGGGCCATGGCTAACTAGTGTGTGGGTCCACTAGGGTCAACACTACCCCGGGTCCCCGTTTCAAGTCGGATTGAGATGAAATTCGAACCCGACTCAAATAACCCCAAAATATTACAATAAATAAATAAATAATTTTAAAATAATAAAAAATGAAAAAATGACAAAAATACTCCTGTTTCTGGAACTGGGGGTGACAAATCTGTCCACCTTAAAAGAATTTCGTCCTCGAAATTAAAACCAACAATAGTAAAATATCGAAATCACAAGTCATGACTAAAAATTAAAATGATTAAAATCTCAAAGGTCAAGGCATGAATTAAATGACTAAATTTATAAAATTTAAAATTACACTCAAATAGATACTATAAGTCTATCCACCTTAAAAGAAATCATCCAAAAATTTTAAAATAAGGCAACCACAGAAAATCATATAAATCGATAATCGTATGCGTCTATCCAATCATCATGATACTCAGAATCTCTGTCATGCCAGTGAGCAAGGCTACGATAATCACAGAATCCTCAACTATGGTACATACCTCTAGAATTATGGTATTTAAAATTTTTGCATTGCCGCACGCTTGGCAGCGAAAACCTTAAATTCCCACACCCGAGAAATACGTCCATAATCCGACTATATGTCCTCACTATGCCTGCTAGCACGACCCCAGAGGATTCTAAAATCTTATAATCGAGGCGACCTAGCCCATACGACTTATCTCGGAAGAAAATTAAATCATACTGAAACACCAGATCAAACTTATCAACAATGAAGAAACAGATAGGAATAGATGGAACTGAATTTGAAGATAGGAATTGCATAATTGAATCAAAAGAACGGAACCTGCAACTAGATCTCCGACGGCTTGAGCATCCTCGGCTGACATGGCGAAAGCTCGCCCTGGCTGGCCTCCCCTGGCCTGCTGCTGATGCTGAACAAACCTCTGCTGCTGAGTCTGCAATGGTGGTCCCCTCTGCTGCCCTGTCGGAGCCCTAGCTCCTGGTGCTACCTGAGCCAATGGTGTCGGGTTCTTGGAACACTCTCTACACCGATGCTCCGCTGACCCGCAAAGTAAACACATACCCAGCCTCTTCCTGCAGTCGTCCCACCCATGGCCTTGCTTCTTGCAGAAGTTGCACACGGTGTTCTGCTGCTGCCTGGGTGCCTGCTGATACTGTACATGTCTCTGTCCCTGATACTGAACAGGCCTCTGTTGCTGCTGCTAGAAATGGACCATCGGCTGCTGATACTGCTGCTGAAACTGATGCTGAACGTGCGGCCTCTTGGCCGGTCCTCCGCTGCTGCTGCCCCCAACTAGGTCTCGCCCCCTCTTGAGCCTAAGCTCAAGATCATCCTCCGCCAATAAGGCTCCCGTCAGAATCTCCTCGAATGTTGCATCCCTGTTGCCCTTGGTCAAGGACTTGACTTCCTTGACCAGACCCTTTCGGAACCTCTGGGCCTTCGTCGCCTCGCTCAAACCCTCCACGAATCTGCTGAGGCGGCCGAACTCCCCAACGTACTCCTCTACTGACAGGCTCCCCTGAACTAGGCTCTCAAACTGTGACTCTAAAGCTCTGAGCGCTGAATCTGGGAAGAACTTCTTCTTGAAGAAGCCCTTGAACTCCTCCCAAGTCTGTCCGGTTACCCCCACCCTGGGGTCTGACTGATACCAGGTGCGAGCAAGATCTCGCATCCGGCTAGCTGCGGCCTCGATCTGAAGATCTGCTGGAATCCTGGCTAAGCGGAAGATCTCCTCTATATGCTCGATCCACTCATCGGCATATAGGATCCCCTCTGTCCCCAGAAAGTCTCTGGGGCTCATCTTCTGAAACTGCTCGATCCCCGGTGTCTTTGGCTGCTGCATCACTGGTCGGGCTACAACTGTCGAAATGGCCAACTCCATGCCCCTTTTCTGCCAGGTCTGCTGTATCTCCATAAACTGCTGAAAGTACGTGAACATCTGTGCCGCATCCACGTTTTCTGTAGGCGGCTGCTGCGGGAACGGTACCTCTGGAATGACTGGGTCCTGCCTCCGAACTGGTGAAGGAATACCCTCTGCTGCTGCTGCTGCTGAAGTCCCAATATGAGCAGAGGTGGCAGGAGCTGTAGCCTCCCGACCCTGCTGAACTGGCTGAGAGGTAGCAGTCCCCTCTACAGTATCTCCATGAATGGTACGCTGTAACCGCGTCTCCACCATCCTGAAGACAGATCAAACAAGGGTATCAATTGCTGAGAAGGAAGCGATAAGTCAAGGGAGGACAGTTTATTTCAAAAGAAAGTATTAAAGTAGCAAGAATTTGATAACAAGAATCAGATTAAGAGCTTTTTCTAATGTGATTGAGTACCTCCAAAAATATCCTAATCCTACTGCAGGCTGTAGTGATACTCTAGTTCGAATACCACTACATAAACTCGACCTGCATGGGCCACCACTAAAAACGTGTCACGACCCGCACCCACTGTGAGGGTACGAGAACGTAACAACGCCCAGCCTACGCCGCAGTGTCGACGGTAGAACGCTGTCCTAGGTCAATCATCTAACAATATAAAGGTACCTGTACAGTATATACACTCTGAATGGAGGTGACATAGCAATATACTGTCTCAATCACATCTAAGCAGAATGAAAAGATAGGAAGATAGATAGATAAATACTATAATGGAAGAAATATACATCACAGCAAGAGAGTCTAAGTGTCTGAAATAACATCTCAACAAACATCCAGAATATAAGTCCCACTACTGAATATGAAATAATATATACAATCAGATCTCAAAGACAGAATAGAAAACCTAGACTAGGGAGCCTCAGTCTCTAAGCTAGTGGATCAGGCTGGAAATCCGGGTCACACATGGCATCTACAGCTGTCCCATAGTAGGTGTCTACGCAGGCCTCATCCTCATCCTCTGTAATATTTTCAACAGGTCCAGTCAGGACGGGAGCGAGCACAAAACATCTCACGCAGTTCATATCGAGTTAGGAAATATAAAACATGCAATAGACTAAAGTACATGAAATGCTGAAAGGAGAAGGTATATGAAAAACAGTAGAGATTTTGATAACAGAAAATATCTAAATATGATAAGTAAGAACTGTAAGGAACATGTGATTTAGAGTACAATCTGGTTATGTAAACGTGCTAGAAAAATGCAATGGTAACTCTATTGTACGTGGGTGTACAATAGACATATACAATAGTTATACAATATTGTATAATAGGATTTGAGTACATAACCAATTCTACTCCCCCTCCCCAATCAATACACAAGGATCCACTCCTGTTACGTTATCTTGCACAATAGTGTACAATGTTATACAATGGATGTATAATATTATACAATAGATGTACAATGTTATACAATAGTTGTACAATATTATACAATAGAGTACAATGGTCTATCCCTGGGACTCATGTGATACTGAGAGTACAATATGCACAAGGAGTATACAAGGATATAGGTATTCAATAAATACAATATGGAAGTGAAACGCACATCACAATATGTATCTAGTGAATACAAGGGGATAACATCCCAAAAGGAGATCTATATAGTACCAATCTGTGATAACAATCGTGTCAGCATCAAGTACAGTAATCTAGAGCAAGAATGTAAATCCAGACAAGTATGAAACGGTCAGAGAATGTACTCGCCTGATAGCCTGAGTGTCTGAAGAGAATATACTGTCCGAGGAGTGGTGTCTGTCTCTTATAGAACAGTACAAGTCACTATGAGTCTAAAAAATGATAATAAGATGCATTACAATGCATTCTAAATGAATCTAGGTCAATCTAGGTCAAATCTAAGTCAAATCTAAGTCACACCAAGCTAAACTAGGTCATACTAGGTCATACTGAGCCAAACTGGGTCATACTAGGACAATCAAGGTCAACAAGGTCATAGAAAATCAATCCAAGTCAATCTAGGTCAATTTGGGTCAAGGGTTGACTTACAGTTGACTTTTGGTCAAAAAGTCAACTATGGTCAACTCTGGTCAACACGGAGTCAACCCTAGGTCAAACAAGTCACATGTTGACCAACTGTTGACTTTCAGTCAACTGGTCAACTCTGGTTTGGTTTCGGTCAAATCTGGTCGCTTAAAGGCTAAGTTTGACTCTCGGTTGACTTTTGTTGACTTTTGGTCAAAATGGTCAACCGACGTCAAAACTAGTCTATGAGCACTATATTTGATCATTACCAACCAAGGGAACCAAGTTCTGACTCTATCTTAGACTCCAAACTCTAATATCCTATTTCTAGGCATTACCTATATTACCCTACCAAGGTAAATACCAATACCTTGCACAATACCACTCTAACCTAGGAATACTAGCCTAGGTTTCCTAGGATAGCTAGATACTATCCTATATTAACATTACCTACCAAGAAATCCTAGTATCTAGGTCATCTAAGTTATCTTAGACCACATGTCAACCATTTACCCATTACCTTACCTTGTACCATTCTCACATCTTCTAAACACTCACATACCCAAACTCATCACTCACTCACTCACTATGGTTCACAATAGGCTCTTACCTATAGGTTCACATAGGCTAACACTCATGCTCACACCTATAGGCTAATAGCTATATATATAGGCTCACTACATATCCATATCTAGACTCACACTCACTAACTCATATATATATATCCATATATCTAAACTCATATAGGTTCTCCTATAGAACTCACATATACCCACCTATACAATAGCTCACACCACACACTTAGGCTTATATATAGGCTAACCTATAGGTTCATATATATATGAACTCACACACCATAGGTTTACAACCACACACTTATATACAAGGCTGATATGGAGGACAGGTATGGGACTGTCCAAATCAGTATTCTGGAGAAAGGGGAAAAACTGATTTGGGGTTAAAGGATAGCCAAGAGGTTGTGTAAAATCTGGACTGTGGGGATGTCCAAGAGGATTGAAATTAAGGGCCAAATGGGACTGAATTTGTATAGGTTTAAGGACTCCTATATAGGCTTAGTTTAGGACTGATTTTGTAGGCTATCAAGGCTAGGTTGGGGACTTGAATATGGGCTCATGTTTAGACAGGAGTGTGGGGTTCATGGCTGAACCATGGAACTGCATCACAATACTGTGAAGACAGCAGGCTTAAGGACTGAATGGTGGTACATGGACAGGTTTTGGACTGCCACTGCTGTCCATATGTGGACTGCTAAAGGGTTGCCATTTGGGCATGTCAAGTGGCTTGGTTGGGGCTATATAGGACTGGTTTTGTAGGCCAATGTAGCTTTGTATTAGGACTGTTCTTGGATAGTGTTAAGGACTGCTATGGGGGGGAACTTTTAGGACAGGTTTTAGGAGTGAATGGCTGAACCATGGGCAGGCCTTGGGGACTACTAACAAGATGGTAATATGGACAACAATATGGGGTTAACATGGGACATACATGGGGCTTCTATAGACTGATTAGAGTGGTGTTAAGGGGGGCAAATCTGGACTGATTTCAGGCTGTGTGTAGGCTGGATATTGGACAGGTTTTAGGTACTGGAATTTGGTTGTGTTAAGGGGCTACAATGGTTGGTTTAGTGACAGCCATATGCTGTCATGATGGGGCTGTTATGGTTGGTTTTAAGGCTATACATGGCATAAATTACTGCTATTTACAACAGCCATCCTATCCCCCTTCTATCACTCCAACTCTCTCCAATCCTCTCTCTCAATCAATGTCACGACCCGCACCCGCTTTTCGGATGCGAGCTCATGAGCAAGCCAACTACGTATCGAGCGAACACCAGCCCGACTCGAGTACATATAAAAGTGTCAAGGTCATGGTATCATATCTAATCTAAACTATATCTCAATCCACATGAATCATATAATCAAGAAAGAACAAGTATGGGTCATGGTCTGCAGTCCATTAGCATATTGTTCGATTAGACTCCAAGAATGATATGAGTCTATAAATAAGCAGAGTGTAACATGGTACTGAATATAAAGCACGAAGGATAATAAAGAATATCACAAGCAAATACCTGTATCATATATCGCAATCCTCTACCATCCTGCTCTGCTAACTAACTCCATGCAATCGCTAAACCTGAAGAGATCATCAGGTCCTCAGAGGACTAGCAAGATACATAAAACATGCCTATCTAACAGTTTAATCATGCAATAATATATACTGGGTATAAACAGGAACTAGACAGGAACTGACATCTGGCAACTGACAGGTAACTATGAACATGGACACGGGATCAAGTACGCATAAATGAACTGCTGGAAGAACAAGAGATCAATGGAATACCAAACCCTCGCCCCGATTGTGGACCCGCAGGTTTGAACTAATCACTAACCCTCACCCCGATTGTGGACTCGCAGGTCAGTTTCAAGACAAGTCACCCTCGCCCCGATTGTGGACTCGCAGGTGCAAAGGCAACCCTCGCCCCGTGTGTGGACTCGCAGGTTGTGGGAAAGACAAAGGAATAGCAGTTCACTCACTCATACTTACAGACATGACTCAGTCAAGACACGGGTGAAGACACGACACCACCCAATCACGATACACGAGAGAACCAATCCAATATGAACTAACAAGGCTAACCATGTACAAGGACTATAACTATACTAGCATGTACGATCTACAAATCACAAGTAATAACCAACTAGTAAAACTATATACTAATAGAAATATGCATGTAAATAAACTGTAGAGGGAGGCAAGGTATACTTGCCTGGAGATTGTACACAGATCCAACAAAATACAGTCAACTGCCAAGCCATGAAGTCCAAGTCCTCACAACTATCTCCGAAAGCTGAAATAAACATCGCCAACAGTCTCAGAATAGTCAAATTAGCTAGAATTGCCTGTCCTTAAGTCCAATTCTGAATACAGGGGCAAAACGGTAATTTCGGGCAAAAACAGTGTTCGCCGTTGGACCCACTTTGCACCGAAAAGCGTGCCAGAGTAAAAGGTCTCTAAAGTCGTCAAACTACATGTCTACGGATCCGGTTTTCCGATACGAACCCAACCGTATGTCCAGAGTTGGATTCCGGCGGGCTGTGCACAAAATCACCCGTTGAGTCGGACCGGGGGCCCGCAAAACGGTGATTTTGTCAACGGTCTCAGAATTGGACCAAACTTGACATACAGGACCAGAAAAATGATACGGTTCTGTTGGCGCAAGTTTTGTCTCGATCTGACGAGCGTGCACAAAGTAATTATAGAATTTGCAAAGTGCACGATACGGTGAATTTCGACGGATACGCATCAAATTCGTCGCGCACACGTGACCAATTTGAATTCCGCCAAAGCCCACACGACCACGAAGCCGTTATGCAGCTTTTGATCCTTTCGGTACGCGACCACGTCGTCCGGAATGGCGGGACGCACGTCGTGTGGATGGATTTCATTGAATTTAAAAACAGGTTTTCGGTCAACTTCGGGATCGGATTTCTCGACACATAGTCGATGGTTTTGGCCTCTGTAAAGACGATTGTGAAGGTCTATAGGTTGTATAAAACATTGTTTAGACGGTTGACCAAAAGGGTCGCTGTATCGATCGGAATCGATCTCCCAACATGGGTAATTGGACTGTGTGTTGTTCTGTTTTGCGATCAGAATTTCGATCGACTTCGTGTCAATCTCTCTTCGAATCTGGGTCGATTCGCTATGAACTAATTGGAAGGGTTCCTAGATGGTTATATGGGCTGTCCATACGATTTTACGGAATCGAAGACCGTTGAGTATACGCGAAGAAATAACACTACGAAATCGGTACCTTGATGTATTCGCTGTTGTTGTCGTCTCTGTTCCACGCGCGCGCGAGCGCTTGCCGGTCGACGGTGGCCGTCGCGTCGACTCGCCGGTGGTCAGGTGGTCGCCATGGCTCGCCCAAAGGCAGGGGCACAGTGGAGGTGGCGGCGTGTGGGTTAGGGTTTGGGGTCGATCGACCCTCTCTCCCTCGGCTCTCTATATAAATATGTGGTGCTCTCGGTTTCTTTCAGCGGGTAGCAGGGGAGGAACCCGAGTTAGCTGCTGTTGTGGGGAATTATTTTGGGGGGGTGGTTTGCTTGAGCTCGGCTTGTGAGCAGGCCGGGCCTTAGGTTCATGGGCTGGAATGGAATTGAGCTACTTCTTTTTATTCTTTTAATACCTATATACATATACATGTATATATATATGTATATATATATATATATATATATATATATATATATATATATATATATATATATATACTCGTATATTTATTTATATAATAAATCCCCAAAAATATAAATGAATATTTTAACAAAAATACAAATCTCAATATTATATATTTATATATATATATATATATATATATATATATATATATATATATATATACCTATAGTATATCTATCTATGTATATATACACAGACACGTATTTACCATATATATATATACATTTTCACAGATATAATACCTATGCATATACATAAATATATATACACTCATATACATGTATATATATAATATATTTATATACACATATACAATATTTATGTATACATACACCAGCACATATATATAATTATATATTTACATATACATATAACCAAATAATATTTATTTGATAAAATAATATTATTAATAATAACCTCAATAACACTGGCAATAAAATAATAATAATAATAATAATAGTAAGAACGAAATTCAATAAACCGGTAGGGGTGTATATACCTTTACGTATAGTCAAATAATATTGTCCTATTTTTAAGATACAATATTCAATAAAATATTTAATAAATGTATAAGACTCATTTATACAATCTACTGCTAAAACATTAAATAAAATGCAACTATACATGTACACAATACATATCTACACGGACGTCTCTGGATGCACCTACTCGACTATGTAGGCTTAGGCTCGGTTCAGGTGCAGTCCGAACTAACTTGGTACGACCGAGTCACCTAAAAGTCAAATAATATTAATAATAAATAATCAAAATATTTATGGTGGCCATATCGTAACTTGGCCCGGTTTTTCTAGTTTGGACACACTTATGGCTGGGTCTTCCTCTACCATGGCTAAACACCAGTCAAGGCACGCCACTGCACTATCCGTGCCATGATTCCTAATCGTCTTGTACTTCAAAACTCTACCATTGCTAAAGATCAGCTACCGTAATAATTAACTAAATAATTATTTATAATATTCTAAAATCACTATTTAAACCAAATAAATAAAATAAAAAATTATTCCAAGAATTTTCGGGAAGGGGAGCTACAATCAATCTCTCAAACACCCTTCTACCCACACACATCTATACACCAATTCTCCTCATAACACACATTCAAAACTCCACTTGGTCGACCCCATACCATTCCCACCAAACAAGAACACACACAAGTATATCATAATATGTATATATATATATATATATATATATATATATATATATATATATATATATATATATATATATATATATATATATAAAGAGAAGGATATACATATATATACCACCATATATATACATGTATTGATATAGGTAATATGATACACTATGATACATAGAAAAACTCAATCTAAACATAAGGTAAAATCTGGAATAAATATTAGAACAATACAAAATCAATATATAATAATTCCCCATGTGTCCAAATAGAGGTTTTCCCACATGGACACAAACCTACACATAGGACACCTCTACAAGTGTCCAAATGGACACGAAATGGACACGAATGGACACAAAACCATGGGGGTCATTCTTATGGGTTCAAAATAGACCTATATGCATGAAGGGGTGGTTTAGAGGAGAGGTTATACCTTCCGGAAGAGAGATTCAAGGGAAAAAGCCTTCCGATACGTAGAGATTCCAATAGGATACGAACGAGCTCCGAATCCTCCCAAACTTGGCTAGCACCTTCCTCTCATGGAGTAGAGAAGGGGAGAAGAAGATTTGGTGGAAGGAGGAGTTGATTTGGAGGTGAAATCACTAGGGGTTGCTCTCTAGAAATTTGGGGAAGAACAAGAGAGAGAAAATGAGATGGAAAAGTATAGAAAATATCAAAGGGGCTCATGCCTATCCCCTCCTAGAGGTGGCCGGCCACTATGGCTGCTATTAGGCTCCAATGAAATGTCAAAAACACCCCCCCTCTAGCCTATTAACAATACATTAAAAAGGGGTTCAAGTCGGGGGCTAGTTTGGTCATTCTAACTCACTAATCAAATAAATTCTAATCCAAATAAATTAGCCTAGTCACTAACTAAAATAAATGACATGTGGGCCATGGCTAACTAGTGTGTGGGTCCACTAGGGTCAACACTACCCCGGGTCCCCATTTCAAGTCGGATTGAGATAAAATTCGAACCCGACTCAAATAACCCCAAAATATTACAATAAATAAATAAATAATTTTAAAATAATAAAAAATAAAAAAAATGACAAAAATGCTCCTGTTTCTGGAAACTGGGGGTGACAGAATGGCCAGTTGAAACTTTGGAGGGCCATAACTTTTGACTGGGAGGTCGAAACGTGGCCCGGTTTGTCGCAAAATGAGCGTATTTCCGAGGAGCCTAAGATAAAAGGTTTTTTTTTAACACGGGGAATGACCATTCTCTGGTTTAGCGCAAAATGGCCATTCCCCTGCATTTTAACACGGGGAATGGCCAGTTGATGCTGTTGATGATAATGAAGTGGGAACTGATGATGATAACATGGTGTGAAGATTGCGAATGGAGAGTCATTGACGAGTTTTTGAAGTAAGGTTTGAAGATTTTGGAAGAGAAAACCTAGATTCGAAAGTGAGCAGCGTATGGAAGAAAAGGAAGAATCGAAACATTTTTTGAAGAGTATGTTTCGGGAGTGTTTTCAATAAATTAGAAGAGCGAAAAGGTCATTCCAAACCCTTTTATATATATTTTTGCTAATTCTGGGCACGCGATAAAATGTTATTTTGCGGTAGATTTTTTATAAAACTTTTACGATTTTTGGGCATTTCATAAAATTTTCCATTAATTTATTATCTTTATAATTCTTTTATTATTATTATGTTTTACAATCTATCACTAAGACCATCTCCAATGGTGATTTCTAAAATTGAGTTCTTATCTTACTTGGCATTGTACTTTAAGGAGATTTCTATCCTAGTTGGAAGAATTTTTACATAGAAATTGTAGACATACAAAATGTTCTCCAATGGTTCTCCATTTCTATCCTATGTGTCACATAATAAAATGACCAATTAATGGTGTGGGGCCCAATAATAATTATCATGAGAGATAGGAGAATTTCTATGAGAGTTTATACATGTAGAAACTCTCCTAGAAAGTTTCCATCCTACATCATTGCCACCTAGGATAGAAATGGTGATAGAAATCACCATTGGGAGAAGTTTTTTCTAAAATGGATTTCTTCCATAGAAATAGGGAAGATAGAAACCCCCATTGGAGATGGTCTAAGGCCATCTCCAATGGGGATTTCTAAAATTAGGTTTCTATCTTACTTGTCATTACACTTTTATGAAAAATTTCTATCATAGTTGGTAAAGTTTCTATATAGAAATTACAAATGCACAAAAATATTTTTCAATGGTTCTCCATTTCTATTATACGTAGCAACAGATGAAATGATCAATTTAATGATGTGGGGCCCAATATTAATTGGTACGAGAGATAAAGAATTTCTATGAGAGTTTTTACATATAAAAATTCTCGTAGAAACTCTTCATCCTACATAACCGCCACATATGATAGAAATTTTCATTGGAATGATTTTTTTTCCTAAGTTGGATTTCTACCATAGAAATAGGGGAGATAGAAACCCCCATTGGAGATGAACTAAGGCCACTTCCAATGGAGATTCTAAATTTGGGTTTCTATCCTACTTGTCATTGTACTTTATGAAAATTTCTATCCTAGTTGGTAGGGTTTCTACATTGAAATTGCATACAACAAAATACTCTTCAATGATTTTCCATTTCTATCCTTGGTGTCATAAAATAAATGGTTCGATTTAATGGTGTAGGGTCCAATATTAATGGGTATGAGAGATGGAGAATTTCTATGAGAGATTTTAGATGTAGAAACTCCATCCTACATCAATGCCACATAGGATAGAAATTGGTATAGAAACCACCATTTAAAGAAGTTTTTTCTAAATGAATTTCTACCATAGAAATAGGGGAGATAGAAACCCTATTGGAGATTACCTAAGAGGCTAAGGCTGTGTTTGATTGGAATATTTTTATCTATGAAAAATATTTTGAACAGAAATTTCCCACCATTTATTTTCTAAAAAAACTATTATTTTTCATATTAACCTCCAAAATAGTGCAAAATAAAACTGGCCCAACCCATGGAAAATATCTTTTTTCATGGAAAATAACAATTTTTTCATGGAAAGTATGACAATCAAACACCCCAATTAAGTTTTTTCATGAAAATTCATTTGATTTTCCACATGAAAATAATTGCAATCAAATAACAACAATGAAAATTTTAAAAATTTCCATGAATTTTTTCCTAGTAAAATAATTTCATGGAATTAATTTATTTTCGACCTTACAATCAAACACACCCTATTTTAAGAGGTATAAAATTATGTTACCATATATACCTACCAGCATTATTATCTATACAATAAATTGGGCTTGTTTACTATGTTTGAAATGAAACACAATTATGGGTGGAGTAAGTAGTTTCCTTTAGATCTAGAGAACTTGTACTGGATACGGATTTGGTAAATCAATTGGTCGTTTATCAAATTAAAGTAGTGTTTTCATTTTAACCAACTGGTCACTCCTTTAGCTGAAGTATTGGATCTGTTTTTCATTACCTAGGTTACACTTTTGAAAAAACCCAAACTGGGGGTATTAATGAACAAAGTTATTCGCGAGTCGGCTTGAGCTTTGCTCGACAACACGGGCTCAATCCAAAACTAGGCTCAAGCCCAACACAAACTTGTGGTGTTTAGCTCTCAAGCTAGCTCATTTTTATTTATATATATTTATATAGAGTGGATATATCTTACACTAATAGATCTTTCTAATTTATTATGAAGTAGATATAAACATTTTCACTTTTATATTATTAAACTTATTAAGAAATAATTTTCTTTTTGGAAAAAAAACTTTTAAAATAATTTAATTTAGGCTTAGATTTGTTTATATATAATTCAAGTTCATCGAGCTGTCTAATTTAAAAGAAACGTCCACGAGCCGAGCTCAAGCTCATAGAACTTAAGCATAATTTTAGGCTCATCTTAAAATTGGAGCCTAGCTCAAGCTCTAGTTTTCCATAGAGAATCAAGCTTGCGCAAGGGTTCTCACTCAAAGCTTAGCTCGTTAACACCCATACCTAAGATAGAAGATTTGTTTTCTACTCCTGCAAACTAGAAAGCACCAAGAATCCAAAAAAATGTATGTTGTCTTGTCAGACACGTATCTGACATAATATAGACACAACCCAGAGACACTATTAAATACACTAGTACACATAAAAAATAAATGTCCTCATCGTGTCATTTTATCATGTTGTGGTGTCCTTACCCTGTTGTGTAGTCAATGTGAGTGCAACATAAACAACAAACTTAATTTGTATGGTTTCCATAAGAAAAATGCTAAGTTTACAACCAAATTCTTACAACCTTTTTTACAACATCTCTCTCCCACCCCTTACACATGGGTCCCACCGGATCCCACCTTCCCTCTTACCCCCCTGCTACATGGGCTCCACCTGACCCCACCACTTCCTTCCCTCCTTTAATCGAAGCCCGACAAGTGGCGATTGTAAGAGGATTGTAAACATTTGGTTGTAGGCATATCAAAGCTATTTACATAATTTGTTCCTTTCATCATATAAAAATGGTTGAAAATGAGAAATACTAAACTCTCATAAAAGAACCATTTGGCATTTGAAGTATAGTGTCATTTCAAATTAGAAACCAAACAAACCCATACTTTAACACATATTCCATATTTATATACATTTTCATGTACGTCTAAGGGGTATGTATACAATAAAACTAGGTTTAAGATTGCTTATTTTGCTTTTTTAAAAGTAGGTAAAACATGTTTGGTAATATATAGATGTTACTATTTTTTGCTCATTTTTATAGGGGTAAAATGTCCAAAAAATGAACATGTTGCGTTACTTTTGCACAAAAGGTTACAATATATGCCAAAGTGTTAGCCGCTATAAAGTTGAGGGTAGTTATGTGAACAGTAAAAAAGATTATTATAGGAAAATAAATCTAAAATAAAGTTGATCACATTTTTATGTTGTAGATTCTTATCAAAATCTAGATATAGAAGGTTCAAGTAGATAAAGCAAAAAAGATCCTCAGAGGGTGAATTAGTTTGACTTCTCCTATGTCATGCCCCAATCCTAGAGGATTGAATAGTCATAATTGGGCATGATATCATACAGGTCTAAGTTGTGCATGTACAAGACATGATCTTGCACAATAACAAAATATAATGAATCAAGAGTGAACAAAATTATAATACATAAAACCAAATAACAACAATAAAACAAGAATGCAATCTCTTTCTTTATTAATACTTGCAGCGGTTACAAAGAGGGGCTCTTACTGGCAAACTCGGCTTACAACTTCTGAAATTGAAAAGAATTGTAATAACTTTGTTCCATATGTTACATCCCTTTAAACGATAAAATAAATGTGCCTTTTGCTCTCCAGCTTCCAAAGGATGAGGGTCTTCTACCATCTTAACAAGTCAAGCAGAATATCCAATACATCTGTGGGCGTGGGGGTTAGTACACTAGAAAATACACTAGTGAGCGACCAAAACTATACTCAACTGAAAGCAGTCACTAAGTAATCATATGAGAAAATGTTCTTTTAACATTGTCTTTTTATCTTTTAGCTACTTCAATTTCATGCCAATACAAATCAAGAGTCATATTTTATTTTTGAAAACTTAATCAAAATCAGTGTTTTCTTCTTTCATTCATTCAAGAAATAGAGACAATCCATGCACAAAATCCATTCATTTCTACATTTTCCAAATGAGACATTTTCTTTAAGTAATATTCAATCTTAGGGACATCGTAGCAACATTTCATTGAAGCCATGTTCTTTCTTATTAACAGATAGCAACATATACTTAATACAATTTATTTCTTAGGAACATTATAAGAAACATAGAACAATAAAAACAACATTATACAATTACTCTTATCAATGGTCAACTGTTTATCTCTGCAACAAACAATGATTAGATTAATTTGCATATGCATAATTTTATGTTTGTCCTGCGTCAAATTGTTAGGCTTGCAATACTGTTATACCTAGCATGGGACCTAACTACATAATGGTCCACGATGACTTTCTATAATTAGAAGTTGAGACACTACATGGTTAAGGGCTTTAGGCCATAAAATCTGGGACGACCAAAGAAATTTAGTCACCCAAACTGATCTTTTCAATTATAAAATGCAGCTGTCACCTAAAGTCCTCCGCATTGGCAAACAAAATGTGAACTCTCTGGCTACTATTAATTAAGTTAGGATGACCAATAAGTTCTTCACAAGAAAAATCTAAGATGACTAAAAAATATTTTTTGCCTAAAGTAGAGAGCGAACACTAAATTTTAAACATAAAAGAAAAAAATAAACATAACACAAACAAAATATTTGAGTGACAAAATCCTCAAAACATCATTGCCGTAGAGTTTTCTCCCACAATCCAAAGCAGCAAGAACCATTGTGCTTCTTTCCCATGGTCCTTGGAACTTCATCGTCGTCGAGAGGAGTCTTCCATATTTTTTTAAAGGTGAGGATTCAAAGCAAAGCTGTGTAGTTCTTCTTCCATCAAGATTTAAGGTTTTTTTAGGAAATAAATTGTTGAATTTGACATATTACTAAGCTTTGGTAAAAATTCAGAAATCTTTTGATATTTTATTTACGTTGCTAACTTTTTGATCTTTGTTGGCAAACCCCATGTTTTTTTCCTGTTCTTTATAGAATACGTGAGTAGATATGATAGATATTTGAGTTTTGGACACAACACATAATTTTTTCATTGTTTCTTAATATATTATATGAATATTTAATAATTTCTTCTTCTTCAAGTGTCACTTCCCATTCCCAGAATACGTATTTCTAGAATGCATGTACTGTTTAAACGTATTTATTTAATATTTAACATGCATTTATTCTGTATTTAAAATTTTTCAATTTTGCGCTTATTAATTTTTTTGTATTTTATTTTCTGCTTTTTCTTGGCTCTTTGTTCATTTCGGTTCATGGAAAACCAACTTGGTTTGGTTTGGTTCAACATGGAAAGGAATGGATGACTTGGATTTGGTGGAGAGAATGAATGGTGGAGATCCACTTGACCTTGATATAAAAGTTCTTCTTCCACTCTCTCTCTTCATTCATTCACATTTACTCCTCCACCAAACCCTAACCCACTTGTGAGAGACAAGTACATCTTGCACACCATGAGGGATTTCATGCATCCCCATTTATTTTAGTTTATGTTGTTCATCTTCTCTTCCTCTACAAGTTTAGGTCTTGAAGTTCTTGATTTCCATGGATGGTTGGGTGTAGATCTAAGTTTTAAGTTTTGGTTTTCATAGTTTTGGGTTTCATATGATTTTAGGGTTTTGATCTATCAAACATTGTTGTTTTCAAAAATAAGTGGTTCCATGTTGTAGAGAATTTAATTCTACTGAAGTTTGGCTTTTGAAAAGTTAGATTTCGATTTGTTTTGTGGAAGTTATGGAAGAAGCATTTTGTTCGTTCTATATTCATCTGCAGTAGGAGGCATATGTCGCAGTAGGCGCATATGATGTCGCAGTAGGCGCATGTTGCATTAAGGCGCATGTCGCAGTAGCCGCATATCATGTCGCGCATGAGCCGTATTAAGGCGCATGTCGCAGTAGCCGCATATCATGTCGCGCATGAGCCGTATTAAGGCGCATGTCACAGTAGCCGCATATTATGTTGCGCATGAGCCGTATTAAGGCGCATGTCGCAGTAGCCGCATATCATGTCGCGCATGAGCCGTATTAAGGCGCATGTCGCAGTAGCCGCATATCATGTCGCGCATAAGCCGTATTAAGGCGCATGTCGCAGTAGCCGCATATCATGTCGCACATGAGCCGCATTAAGGTACATGTCGCAGTAGCTGCATATCATGTTGCGCATGAGCCGTATTAAGGCGCATGTCGCAGTAGCCGCATATCATGTCGCGCATGAGCCGCATTAAGGCTTATGTCGCAGTAGGCGCATGATGATGTCGCGCATGAGCCGCATGTCGCAGTAGCCGCATATCATGTCGCACATGAGCCACATGAGGCGCATGTCGCAGTAGGCGCATATCATGTCGCAGTTGAGCCGCATGAGGCACATGTCGCGGTAGGCGCATATCATGTCGCAGTTAAGCCGTATGAGACACATGTCGCAGTAGGCGCATATGGTGTCACGGTTGCATGCATGTCGCAGAATAGGACGCATATGCATATTTTGGTGGTTTCTGACTGTTATATGTCCTAATTGACTGAATTGTGGCTAGAATTTCTTTCAACTCCCAACATAAAATTTGTAGATCTTTTCCTTGGCTTCAAGAATATGTTACCAACTATTTAATACTAGTTATGGACTCGATCATGCTTGATACTAATTTGACTTTCATGCCTTATCACGAATTGACCCCGACTATTACTTGACTAATGATTGATCATGCGTTCCTAGTTGGAACTAAGAGACTGGCCAGTCGTCTTATTGAATTGAATGAATGAGACACGTTCATGTAATGAACTATTGTAATCGACTGGCTGATCCCGAATATTGGCATACAGGCACATGCAGGTTTCAAATTATTTATTTATTTATTTATTTTATTTTACAAAAACAGTATGTGTACTTTATGGTCAAGGCATGATTACTCCGTGGTTACACTTGATTGTTGCATCACGCTATGTAAAACCTACAACCTAGCCGCACGGGTATCGTTGTAGAGTTGCGCATATCGTACCCCGTACAGAAGTACTCATTTGAATGACCATGATCCACGGCATGGAACTTTACTCAACGTAGAGACCATTAAGTCAAATAAAATAATGATGGCATGGAGAGAATGGATTCCCGAGTTCTTACATGGCAGCCCTTTTGGGACTATTAAGTGCCCGACAGGCCGGCTGGTTCCCACAGATACTGTAAATCTGTCACACGGGCAGGGAACGGTATCTGCTTATATTATTGTACATGCTATAATGGCGGGCGTCCCGCTGGGACTCGTCTAACTACATGATTAGCGCAATTGATGGACTGGATAGACTAGCCTTGCTCGCACATAGTAAGAACTGAGGAATCCCTATTTATTGTATAATTCCAGGATAACTTGGAACTCACAGTAGCAAGTTGTAGTAGTTGTATGGCCGTTTAAATTGATTTGTTTGTGTACTGTACCTACTCTGTTACCTAACTGAGATGATCAGAATGTCAGGACATGACGGGCCAACTTCTGTCCTTGTTTGGTTGGGAGGTTGGTTCGAAGTGTCGTGATGTTATGTGAATCCCAGTAGCAAGCAGAGACCTACTTATCATATTCTCTTATTACTGGTTTTAATTTCTCATATCGTGCTTCCTTGTGGTACTTGCTATTAGAGGTCTAACCTCTCTGGTTTTGTATGGCCAGATTTAGAGCCGGTTCCCGAGGACTCCGCTTACTTCTACCTCCAAGATGGTCAATACTAGAGGAATGATCGCAGGAGGACTCGAGTGGGTTCCTTACTTCCCCACTCGTTTTGTTATTTACTTAATACCTTGCCGTTTGGCACCGACATGTTAGTCGGATTATCTTGTACTTACTTTTGCATAATTGTAACTAAGTCAGACTGCAGCTGATAACAATTGTGTATACTTTGCTACATTATTTGGCTATGTTTTGTAAAGCCAGATATCAAGAACATTTTGACTGAGCGTTTGGGACGCCTTACTGCTTTATCTTACATGTTCTTTATTTCTGTTTCTTATTTGAATGATTGAGACAATAGATGTAAAATGACCATAGTGAGACTTTCATGTAGTATGCACCCCCTCGTCTTTTAGACAACATTGATCGTATTATACGGTATTCATCTACCCGTAATACGTAGCTGGCTGAGTCATTCCCCCGCTCTCCAGTATTCTGGTTCTGGGGCGTGACATCAAGTTTTTGGGAAAACTCATTTTTTTTTGTTTTGGTTCTTTGTAGCATATTCATGTACATATTACCTGATTGATTGTTGAGTTTTAAATATAACCCGAGGAAAATTCATTGTTCGTTCAACTATAGTTCATATTGATTCAAAATATGTTATTCGAGCTAGAATTGTCGCTGCAGTTAACAACGCGAAATCACAAGGATAAACGGTTCAAGTGTGTCCATATTTAGGAGCACCAAGACAACCATTATTTTTTGACTGTGTTCTATTTAGTTGATTCAATGTATGCTATTTGATTGATTCAATATATGCAAATGATTATGTAGCTATAGTGTTATTTCTTAAATTCATAATTGTTGATAGTTTACTACACCAAAACACATAATTTGTATCATTTATTCTATAATTTGTAGCAGTTACTAACGTGAGACGCTTGTAATAGTAATAACCATTACAATATTTAAAAAGTGTTATTTGTCGTAAATATGGATAAATCACCATAATTATTTGGTGTACATAACCTATGTCTGGTTATCCACAACCTATGCCTTTTGGTTATCCATAACCTATGTCTTTTGACATTTCTCCTTTAATTGTCATCATGATATTAACCTCCATTGTAAGCCTATATAAATGGCTCTTCTCAAGTTGATTGTGACAATGTGAATGAAGAAATAAATTTCTCCATTTTTCTATCTTTATCTCTTTACTTTACAATACGTTATCAGTACGAGATAGAAGAGAGAAATATTTTACATAAGGGAAAAAGAGTTCTCTTAAGAAAATAAAGGTATTGAAGAAGTAAGTCCAATCTTGTATACTTAGATACATGCATACTTTAGTAAAATTAAATATATGTTTGATTTATGTGTTTATAGAGTGGTTAGAACGTAAGTTTTCTAGATCTATTTTCTCTTTTAGTTTTAAATCTTAATTTATATTGAACATGTTCATAATTTCATTCAAAATAGAAAATCTATGGTAATTTATTTAAGATTATGTATAAACTTCATTTCCAATCTTTTATTATGAAATTTACCCATGTATGAAATTAATCTAGAATATTTTAAATTTTCTTCACTTATTTGGAATTATTAATTAATTAAATTAGTTTATATGAATTTGCTATTTCCATTATTTTTTTTTTTTTTGAATTCTACAAGTACTAATTCATATTGTTGTATATGTGAATCAAATTATGAAAAAGTTCCCAAAATATATTATTATAGAATGGTCACATTGTTGTATATGTGATACACATAAGACAAAATATTCTTTGATATGGTTCATCACATTGTGGCATATGTGAAATTTTGTAATTTTGAAAGCGCTTATCTATTTTATTATTTAAATTAATTTACCTCAAATATAATTATTTTCTGCCATATAGATGTCGAGTCTTGTAAAACTTGAATTCAAAGCTCTTGATGTGGACAATTATTTATCATGACAATTGGATGCGAAGTTGTAATAGCAGTCCAATAAGCTTGATGGTACTATTAAGAAGAAAAATAAAAAATTCTAAAGCCAAGGCTAAGGATTTGATTTTCCTACGACATCACATCCATGATGATCTAAAGGCAGAATATCTATGTCAGGATGATGCATTGAATTTGTGGACATCTCTAAAGGATAGATTTGACCACCAAATGATGGTAATCTTTTATATTGCTCAAAGTGCATAATTGAACCTAAGATACCAAGACTATACAAATGTTAAACAATAAATTCAACTTCGTTTAATATTATTTCTCACCTTAGATTATGCGAAAAAAGTAACAGAAGCTCAATTGGTTGAGAAAACTTCTCCACTTTTCATACAAATAATGTACTTTTACAAAAATAATATCATGAAAGAAATTTCTAAAAAATACTCTGAATTGGTGACTTATTTCATTGTAGGAGAGGCAAATAGCAACATTCTCATGAAAAACCACAACTCTAGACCAACCATGTCATGTCCCGGTTCCACAAAAATGACCGTCCTCGCTAGGGCATGATATCGTATGAACATAAGTTACGCTCGCACAAGACGAATACCAAAATAGCCGATTGAGCAGCTAAACGACATAGTCGCACAGAAGTCCCAAGCATAAAAGTTGAATCAACACAAAATGGATAGAAATAAAATGATCTTTATTAATATTGAAACATATGATTACAATGTCTCAAAGCCAAGATAACAATCACTCAAGCTCTCTCTCTCATATCTCACTTATATTAAGAACATGCCCTAATGCTTACAACTTGAAGAAGAATACAACAGATGATGTCCATACATTATGTTTCGTATAAGTGAAGACTCCACGTGGTCACATGCCTCGAAACTCCATACCTCAACGCATCCAAGCGAGCTCTGTACCGAGTGAGTTGGTACCTGAACCTACAAGAAAACTAGTGGGGTCACTACTACAAAAAATGTTAACAATGACACTTTATAGATGATACTCATCTTAAAATGTCATTAATGATACATTTAATGTCGACGCATTAAACGACCGTCATTAATTACTTTATTCATGATATTAAAAAAACTGATGTCATGATAAGTACTATAAGATGACGAATAAAAAGATAAGGGTCATAAAAACAATTATGGATGTCATTTTTTATTTGTGAAAAATAATATGTGGCACTAACAATGACACTGATATTAAGAGTCATATTTAATTTAAAATGACGAAAATATGTTGTATGCCATAAGATATTGATTAAAAAATTGACATACTATTGGATTGAATCCAAATTAGACGAAGGAAGTATATGCTAATGTTGATTGATTGCTTGGTTAAGCGTAGTACTAATAGGAATAGAGTAAGGATTAGTTCATTTAATGACCGTTCTTAATAAATTTATGGGCTAATTAGAGTTTAGATCCTGGATTTTATATCAGCTTAGAGTTTAAGCACTAACATATCCAGTTAAAAGTTTAGACTTTGAATTTTTTTTTCTATTATACACTCCCTAGTTTATAAATGAAGGTTTTATTGTCAAGCATGCGAGGGAGTGTATAATGGAAAAATAAAACAAATAACAAAAATTTAGGGCCTAAACTTACTAATTGGACAAGTCAGGTTTAAACTCTAAGTTGGTATAAAATACAGGATCTAACTCTAATTAGCCCAAAATTTATAGATGACACTCATTTCAAAATGTCATTAATGATACTTTTTTTTGAGGGAAAATGACTTTTCATTGAATCAAATGAGAAGCACAGCCTCTTTTGCAATCAGTTGAACAATACAATCTAGGGGATAACTCATCTTCATAACTGATGGAGTTATGCAAGGAATACGAAGCTAAGGAGTGAGCCGCCATGTTGCCACCCCTATATATGAAAGAAAATCCAAAGGTAAGCTCTTCAGACGTAGTTCATCCTGGATGGTTTGAACTAGCTCTCTAAGTCTCCATGGGATGAGGTTGTCTTCTCCTTTGAAGATCCTGTGTACAGTGAGGGAATCCCCTTCGTTGCAGGTTCTGTCCACTTGGAGTTGGTTGGCAAGTAGTGCACCTTGACGAACGACATGAGTCTCTACTAGGAGGCTCCGCTCATCTTTGAAAGTATAGATATCCACTATAAACTGATTTGGCTGCTATAAACCTGCCCAGTTCGTCTCTGGCTACTGCTGCAGCGACAATGGCTAAAGAAGAGATAGCCCCATCTATGTTGATTTTGATGCATCCCAGAGGGGGGGGGGGGGGGGGGGGTTTGCCAAACAACCTTCTCCTATATCTGTCTTAGTACTTGAATGTGCCATATTTGATCATTTGTGGCTCCTGAATAGGCATTAGAAATGTTGTTGGCCTGTTGCACAATCTTATCAACTGAAGGGGCTTCGTGTTTGAATAAACAATTGTTAGAGTTATATACTAAAAACATCACTTTTGTGTTAGCTTTATTTTCTTAAATTTTGAATGAGAATCATATGGGCAAATGTTTGCATATTGTATTTGTTGCAAGTGTTAATACAAGTGTCTGATATTCTATATTGTAGATAATATGGTGTGTGGTGTCACACAGAAGATCATATTATCAGTTCCCTATGAAATATATAATTAGTTCACAACCTAGATGGACTTGGACAATCTATTGGAAAGGTTGTAGTGTAATCCGATATTAGTCTATCTTGACTATAGGTTTACACTAGTACACTTTGTGTCTATTGAACATGACCACTTGAGGTTGTTCTCTTTGTACTGACTACATAAGAGAACAAACACCTCTGTTATTATGGATGCTTGTGCTCTTAATTAGGATATAATAACAGACATATATATGCAGTGTGTATTACTTTGACACATAAAAGTGTGAGATTCATTATGGGTCAACAACCTCTATAAATTGGATAATAATATTGTATGTATGATGGGCTGTTGATTATAAAGAGAATCCATGTCCCGATACGCCGAGTTTATGATGTCCCCTAATGGAGCTCATAAGGATTGTCATATAAATCCTATAGGTAGATTATATTCGACATGACAGATAAAGTTGAGTGGTACAACTTAAGGATAAAAGATGTTGATCAATATAGTTGTCAGAAACTTAATTTGATCGACGGACATTCGATATCTTAACATGGAAAGCCAAACGAGCATATAATAAAAGGAGCCCATAATCATAATTTGGGATTAGAAAGGTAGTGCAACAATAGCTCTCTAGTAGACCGAGCTATTGTTAATGGGCCTGGGTTGTGTGTTCGGGCTGAACACGGGATACACAGATCCGTTAGGAGACCTAACCCTAATTTCTCCTCATGGTCCCTGCCGTAGCCTTATATATATCCTCTATTCTCTGGCCATCATATACTTATCAGAAATAAGAAGCTTTCTCTAAATTCGTAATTTACGTAAGGAGAGAAAGGGAGGGCTGCCAAGGAGAGAAAAGGTAGGAAGATCGTCGCCCACACGACGTTCAACCTGAGGAAGGAATACGTGCAGAAGATATTGGGGTTGTGACTGCTAGAGATTACTAGGAACTATTGTCTTCTTCCTGCCGCAGGTATAATTCGTGAACCCTAGTTTTCGCCTATGAAGGGTTAGAACACATTTATATCTGTTTAAATTTCTATCGATCAATACGCACACCAAACTAGGGTCTTGGGAATTTCTAGTTCCATCAATTGGTATCAGAGCCACTTTTGGATCTGCGTATTGATTGATACATCCATGTTGTCCATTAAACCTTGCGTTGTGTAATAGTCGGTAGATGTAGATCTGTTCTAACTCGATTTTGTAGGCATCTTAGATCCAACTATTATGGTCCAATGAATATTTTTGTTTGTGTTGTTTAAACCACGGACATATCGTGGATGTTGTTGTTGTTCTGGATGTAATTAAAATCATGAGGGTTAATCATGCTTATTATTTTAATTTTTCAATCTAGATTATGTGTGACCTCCTTCGGGAGGCATAGGATTGATATAATTTTAATTATTTTTTATCAATCATGATGGCGATGGTGGCTGTTTCTGACGTCGGACGAGATGCTAGTTTTAAGCAGTCCAGAGGCAGATGGATGATTTCTGCAGCGCCAGATTTTGGATTCGAATAGTTGAGGACGGAGCAGGAAAGATGACCATAATTGTTGGATATTTTTCTTCTGTTTGTTATCATTTTGGCTTGGTCAGTTTGGCACTGATGTTTGGTCAGTTTGGCACTAATGTTGTTTGGGATCAAATAGGTCGACATATAGTAGATTGGGATAGAGCTGAGTGTAGCTTTAACGAGGGTGGTGCATCCGGCATATGATAGTAGCTTGGATTTCCATCTTTGAAGCCGAGCATTACGTTTTTCAACTAGAGGGAGATGGTATTATCCCTGGTTTTCAATGCCAATAGAGGGTGACCCAGGTACTTGTCTTCGTCGGTCATGATATGGAAGTGTAGAGTAGATGCTAGCAAAACCCGTTCGACATGCGATACTAATTTACTAAAATGTATGCTGGATTTATCGAAATTCATTTTTTGTTCCGATTATTTTGAATACGTTTGGAGAATATCATGTGCTGCATCCAGATAGGCTAGTGAAGCGTGTCCAAATATCATAATATCATCCGCGAAAGGAGATGTGTTATGGTAGACACATACATATTTAGCCAAACACCTTGGAATAGGTTGTCCCATTCATATTTTTTGAATAAGCTGGAGAGGACTTCTGAGCATAAAATATAAATGAACGAAGATAGAGGGCACCCTTGCCGAATTCCTCTAGATAGAGTGAAGAAACCTTCTGGAGACCCATTGACAAGAATGGAATATGTTAGTGTCTCGATACATTTCATAATGAGATTTTTTGCTTTCCCGCGAATGCCCATGCCATGAAGGACGCGTTGGATGAATGGCTAAGATAGCCGATCGTAAGCTTTGGATATGTCAATCTTCAGAGCATACGAGTTCTTCTTCTTTGGGAGATACTTCATATTCTGAATAATTTCCTGAGCAATGATAATATTATCAAAGATTTGCCTTCTAGGAATAGAAGCGTTCTGATATGGAGATACTAGCTTGTTAAGCAGCAGTTTGAGCCGGTTTGTCAGAATTTTGGAGATGACCTTATACGCCACATTGCATAGAGCGATAGGCGGATAGTCTGTCGGGGAAGTGGGATTCATCTTCTTAGGTATCAGGTCTATGTAAGTATGATTCAGTAAAGGGGAAGGCTAGTCTCATTGAAGAAGCTTTGGACCATTTCAGTCAGATCGTTGCCCATAACCGACCAGTATTTTTGATATACAATCGCTAGGAAGCCATCAGGACCCGGGGCCTTTAGAGCACCTATGCTTTGAATGGTCATCTTGATCTCGTCTTGGTGAGGGGTTTCCCCTATAGAGTTGTTTTCTTCTTCGGTTACAGATCCATTTGAGACGGCGAAGGAGGGATTCATAGGCGAAGACTCATCTCTGCAGAAAATGGATTCAAAATGTATAACCAAGGTATTCGCAATAGCGTTATGATCATAAACCCACCTGCCGTCGGGGCGCTTAATGGCGCATATTTCGTTACGTCTTCTCCTCATGGTGGCTTTGGCATGGAAGTATTTGGTGTTTTTATCCCCGTCTTTTATCCATCTGCATTTGGCCCTTTAACACCAGTAAGCTTCTTCTATGGCTTGGAGGTCATTGATCTTATGTTCTTCGCAAAGAGCTAGATCTGATATATGCTTTGATTGAAATCTATAAGTAGTTTGTGCAATGTTTCAAGTCGATGCTTAATATTCCCAAATTTATGCCAACCCCATTTATGAATCTTAGAGAAAGAGAGTGCCATAGTTTGAGTACCAGTGTGGGCTCTTCGTGGGAGTTAGCGTCTTTCTAGGCATGATGAAAGCATTGTCTGTCATCCAACGAGCTTCAAACTGTAGTGGTTGCTTTATCTGTTGCAATCTTTTGCAAGTGTTGAGAAGAATGGGTGCGTGATCGCTGTCGATGCGCGGAAGAGTGGAGACCGAAGTATAGGGACACGTACAGCACCATTGAGCAGTCGAGATAGCTCTGTCCAGCCATTCTCTGATGTGGTAAGCTGAACCTCTCCAGTTGGACCAGGTGTAAGCTGGTCCTATGCATCCTAAGTCTATCAGCCCACAATTATCCATCATATGACGAAACGAGTTGGCTGCATGTTGATCGAACCGGGCTCCTCCTTTTTTTTCCTCTGACATTAGCATAGCGTTAAAGTCCCCGATGCAGCACCAAGGGACTGAGAATTCCTTTGATATATCTTTGATCTGCGCCCAAAGTTTGGGCCTCTCATGTTTCTTAGGGTACCCGTATATGCAGAGTAGATTCTAGGCAGAAAGATTGTTCATGGCTTCTATAGAGAGAAGGATGAGGTTGTGATAATGGTAGGTGATTTTTACATTGATGTTGGAGTCCGAACCAAGCCACTTGATCGGCCATTTGGGTAAACTGAGAAGAAATTAGGGTATCCTAAGTGTGGGAGAATGAGGTCTGTGAGTGAGAGGGGAGATGGTTTTTGATATAAAGAAGATTGATGGGCGGGTGGCAGAGAGAAATATGTAGAGCGTTTGGACTGTCGAGGCATTTGTTGCCCATTGGCAGTTTTATGATAGAATTAACATGGCCCTTGCAGCTGTTTAAGGTTAGCCGCCACTACCTTGTCTAGAGGATTGTGATTGTTTTTGGAGGAGCAAGCCTTCTTATTTTTTTTGAGCTGGCGAGGGGAAGCGCCTCACTTCTTTGACCGGGGTGAATCCACAAATGGTTTTGGATGAATAGCTGTGATTTTACGTGCATGACGTTTCCAAGAAAGCTTCTAGTGGTAGACGAGTCGATAGACGGTGTCGGTGTTACTCAGAGCTATGAGAGAGGCAGTTGGGTGTTCATCTTGGTTGAGTCTTATTGTGGATGAGAGAAGGCGACGGTAGAGATCGATGTGGGGTGGATCGCTGTATATGTGTGTAATGGATAGTCTTTATGCGGAGCAACCACTTCCTCCGAAGGATGTCTGTTGAGTGCTATATGGATCCCCTTATCCACTTCATGATGGGGCATGGATTTCGATAAACATTCTGGGAATTCTGACGATGATGGAAAAATCTTGTCCATATCCATTGTGTCAGTTGAGTGGCTATCAATCCAAAATAAGGAGGGGTCTGTTGTCACTTTTATGGCATTTAGGGGTTGTGCAGATCTTCTTCAAGAAATCATTATTGCCACCCATCTGGTGAACTTCGACAACTTTATGGATATGAGCATTAATTATGGGGGTCGACCTTGTGGTCCTCCTATGCGATGGTGTGTACTTCACCAATTGATTTGGTTGGGGGGGCGGTGAGCGTCTGCCACGTGGCAGAGATGATTCAATGGGGATTTGCTCGGTGTTGCTGGCCGAAGGAGATATTGTTCGGGGGGTCGTCGTCTGACCTTGGTGATGCATATAATTTCCCCTATTTGCTTGTAGTCCCCCTATTCGAACGTAGACTCTTTGGGCTTCTGCTCTGTAGTCTACCTCTTTGACCCTGGGTCAGAGTAGTTCCCTGAGTCTAGATTTCTCTTCTTCAGACCAGTCTTCTCCGATGAGGGATTCGAAGGCTTGGCGCTCCGAACAACTATGGAATGAATGTCCTATTCTTATGCAGAAATGCATATACGAGGAAGTCTTTCATATCTCACATCAACCATTCCCATATCACACCCATCCTGTAGATACGCTTTTCTTTAATGGATTGGAGATATCTATGAGAATTTTAATGCGGGTGAAGGTTGTCCATTACATCTCTTCTGCTTCAGAGATCCGTCTTGGGGTGCCCAGGGCCTTCGCTATTTGGGAGATCGCCTTTTGATTCAAAAACTTCAGGGGGATCTTATGGAGTTGAACCTAGAGGTCCGCCATGTTGAAACTATATTATTCGGGTAGTTTCCCCGGGTCACACTTCTCGATCACGAGGAGTTCGTCATTGATGCTCCATGGGGCTTCGAGCAAGATTCGAGTAACCTCCTCCGAGGAGTCTAGTCTCACCAAGAAGGTTCCTGCTTCGATATCTAGATCGGAGACATGGACCGGCTCCTTCGTCTTCCAGAGTTTGGAGAGGATGGATGCAAGCGTTGGTTTTGTGAGGCTTCTATAAGTGTAGGGCTTGACAGCCATGGTAGAAGCCCAATGGAGGGGCACGATCTGTTAGAGAAATAACACCAACGGGTCATTGAAGGCTAAATAGGGATGCCATTTTTCTACGACCTCCTTATATGATGCCATGGTGATGATGGAAGTGGATGATAAAAACAGAAGCGGCAAGGAGGAAGGAAGGGGTTGGGGAGGGGGAGAGGTTGACGAAGGGGTGAAGAAGCTGCTGATAGAGAGAGGGAAGGGGAAGGATGCTTCAAAGGGGAGGGGCAAAACCATAGGGTTCGGTAGAGAGTGAAATCTAGGGTTCAACGGAGAGCGAAGATGGAAAGAAAAGATACGTTTTTCTATTAATGATACTTTTAATATAGTTAATTGTGCACCTTAAAAATACTAGCCCTAACTTTATTTCTTAATCCCCAATTAACCCAACCCAACATTTTGTGATATTTCTTTCATCGTCAATCCTAAGGCTTGGATTTATTTCTCCAAATTCCTCTTCTATGACTCTCCTCTTAGACCGGAAGCCATCCCAATCACTCTCTAATGCATCTGATTTGTATACATCTCCTTTCTTCTCCATAAAACCCCATTCATATCCTTAATTCCTTTCCAATTCCACTGCCACCACCATCCATTCTACTACAAACCCTTCTTCCTCCTCGAGCCCTCTCCTGGATCTAGCAATCGTGACGATGACACCGTCGACAATCTCTGCTTGAGCTTATCCGGCTACCAGCGACAGTCCTTTGATTGAGCTTCATCATCGATTTCTTTCGTAGAAATACCCCCGTCCGCATCGACTTCTCCGACCGACTGTCGCCAAATGCCATCAATGCCTCCTCGCCTGCACATTAAAGACCCCCTTTCTTTCGAGCTTTCCGGACTCCGACTCATGGCCTCTGCCCCTATCGCATTTTTTCTCATCTTCTTCTCTAGATCTAGTCGAAGACCTCGATAACATCCCTTCAGGTTGCACGCATGTTTCCTCTATTCCTTGTAGTCCCTTCGTCGAGCTGCTCCGTCGACCAGCCTAATCGATGCCTTCATCTCGACATTCGATAACAAAAGCTTTTATGGAGGCATGAGGACACCTACAAAGAGTTGATGGACGAGATCAGGTTGGCATCACTGTGCGTTGATGACCGCACCAAGGGCGAGTAGTTCGAGTAGGACTTTACGGAGCTGCACTTGACCAATGACGAGATCGAGCACTTGTACAGCGTGAGGGAGATCGTCATGGACCGACTGCTAAAGGATGAGTTCTTCAACATGGGTGATAAAAGTAGGACGACATGATAAAAGAGGGGATGGAGAAGGGGTTCCTGTAGGAGATCAAGGTCTGGGAGGACAGATCAAGGTCTGGAAGGACATTGTGGACAATAACTCAGCTGGGATAGGCTTTCTTATAAAAAGAAAACATTTTTGTCAGACTATTTATTCATGTTTATGTTGAAATAACTGGTATGATAAATGCTTGATGAAAAGCATGTTAAAACATAGGAACACTCAAGAAATGTAGTCATACTGAGGTTTAAACCTTATGAAAAATAAAATAATTAGGGGAATATAATGGTACTTTACATAAGTCTGGAGAACTTTAGATGAAGCATATACTCTCCAAAAACCACTATCACAAGTTAGTTCTGTCGGAGGTGTCACGCCTCGATCCCACAGGATCGTTCGTTTTCGCTTAGACATGATGCCGTAAAAGCCTAAATTGCACTTGCATAAGTCCAGGACCTGTACAATAACAAGATAGACAAGATGGACAACAACTCAACGGATCATAAATACAGAAAGTGAAGCGGCAACGGGCAATATAGCAAAAAGTAAAATTGAACAATGGTAACAAAAATATATTCTCTTTATTAATATCTTTGAAATGATTACAAGCTCTCAATAGCTCTTTGATTCATGCTGTACTTGGCTTACATCTCGCTTGAACTATACATATTACAATGATCCCATTCCATACATTATATCCCTTTATATATAAAACTAACTCTTTAAACATATGACTATCTCTTTACATCTCTTCTGATTTCGGCTCCCGAGGATAAGGCTTGGGCTATCGCTTCAGATCATTACGTCCACCTTGCACCTGTAGGCAAGCTGGTGGTGGGTTAGTACATTAAACGTACTAGTGATGTGAACAAATGCTACATCGTTTGAAATAATCACTAAGTCATTTAGTGAGAAAACATTTCTTGTGAAATGATCTTGTTACTTTTATCTATGTTCATTTCATGCAGTACAAATCAGATTAGTCCTTTTGAAATTACTTTCGAAAAGCCACACTTCATATCTTTTAATTCATAGCATCTATAATAGAGACCATTTCAAAGCAATTTATTAATTTATTTCTATCAAGTCATATGACAGTGTTAATTCCAGGTACGATATGGTTCTATCTGTCATGATGTGCGCAATAGGTCTCATGAGCCATATCCATTTCTATTGTTCAAGCAACCAACGGGTCAGTATCATTCTTAGGGACATACACAATAGTACCTGATTAAAATACAATGAATACAGACATCACTTATTTAGCAATCATACCCATGGCCCATAATTCATCCATGCACAAAAAAAGGATTAGAAATAAATATAGTATAATAAATAATATTTCATGTGTAATGCCCAGCACCGTATGGTGCATTACGCTGAATCGATTGAAACGATAAGGTATGAGTTTGATTTGAGGAGGTATGATTTCAATTTAAAGAAATATTGATTGAGTTGGTTTTAATGTGTAGATATCAAGCAGAGTCCCTTGCAATTAGAGTATCGTCTGGCGATGAGTTGAAGCGTGGGCACGATAGTTAAATCAGTCAGTTAGTACAAGTGAATGAAAAGTTCTCGCATGGTTAGCTCGAATGAGATGGTTGTGCAATGGAGTTAAGGTGTCAAACCATATCGGCTCGACGAAGCGATGGGCAGATTGGCTTAAGGTGGGCGGGTTCAGACCCTTCTTCCCTACTGCTTCATGCCTAATAAAATGTACCCTAAAATACTAGTATTGCTATCAAGTTAGAGAGCATGGCTCGAATCGAGTAAAGGTCTTAGCGTGTGTCGAACATTAAGATAGAATATTGAATAATCAACAACTGATGCGACGTGCATCAAGTGCATGGGTCGCGGTAGGACATTGATGGTAGAACATTGAAAGGCAAATATCGAAACGTGCATCAAATGATGACTCGAAAAACATTGAACACAAGGCCTAGAACATTGAAAATATGGCATTGAGCGTGCATCTGTGCACATGAACTATGCGAATGACTTAGTAAGCGAAATGGACAAGTCGTGGTGCAACGCCATGGAACTGCCAAAATATCGAAGGATATGCTTCGCCCGTGAAGCATGCAGTTGTGACACAATTTTCGTAGAACTGCTGTTATGCGAATAACTTGAGAATTGCCAATTTAGTAGATATTGCATAATTGTGCATCAATATGGATGTATTGGGACATAGTGTCGCTGGAACTTGAGATAGTTTGAGTTGAGATGAATGATACATTGAAAACTTGAGATTGGTTGGAAACGATAACTTGCTTGTTTTTGCACGTATTGCATAGCCAATGGACTTGTATAACCTGTGCACGGGTTTTGGTATCCCTCGAATGGAGGATCGCCGGGGAACCGGGACCATTCGGCCGCGGAGGGAATAAAGATGGTATTCGTGGTGCACTTCATTCAGACGGGTTGTATCCTGCTATTGATGTAATAAGCCACAATACCAGTAAGTGGGCTTCTTTGGATGCTGAGCTAACATCTCATGCCAAAGCAATCGTCGACTTATACGTTGAGATACCAGCCCATTACGACGCTGAACGTCGTGACCTTTCAAATAAATAGGGCCGATGAACTTAAGATTAGAATTGGGTGTAGGCGCAAGTCCTGCAACTCTTGCGATTAGTCTAAAAAATGTTGGTTAATTTTCTAAATTACTATCGATTTGCATGCTTGGTGATAGGAGATGAAGACGTGCACGATCACTATGTCTATATTCATTATATGACTTACAATGTCAGTTGTAGGGACATAGTATTTGACACATTTATGATTCATTTGTTGCTTATAACATGCTTTACTACTTTAAAATCTTGCCATGAAACTGATCCTAAGGCAATAATAGAAAGATCACATAATAAGTTGCATGCTTCACTAAACTACTTAGTGTTGGTTTAGGCAAGTAGGTCTTGTTGTATGACAAGCGGATAAGTTCTGATCCCCCACCAGATTGTTTACAGGTTCAGAAAATGGTCTGCTCATGGCAGATCTTCACTTGGACGCATTGAGGCATGGAGTTCCTTAGCATTTCGAGGCATACGACCGTACTGTATTCGACATGCAACATGAAGATGTTTCGATTGGGAGTCATTGAATGTGCTATAAAAGATATGATGTATGGAACAAGATCTTTTGTGGGTTAGAGAGATCATGAGTGTTGTAAGCCAATTGGCATATTGAGTTGAGCTATTCAAGCCCTTCTAACCTTAGTTCATTTATCAATAAAGAGATTCTTATTATATATTTTATTTTCTTCCGCTGTGAATATTATCAATTTGTGATAAACTATATAAACTTGTCATCTTGCCTTGCAAAAGTACAACTTTAGGCTCGTACGGCATCACGCCTCAGCGAGGACAATTGATTTGGGTGAAATCAATGCGAGGACGAATGATTTTTCGGGTCGGGACGTGACAAATTGGTATCCGAGTAGTTCCATCCTTTGGACCGTAAATGAATCTCTTTGTCCCTGAGTTGCTTCCGCTATCGAAACCAAGTTGGCCCTAAGTTGTTTCCGCAACCGCATGGCTCATGGATGTGCTCGATGCTATACTAGATATTCCATACAATAAGTCTAAATACTTGAGTGCGTCTTGCTACATGTGTTCAAAATTTACGTAATGTTGTCAACTAATGGTGCAAAATATTGGTTGTACCAAGTGCAATGAGTTGTGAGATGTTTGTTGCATCGGTGCAACAAGTCGAGCTACGGGATATTATATTGTGTATGGTTATGCAAATGGATATCGAATGTGTCGAACGGATTCAAGTAATGACTTTGAGTATCGAGAATGAATCGTTGCAAGAGTTGCAACGAATGGGATTGAGAAATTATGAAGCGATAAGGGCGAGTCGAGTTGGTCGCTAAGTCGAACTTGTGTAGGCAAATATGTAAGTTGGCCGAGGTGAGTCGAGCTTGAGTTAGAGAACGTGTATGTTGGCCGAATATTGAGTTGAGCCTTTAGTAAGTGATTGTTGCATTTGTGATAGGCATTATTACCGAGGCACGATTAGATCAAAATAGGTGTCTGACCAATGCTTGGTACGTTATGAGAGAAACGACTTGATTTCTGAGTGCTTTATGCCATACCACATATGCGATTAGTGCATTAGAATATTTGTGTCGATAGTGATAGGCTTGATTTCTGAGTGGTATATACAATACCACTTTGCGATAGCTATGTTGAACCGTTTGGTGAATTGTGATAGATTACGTCGAGACAATTTTGTATATCGTGATAAGTTTGTCCGCAACAGATGGTATAGTGTCGAGACTCGAGTAGTAATGGTTCGATAGGAGTCGATACAATAATACTTCGATGAAATTGAGTTAGAACAATTATACGCGGGCTCGCATTATGGATGATGAGTCGAATGAGAATTTGTTGAGTATAAGCCGAACGATACACTGAGAATAGCGAAGGAATTTGCGTTGAGGAAATAGTTGACTCGATCGAATTTGAGTTGAGTTAATGCGAAGACTTGTTCAAAAATAGTTGTTTAGATGTGAAGAGTCGTGCGAACGAATTTGAGTTAGTACGAAGAGTTGATAGCACGATTTGGAAGTTCGATGGAGAATACGAGAATATATATAAGGAATTAGAAATCATGTCGCTCGATGATGATATTTAGCTACAACGAGATTGATCTTGATGCGTGCGAGACTTTGTTCGTATGCAAGTTCAGATGATAACTGTGATTGTAACGAATTGGAGTTTATGAGAAAAGAAGATGTCCAGGTTATGTACATCGATAATAATATTGAGGCGTATCAAAGGCAATATGTAATAACTCAAAGATACTTTGATTGAACGAACAAAAATTATGTTGAGCATTGTTGTTGGATGAATGAGATGCAAGTTGAGTTGATATCAATTCGGATGATAATGATGATTACAAAGAATTAGAATTTATGCGAAAGGAAGATGTTCGGGTTATGTATATCGACGATGGTATTGAAGCGTATCAAAATACTCTGATTGGATGAACGAAGATTGTGTTAAACATTATTGTCGTATGAAAGGGATGCGAGTCGAGTTGATGTTAAGATTGGTAGATTTCACTCGTAATATTGAGATTGGAGTACAAATAAGTACAAATAAGGATAACGAGACAAAGGCATGAAGAAATATAAGTAGAAATAATGATACAAGTGAGTAAGTTTACGATAACGAGATTTTGGTAGGTAACTGTACGGAAAGTAGATACGAAACGATTTAGTTACTCGAGGATGGTTGTGATGAGTATAAGAGTGTGTCGGATAATGATCGTGGGTAGATAGACTCGTACTCAAGGCGAACAAATGTTTCTTGGTTAGAGATATTATTAACGGTAGTACATGAGTGATTCGGATAGTAATGGCGCATCAGTTGCGTCGGTAGGATGAAACATTTTGGATTGGAAGGATTACGTTGGATGGGTAAAGCCCCATAGGAATTGTCAAAAATTGATTTAGCTCCGAAATAGGATATAGCATGGTTCGTACTAACTGTCCTTCGTTGATGATCTTCAAATATCGAGCGTATCTTCGTGGCAGTTGACCCTAGAAGACTTGATCGCCAAACCAAAGTAAAATATTGGAGACCATAGGATGACCCTAATGAAATCACATAAGGAATCGCGTTGAGGATAGATATAACGTGGTGCATGCTGAGGATACCTCTAGGCGACCAGATATGTGTTATGAGATTCGATAAAACAGCCTTAGTCTGGATTGATAGGGATAGACCTTGACGATTGATCGAATAAGTACTCGAGTGGTTTACTAGATTGGATAGAGGTTGATGAAAGTACTTAGCATACCAATGCTGTCACTCTCGTTTCTTGTTATACGTATTTTCAGTATATGTGTACAGATTTCTAACGTTTATCAGGTGACCCGTGTTTTGACTTGTCTTATTTAGCCTCGTCTTGGGTTAATCTAGCCTTTGTTTATTTGGTCTTGGTTCATCATGGCTTGACTTGGTTTATTTTGGTTCATCTTGGCTTGGCTTGGTTTGGTTTTGTGTGGTTTGAGATGAGTATGTTGGTATATAAGTCAACCCGTCTCTCTCTCCTCCATAACTCTTCATTTATTTTCTTCATCTTCTCTATTACTCCTCCCCACCCACCAAAGAAACCCTAGGCAAGTGCAACTTGCTTTATGATGGACCTCAAATTTTATTGTTCTATTATCTTCCTTGCTTGATTCTAAGCCTCTTTAGAACTTGGAGATTTTGGTTTTGAAGGTTACATTTTTGTAGATCTAAGTTTATAGTTTCTACGATTTTTCTTGGTTTTGATCTCTTAAACTTTGTTATTTTTGAAAACTACTTGTTCCATGTTGTAGAGAATTTAATTTTATTTAGTTTAGACCTTTATTTTGCCCAATTTCGAGTCATTTAGCCCAAGTTATGGACATTGAAAGTTTCTAAACCTCCATGGCCAAAAGCTTGCTGGTAGGGACGACACCTCGTGCACCTCGTGCACCTTCTGGTACGTGCACCTTGCAGCTCGTGCACCTTTTGGTCCGTGCACCTTGTACCTCGCGTACCTCGTGAGCACCTCGCGTACCTTTTAGTCCGCGCACCTTGTACCTCGCTCACCTTTTGGTCCGTGCACCTTGCATCTCGCGCACCTTTTGGTCCGTGCACCTTGCACCTCATGCACCTTTTGGTCCGCGTACCGTGCAACTCGCACACCTTTTGGTCCGTGCACCTTATACCTCGTGTACCCTTTGGTCCGCGCACCTTACACCTTGCGTACGTTTTGGTCCGCGTACCTTGCACCTCGCGCACCTCGTGCGCCTTGCACCTTGCACCTCGCATACCTCATGCACCTTACGCCTCGTGCACATTGCACCTCGCATGCCTTGCAGCTTGTGCTATGCGCCTTTTGTCCGTGCACGAATCACTCTAAATAACTGTTTTTCCCCGTTTAAGCTATTTTGTAGATAGAATCTTAAAAAATTCAAAACATGAAAGTTGTAGATATTTTCTTGGCTTCAAGAATCTTCCTGTCTCACTTTAATCAGAGTTCATATGTGATTTACAGTTTCATTCACACATGGGTGTTCTCGATCTTCTTTGCATATTTTTTTTCTATACTTGCCTAAATTGCGACGACTCGACTTGACACTTAATAGTCTTGAGATAGTAATTTGAACTTGACTTGAACATGATAATATGAACCCGTCTTGATAATTCTTGATAAGTGGCCCGTCGAGGCGCACTCCATACAAGTAATTTTGACATAACAAGTAACCTGACATAATATGTATAATCTTGAAAGGCTGTTGCGACAGCTACTCTGACTTGCTAAGTAACTCTTGTCTTGACATCGTGGTTGACTTCTTGATTATGCCTGTACAAGCTACCTGTCTCGTCTTGCATCATGTCTAGGGCATGGATTCCTAGTTACCACGGTCAGGAATTCATAATGAATCTGACTAGGTTAATGACTAGATCGATCAAGTAGATTATATAGAGAGATTTTTCCCAGTTACATGCGATCCCGTTATCCCGGCCACACCTGAGAGAGTTGTAGCCTGCCGACGAGTAGGGCACATTTCCAGCCCATTGTCATGTGGGGCACTTCTTAGAAAACATAAGAACTAAAAGTACACCAGTATTGATAACTCTTGTAACTCTTATAAATCACCTCGCCTGGATAACCTGGATAGCTGCAGGGCTTGTGACTGCGGGAACATCTCATTGCATCTTGCTTGTAACTAGGCCTGTGATAACCCTAGTTATCTAATGATGGCAAGTCGTAGGACTTGATTGGCCATGCCTGAATGCTTGCTCGTGATTAGCATAGGAATTATATTCCATCTCTTAATGCAAGCTATTGTTTTATTCTAACCCTGTCTTCTTGTCATTTAAGCCTGTTTATTTATTTATTCTTCTATTTTGTTATCTGCTGGTTTTAGTTCCTAAGTGGAGCCTCCCTTGTGGCACTTGCTCTTTCTGGGGTCTGACCCAGCTGGTTTTGTATGGCCAGATTTTGGAGTAGTACCCAAAGATCTATCCGCTTTCCATCCAGATGGTGAACACCAGACGTAATCTTGACAACTAGTGGATTTCTTATTTTGCTCTCCCACTCTATTGTAAATTATTCTTTTGAGGTGTTTAGCAGCCGAGCAAGTGTTAGATCATGTTGAAACTTAATTTCTGTTTGCCTAAGGGCTGTAACATGATTGACAAATCCTAGGGTTGATCATGTATGACTTAAACTCTTCTAGTCTTCACATTTTGTATGACTAGCTTCATGATCATCTGAATATATAATGTTTGGGATGCCTTACTTTGTAGGTCTCATGATCTAACATCTTGTAACATTTACTTGCTTACTTGAGATTGAGACACTAGATTTGTTTTTGACCATAAGAGATTGATGGCTTGTAGATAAACTCTCATGCATCTAGACAGCCGTGACCGTATTGCGAGGTGGATTGTACTTCAATGTACGTAGCTGGCTGTGTTTGTCCTCCGCTCTCCAGTATTCTGGTTCTGGGACGTGACACAGTTTAAGTGGTGGCCCATGCAGGTCTTGTAAATCAAGATGTGTGAGGGTTTTATCGAATAGATGTCTCAATCAGCATTCGCCCTTGATCTCTACTCATGCTTTCTAATATTCCTGAATCTTGGCCTGATAAGGTGCTTTATCCTTGATCTATCTTGGTCCTTTCTTATTGTTCCCCATGTCATTTTCTTCAGTAGCATTATTCCTGGTCCTACCGATCAGCCGGGTGGAGCACCCCCAGAGAACTAACAACAAGTGAACCAACAGCAACCTGGGGACCAAACCCAGTACTCAGGTGCAGCACCTGAGTCATGCCTTCTAGGGAGCAAGAGCCACTAGTTCAGCCAGTCCAGCCTGTAGGGCCTGACAATAGAACCCTGATGGGACTCATCCGGACTTGCTTACATCACAAAATCGTCGGGGCGATGCACTACAGCAGACAGTACGAGATGCCATGGGCAGAGTTGGTTATCAAGGGAACAATGCGGCTAACAGCTTCAAGCGTTTGAACCCTCCTTTCTTTGATGGCAGTGAAGATGCTATTGCCGTTGATGCTTGGCTACAGGATATAGAGGTTATTCTGGAGGCAGCTAGGACTCCAGAGGAAGAGAAGGTGGCCGTTGTGCGCCTACAATTATTAGAATTAGCCCGCAGCTTGTGGGCGATGTAAGCAGTTAGTTTGGTGATGCCTATCTCATGGGCGATATTTAATGACAAATTTTAGACGAAGTACTTTGATGCAGTAGCTTGGTATGATCTGCAGACAAGGTTCAGTAATCTCAAGTAGATGGGAAGGACGGTCGATGGATATGCGGTCGAGTTTTCTAGGCTTAGTCGATTTGCTCCCACCTTGGTAGCGACCGAATTGGACTGAGCACAACAATTCCAGCAGGGGCTCCACCTAGAGATCATTCTAGAAGTAGAGCAGTTTAAGCACCAGACCTTTGATGCTATTTTAAGAGAAGCTAGGAGGCATGAATATACCTCCCAGAGGATAGTAGATAGAACTGGAGGACAGAAGAGGCCTCATGATTAGCTGTCTCAGTCATCAATACCAGCCCCGGCAGTTAGGGCTTTGACTATTGGACCTCCTAGGAGGACGACCATAGTTTTATCGGTTCAGCACTCGACACCGACGTACCCTTAGCAATAGAGGCAGAAGCAATCTTCCGCAATGGGCTGCTCTCATTGTCGGAAGCCTGGGCACGTGGTTTCAGAGTATCGCAGGGCACAAGGATTGTGCTTAGCTTGTGGGGCACTGGATCACAAAATTGGGTCCTGTCCGTATAGAGCCAGTTCATCTTCATCAATCCTAACCAGTCTATCGGTATGGGCACCAGCACCAGTACAACAGCAGTAGCAGCAGTACCAGCCTCCGAGGCCGGTACCGCCTCAGGCTCAATAATATGATCAGGCCCAAGCTCAGATTCAGAATAGGCAGAGAGGTCACCAGCAGTGGGGACCAGCACCAAAAGGACAGGGTCAAGCTATGGCTCTGACCGTGGTAGAAGAATTGGGATCAGGTGAGGTGGTGGTAGGTACCATTCTCGTTAACTCTTTTCCAACATCAGTATTATTTGATTCGGGTGCATCGTATTCATTTATGTCTGCACGATTCGCTACACGGATAGGACTGGAGCCCGAGTCATTATCAGTAAGGCTAAATATACTTACTGGTAACGGTCTTGTGGTAGTAGATAGAGTCTTTTTCTCGTGTCGAATCGTAGTTAGTGGTAGAGAGTTTTTTTGCTAGATTGATAGAATTTTCGATGGCCGACTATGATGTGGTCCTAGGAATGGATTGGTTGAAGGATCAATACGCAAGAATATACTACCATATTGGCAGGATTATTTTTGGTATTCCTGGCGAAGAAGAGTTTTCATTTTTTAGAGGCGAAGTAGAACCTTCTCCACCAGTCTTGTGGATGGCGGTAACAGCACCTGTTCAGTTTCCCAGAGTAGTAGAAGAATTTTCTGATGTATTTTTCGAAGACCTCCCAGGCATGCCGCCAAGAGAGAGATAGAGTTCACCATTGATTTAATTCCAGGGACGGCACCAATATTAGAGAGAGTCTATAGAATGGAACCATCAGAGTTGGAGATCCTATATAAGATGATTGAAGAACTCAGAACCAAGAGATTCATTCGTGCTAGTGAATCACCTTAGGGAGCCCTGATGCTTCTTATAAAGAAGAAGGATGGTGCGTCAAGATTATGTGTTGATTATCGCACCTTAAATTTTGTAACAATTAAGAACAGATATTCCCTACCAATGATAGATGACTTATTCGATCAACTCAGTGGAGCAGCAGTATTCTCGAAGATTGACTTACGGTCGGGGTACCATCAGATCAGAGTCAGAGATTAAGACATCCCAAAGACAACATTCGGGTCTAGATATGGACATTGGGAGTTTCTCGTTATGCCATTCGGAGCGACCAATGCGCCAGCGGTATTCATGGATCTCATGAATCGTATCTTTATGCCTTATTTGGATCAGTTCGTGATAGTGTTTATAGACGACATCTTAGTCTATATCAAGAATGAAGCAGAGCATGAGCAGTATCTCTGAATAGCCCTTCAGATTCTTAGAGAGCACCACTTGTACGCAAAGTTCAGTAAGTATGAATTTTGGCTTGATCGTATTTCGTACTTAGGTCACATCATCCCTAGAGGTAGAGTGGAAATGGACCCCCAAAAGATAGTGGTTATAGAGACATGGACAGTAACTAGTATCGTCGCAGAAGTTCGCAGTTTCCTAGGATTGGCCGGATATTACCGAAGATTTGTGTCAGACTTTGCTCGGATTTCAGCACCATTGACGTAGTTGACCCACAAGGATGTGTAGTTTGCTTAGACAACAGAGTGCCAGAGTTCATTCGAGAAGTTGAAGCAAGGATTGATGATGTCACCCATTCTCAAGCTTCTAGATGGAACTGGAGGATTTTTAGTTTATTGTGATGCTTCAGGCATAGGATTGGGATACGTCTTGATGCAACATGGCAAGGTAGTAGCTTATGTATTACGCCAGCTTCCTGATCATGAGAGAAATTGTCCAACCCATGACTTGCAGTTAGGAGCGGTGGTTTTTGTCTTTAAGCATTGGAGGCACTACTTGTACGGAGATCGGATAGAGATTTTTACCGACCACAAGGGTCTTAAGTATGTGTTTACCTAGAAGGATCTTAAGATACATCAGAGAAGATGGCTAGAGTTATTGGTAGATTATGACATCAATCTGCAGTATCATCCTAGGAAGGCCAACGTAGTTGCAGATGCGTTGAGTAGAAGAGCAGTAGCTTATTTTCTGACAGCACAACCCGAGTTATTAGCAAATCTTCAGAAGATGGGTATAGAAATAGTTCTCCCTACTAATGTGGCATTGATGGTCAGTATGCAAGTTTAGTCTAGTATAGTAGAGAGAATCAAGGTAGCTCAATCAACGGATTCTAAGCTTCAGCGGCTTAGGGCAGAATGTAAAGCAGGACGAAGAGCAGAGTTATATATTCACGAAGACGGCACGCTCCGACATGGAAGGCATCTTTGTGTACCCAGTGGTAACATCAGGCAGAAGATCATGGAAGAGGCTCACAGTTCAAATTATTCAATTTATTCCGGTGGTACGAAGATGTATCATGATATCCGTCAGCATTTCTAGTAGAATGGCATAAAGAGGGAGATAGCTTGGTTTATCGCTCATTGTTTAGTTTGCCAATAAGTTAAAGCTGAACATCAGAGACCAGCTAGACTTCTTCAACCTTTACCAATCCCAGAATAGAAGTGGGAGATATTACCAAGGATTTTATAACTGGGTTACCAAAATCCCCAACGGAGAGAGATGCTATATAGGTTATAGTTGATCGACTCACGAAGGTAGCTCATTTTCTCCCTTTTAGGATTGGTCAATCGACGGATCAGCTAGCAGAGATGTACCTCAGGCTGATAGTCAGACAGCATGGAGTGCCAGTCAGTATTATATCAGACAGATTCAAGATATACATCGCACTTTTAACGGAGTCTTCAAAAGAGTTTGGGAACTCATTTCAAGTTTAATTCAACTTATCATTCGCAGACAGATGGTCAGTCAGAGTGCACGATTCAAACTCTTGAAGATATATTGCGATACTGTACACTAGACTTCGGTGGTTCGTAGAAAGATCACCTGCATCTCGTGGAGTTCTCCTACGATAACAGTTTTTATGCCAGTATCCAGATGGTACCGTTTGAGGTACTATACGACAGAAAGTGCAGATTACCTTTAGCCTGGGATGATGTAGATGAGAGATAGATACTTGGTCCAGAAATGGTTACACAGACTATCGAGGTAGTTAGACAAGTCAGAGATCATCTTTGAGTTCCACAAGATCGTCAACACCATTTTACCGATTCTCAACGGCGTCCTCTTGAGTTTTCTATCGACAACCACGTATTTTTTAGGATCTCGTCTATCCGTGGTGTCATTCGATTCGATGTACGGGGAAAGCTTAGTCCTAGGTATATAGGGCCATTTGATATTCTCAAGCGAGTAGGTGATGTGTCATATCGTCTCGCTCTTCTACTGTCGTTACGTGAGGTACATAACATAATCCATGTATTCCAATTGTGACAGTATATTTCGGATCCGAGCCATATCCTTGATCATTCGAAATTTGTTGTTGGTACCTACCTTTCGTATGAGGAAAGGCCCATATCCATATTGGACTGAAGGGAGAAGATACTCAAGAACAAGACTATTAGTTTAGTCTGTGTTGCTTGGGGTCATCACTCTTTGGGTGAGTCAACTTGGGAACGTGAGGATGACAACCGATCACGATATCCACACATGTTTGACTCATAAGGTATAATGTCTTTCTTATGCCTTATGCTTTTAATTCCTTGCTTGTATGAATGATTGTTTGATTAACTGCTAGTCGTAGATTGCCTGTGGTTAGTGTAGCTTGTCCTGACATCTCTAGTCTCTTGATTAAATTCTGAGAACATAATTCTTCTAAGGTGGGTAGAGTTATCACTCTCATTTTCCTTTATACGTGTAAGGATTTCTGACGTTTGTCAGGTGACCCATATTTTAACTTGTCTTGTTTAGCCTAGTCCTGGGTTAATCTAGCCTTTGTTTATTTGGTCTTGGTTCATCATGGCTTAACTTGGTTTATTTTGGTTCATCTTGGCTTGGCTTGGCTTGATTTGGTTTTGTGTGGTTTGAGATGAGTATGTTGGTATATAAGTCAACCCCTCTCTCTCTCCTCTATAACTCTTTATTTATTTTCTTCATCTTCTCCATTACTCCTCCCACCCACCAAAGAAACCCTAGGCAAGTGAAACTTGCTTCATGATGGACCTCAAATTTTATTGTTCTATTGTCTTCCTTGCTTGATTCTAAGCCTGTTTAGAACTTGGAGATTTTGGTTTTGATGGTTACATTTTTGTAGATCTAAGTTTATAGTTTCTTTGGTTTTTCTTGGTTTTGATCTCTTAAACTTTATTATTTTCGAAAACTACTTATTCCATGTTGTAGAGAATTCAATTTCATTCAGTTTAGACCTTTATTTTGCCCAATTTCGAGTCCTTTAGCCCAAGTTATGGACATTAGAAGTTTCTAAAACTTCATGGCCAAAAGCTTGCTGGTAGGGACGACACCTCGCACACCTCGCGTAACTCGTGCGTACCTCGTGCACCTTTTGGTCCGCGCACCTTGCACCTCGCGTACCTTTTGGTCCACGCATCTTGCACCTCGCGTACCTCGTGTACCTCATGCGCACCTCGCACACCTCGCGCACCTCGTGCGCACCTCGCGCACCTCGTACGCACCTCTTGCATCTTTTGGTCTGCGCACCTTGCATCTCGCACACCTGCGCGAATCACTCTGTTTTACCCGTTTAAGCTATTTTGTATATAGAATCTTGAAAAACTCAAAATATGAAAGTTGTAGATCTTTGTCTTGGCTTCAAGAATCTTTCTATCCCACTTTAATCAGAGTTCATATGTGATTTATAGTTTCAATCACACATGGGTGTTCTCGATCTTCTTTGCATGTTTTTTCTATACTTGGCCTAAATTGCGACGACCCGACTTGACACTTAATAATCTTGGGATAGTAACTTGAACTTGACTTGAACATGATAATATGAATCCGTCTTGATAACTCTTGATAAGTGGCCCATCGAGGCGCACTCCAGACAAGTACTGTTGATATGACAAGTAACCTGACATGACATGTATAATCTTGAGAGGTTGTTACGACAGCTATCCTGACTTGCTAAGTAACTTTTGTCTTGACACCGTGGTTGACTTCTTGATTATGCATGTACAAGCTACCTGTCTCGTCTTGCATCATGTCTAAGACATGGATTCCTGGTTGTTGACACAAAGTCACTGTCAACCAAATATTGATAACATTGACTAAATAATACTTGTAATAATTCAATTAGACACACGACGACTACATCCAGCTCAAGTCAGACGACAGCTCAGTTTTGCAATTTCAAGTCATTGTTGAGTCTGTATTTTTATATTTATTGAGTCTAGACTGATGTAAGCTGAGTTGTGCTGAGCTCTTGAGACTTTACCTATAACCTACCCAAAATCCATAAGCTCCATACATCCAAATAAGCCCATTGGACCTTAAGGCCCATTCTGTGCTCTGGAGAAAGAGTTCGGGCCGAACTCTGCCTCCACACAGAGTTCGGGCTGAACTCTGTCCCCTAAAAATTAGCACCCTAATTTTTAGGGTTGACTGGTTGCTAGTTGTCCAACGGCCAAATATTTGAAAAATCCTACCCGAATTCTGGCCGAATTCTGCCTGCTAATATCCTATAAATAGGCCATGAATTCTTTTATTTTCATTCATCCAATCTTCTCTTCTCTTCTCTCAAAAAGCTCAATACAAGCCATACCCTTCTTCATCTACTAGCCACAAGCTTCCTAAGCCTCGAGTGCTTAGCATTTCTCAGTTAGGAGTCTTGTGCAAGAGTTCAAGAAGTCGCTTGGAAAATTCCAAGCATCGCCACTGCGATCCTTTGTAAGAAGTTGACGTGCTCTTCTGAAGAAAAGGCACGAGGTGTAACTACTATTTCACAAATAGTGGATTTAATCCTGAGCTAGAGTTCTCAGGCCTGGACTAGTCCTCTACGAGGGAAACCAGGTTAAAATCGGCTGTATTTGCGTATGCTTTCTTGCTCTTTATTTATTTCCGCATTTACTCTGATTAATTTTAGCTTGTGAAAGAGTTTAATTTTTAATTGGCTATTATCGCTATAAACTCTATTCACCCCCTCTAGAGTTGCCATCTGTTCTTCAATTGGTATCAGAGCTCTGTTCTCTCAACAAGGACTAACATCCTAGAGCTGATCCATGGCAACCACACAATCCTTGATTTCCAATCACGGTGAAGGGCAGTCCACTCATAGGCCTCCCCTATTTGATGGAACTAACTACACATATTGGAAAACAAGGATGAGCTTTTATCTCAAGTCGCTAGACTTTGACCTGTGGACTATCGTCACTGACGGTTACAAAAAGCCCGCTAGAATAGTTGTCAATGGTGATCTCGTTAAAAAATCACATGACAAATATTCTGACGAGGAGAAGAAACAGGCAAGTCTAGACGCGAGAGCTATTAATGCTTTATTCTGTGCTATAGACAGGAATGAGTTCAACAGGGTATCTACATGCACCACATCTCACGAAGTATGGAGACTTCTAGAAGTGACGCATGAAGGAACCACCCAAGTCAAGGAATCAAAGATAAGCCGTCTCACTCAAGAATATGAGGCTTTCAAGATAAAGCCAAATGAGACGATCACGCAAATGTTCACAAGATTCCTCGACATCATCAACCCCCTGTCTTCGCTCGGCAAACAATATTCAAATCACGAAAAGATTCGCAAGCTACTTAGGGGGCTCCCAAAGATTTGGAACCCTAAGGTGACAGCCATCATAGAAGGAAATGATCTCACAACCATGTCCATGGAGACCTTGATGGGAAAGCTGATGACTCATGAGCTTGACCTCAAGGACTTCAAAGAGCCTGCTCCTAAGGCTAAGAAGATCGCACTCAAAGCTCTCCGACGGAGGGCTGACCCCGAAGAGACGGATGACGAAAACTCAGAAGGTGATGATCAAGCTCTCCTTGTCCGCAACTTCAAAAATTTCTTCGCTTCAACCGAAGAAAGAAGGAACCACAAGAAGATGACGAAGAAGAGCCAACCTGCTACGGTTGCAAGAAGACAGGACACGTCCGAAAAGACTGTCCATTCTTAAAGAAGAGCAACCGCTATGAGAAACCTTACAAGAAGACTTCCTCAAAGAAATATGCCAACGTGAGCATTTGGCATGAAAGTGAGCTAGTGACTCCGAGGAAGAAAAGGAATCTCCTCAAGATACTGCTAATGCGTGCCTAATGGCAACATCCGACAAGGTATCAAACGAAACTCTTGATGACTTCACTTTTGATAAACTTGCGATGCTTTTACTGATTTGCTCAATGATCACAAAACGGTCATTGGTAAATACAAACATGCCAAGGACAAGATCAAAAGTCATAAAGTTGAAATTCAAAGACTTTCTTTACTGCTTGATAACATTAGAGACACTTCACCCACGGATGTAACAGATGAGGTATCTAAGCTTAAAATAAGCTTACATGATGCCGAAGCACGCATTGAACAACAAACACAAGAAATCACAGCACTCAACATGGAGCTTGCAGAAGAAAAGAGTAGACACAAGATTTCTATTACTAAGATGTATGGTTTGAATGCTAAGGTTACCGAACTACAAGCTGTTTCTAAGAAACTAGAGACTAAATTGGAAAAACAGGTTGCTCAACCTCAAACCCAAGAGACACACACAAAGCATGACACTTCTCATACTATTCACCCACGTCATCCACCTACAACACGTAATCATGCTTACATATACACACACTTTCAAAAAGCACACAAACCATATGCACGTAGAAATAACTATCATATATCACAAAATCATCATGCTACACATAGATACAATCATCACCATGTTGCACAAAAACAGCATCACCATCACTCTACATATAGACATCATCACTATGCTACTCCATATAGACAATATCACCATGACACTCCACATCACTCTATACATAGTCATCATCACCATGCTAATTCTACATATCATCATACTTCTCCTCATCACTCTACTTATAGACATCAGCATGCTCCTAATATGAATAGGAATGCTACATGTACTTATTATGGTTTACATGGACACATTTCACCACAATGTAGAATTAGAAGATTAGTAGATAGAAAGATATATGCATGGTTTCCAAAAACTAACTTTTCAGGACCCTCAAGAACTTGGGTACCAAAGGTCACATCTACTCTTGATGTAGGTGGACCTTCCCTCCTCAACTAAGAGTAAGTAGATTCTCGATAGTGGATGCTCGCGGCATATGATGGGAGACGCAAATCTTTTCGCATCACTATCGATGAAGAGAGAAGGATATGTATCATTCGGCAACAACCTAAAAGGTTATATTATAGGTAATGGTATTATGGGCTATCCTCCCTCTCCCGTAATAAAGGATGTTTGCCTAGTGACCGAGTTAAAGCATAGCCTGCTCAGCATTAGTCATCTTGCTGACCATGGATATGACATTAACTTTGGACAAAATAAATGCCTTATTTATGATAGGTCAACAGGAGACATTGCTTTTGAAGGGGTAAGAGAGGATAATATTTATATTTTCTATTTGTCTATAGATACTAACAATACAGGTAGATGCCTATATGCTCATAAACATGAAAGATTACTATGGCACCAGTGTCTTCGTCATGCCAATATGGATACTATATCCAGGCTATCGACCAAGAAGCTAGTTAGAGGCTTGCCCGATATCACATTCAAAAAGGACACGGTATGTGCCGAATGTGAATTGAATAAGGCAACTAAGTCTTCATTTCATTCTATAAACTCTGTAAGTACTTCTAGACCTTTGCAACTTCTCCATATGGATTTATTTGGCCCTAGTAGAGTAGCCAGTCTTGGTGGAAAACTCTACGCCTTTGTTATTGTTGATAATTTTTCTAGATTTACTTGGGTTTTCTTTCTTACAAATTGTCACTACCACATTTCTAGTGTGAGGGTATATTTGTCATTTTTGGGGTAATTTAAATTTATTATAATTTATTTGAATTTATGGGAATTTTTAGGAATTATTTTAGAATTTTTTTGGACTAGATTGATTTTGACTAGTTTTGACCCTTGTAGACCAACCTAGAAGCTAACCCTAGTTAGTATGGACTTGGTTAGGTTATATGACTCTAGTCTAACCTAGCCTAATCCTTGGTTTGGTCATTAGACTCTAGTTAGCGATAGGAATTAGAAAGTCATAAGTCATGGCTTATGATTTAGAACCTTTAATAAATCATTTTAACTCATAGCCTTGTAGGTTGGCCCAAAGCCCAAGACAATTGCTAAACCCTAATCCCTAGACATTGTTGGCCGGCCACCCCTATCCACATTGGGAACATCACCCTATAAATGCTCTCTTAATTTTAGGGTTGCCTCTTTCTTAGGAAAGCTCAAGTTTAGGAAAAAGGTTTGTTTCCTATTTCATTCAATCCCTAGATTTCCATTCCATTTCCTTTTTCATTCAAATCTCTTCCATTAGGTTTTAATATGCCTATTCTTGCTGTTATTGAAGTTCCATTTCAGTTTGGTATTGATTTGTTGGATTGGGACATCAAAGAGAAGAGCTCTAGAAAGGGGGTTTTTCTTGAAAGTTCAACTATAAGTAACTTCTCCATTTCTCCATGAAATTTTGATTTCTTTACATATTTAGGAAGCCCTAGGAGTCCCCTAAGTGTCTGCATTGGATTCGTGTCGGGTTTTATAAGTTTCGTGTCCGTTTGGACACGTATCAGACCTGTCCTTTAACTATTTGTCGAAATGCCACGAAGAGACTTTTTGTGTTATTTTCGAAATCCATTTGAATAGGATTGTAGATCTAGGGTCCCTCTTGAATGTTTGTGTTGACACTTAGGTATTTCGTGCCTTGTCGTGTCCACACGAGGGACACGAACACGCTGGAACTGAGTCCAGTTCTGTCCCCTGCTACTCGAGTACGAGTGCTCGATGGACACGAAGTTTGGACTCATGCCACTTGGCATAGACCAAGGGGCAATGACTGACAGTCTCCCCCTTCAGTCTCGAGTCAAATAATTTCGTATCGGACACGCACGAGGCCTCGCACGGGGATTTGCCTGACACTGTGCACTGATTTTCTCCCCACTGATACACTACTCGTATTCGTGCTGGACACGTTGTGGACACGAACCAGGGTACCCGTGTCCTAGCCCTAGTCCTACTCGACCCTGGGACACGAGTGCATGACTCATCGAGTCGTGTCCTGCCTGCACGACTCAGTGTCCTGCCCGTACGAGACTGTCCTATCAGTCTAACTGTAGATGACACTTGCTGTTTGGACACTTCGTGTCCACTTTTGTGGACACGAATCACCTTCTCTGACACGAACACTATAAGAATATTATTTACCAACCTAATTTCTATTGGTTAGTTGTTGTTTAATTGTCAAATGGGAATTTCTCCATTTTTTTGATACTGTCAGTATCAGTGAATGGATTCACTATTTTTCTCCCTGATTTGAGTTGCCTTAATGATTAATATTATATATTATTTTATGGTTAATTTCACTATACATTAAATATCATGTTAGGATATAGGAGATTCATGTGTTGTGTATAATTGATTGTAAGGGAATTCGAGTTGGAATTAAGGGTAGCTGTCAAATTGATTGAACATGTGATATATGAGGCACACACTCTTGATACTATTCAAATCCTATTAGCTGTGACCCTGTCTTTTATCCTGAGAATTTAATGTATTTCTCTTTCCTACATTTTCTGAAAATACAATGTATTCACTGTTAGGATTGAAGCTTGAAAGCTGAAATCTGGAAATTGTGTGAAGACTGAAACCTGGGAATGGTTTCAGTTTTTGGTTGTTTCTCTTCCTTTTTCCCTTTACTGTTAAAACTGAGCATAAATGTTATGATTTTGGTTATGTTAGATAGTTGAATATGGGTTGTTATGAACCTGAGATTGATGTGGGTGTCATCAGTTAAGTTGTGGTTTCAAATCTGAGTTTGAATGAGGTTTCAATGAACTGTTAGACTTTCCTAAACTCAACTAATTTTGTGTTCTATTATGAACCATGAAATGTTTCCTATGATTGTACGAAATCTGAGAATTAATATATGGCTTCACACAACAGCTACACACATATTCACTCTCTCTCTCACACTATTTCTCTCTACACATAGTCACACACACATGTCTAACTTCATTCACTCACACACATAACAGTGACACCAGTCCACTCTTTAATTCACACACACAGTCTTTTGTATCTCTCTCTCTCTATACATATATATTTCCTAGTCTTCTAAATGTAAGTTTATGTATAGTATGTATACATATGTATTATATGTAATGTATACCTATAGGTATATATGTTGAGCCTATATATATATATATATATATATATATATATATATATATATATATATATATATATAATAATAATGTGATGTTCCTAATAGTTGCACTATAACCTAGGTAATGTACATATATAGGTAATATGTAGGAATGCCAACTAACATGTGTAGTTGGTCTAGATAGCCTAGTAGTGTGGTGTACTAGCGTGTATAGGTTGAGTGACCTAGTATAGACTAATGTAGTCTAGTGTAGACTAGTTTGACCTAATTTAGACTTGGTTGACCTAGTTTGACCATAGTTGACTTAGGTTTGACTTCTTGGTTGACCAAGGTTGACCAAGAGTTCACTTTGGCCTAGATTGACCTAGAATCATGTAGAATGCATAGTAGGACTTCATTATACCATTTTGGACTTGTTGTAACTTGTGCTGTTCTGATTAGGAGCCAGACACCACTCCTCGGACAGTACTTTCATATCGGACACTCAGATACCAGGCGAGTACATTATCTGATCATTTCATATCTTGCTTAGAATTATTTTCTGTATTAAATTACTTTACTTGTACTGTCACGTTGGTCACACGAATTGGTACTATATGGATCCCTTCTTGAGATGTTATCCTTTAGGGAGCATCGGGTACTACATGTTCTGTGCGTTTTACTTACATGGCGTATCACTTACATGGCGTATCACTATGCTTCATTGGTTCACTGATCACTTGTGACATATACTCTTATGATCACAGAATCTTCCTTGAATCCTTATCCCATACATTGGGTTTCCTAGTATCCCCATTTTTGGGACTTCCATGTACCACCCTTCGGGGGCCTTTGCATGGAATCATAACATAACCCGGTTGGACCTTTGTGTATTGATTGGGGGTACGGGGGAGTAGAAGTGGACATGTGAATAATACACCAGTAGTGTAGCATCAGAATCATTCCATAGTGTAGCATCAGAATCATCCCATGCCATTTACATGTCCATGTTGTACTCTGACTCACTAGCCACATGTTAGTTCTCTATTTATAGTAGATATTTCTATTACAGTTCTCTCTCTGTTTACATACCGTATTTCTTTCAGTACTAGTATCTTACTTTACTGCATAATTATATTTTCTAACCTGCTATGAACTGTTGAGATGTACTGTGCTTGCTCTTGTCCTGACTGGACCTGTTGAAATATTACAGAGGACGAGGAGGAGGCCTGCCTGGATACTTTCTACTGGGCAGCCTTAGATGACACTTGCGAGCTGGACCCTCATGAGGACCCAGCTCTAGCTGAGGACATCACCCCCATTGCCTAGACTAGATTAGTTAGGCTTATCTTATTTTATGTAGTCTTGAGACATGTTTTAGCTAGACTTTATTCTGTTCTGAGTTGTATATATTCTTTCATTCTGTATCTGAGACCATGTACCTCTGGATATTTGCTGGGTTTATCTTAGACTACTTTATCATCTCTGTTTCCTTGAGTTCTATTTCATATCGTGCTATCTCTTCCTTAGTTGTGATTGAGTTTATTTACTGCTATGTCACCCCCATTCGGGGAATATAAACTGTTTAGAGATATATTGTTAGATGTATGTTGACCTAGGACAGCGTTCTACCGCCGACACTGCGGCGTAGGCTGGACGTACCTACGTCTCGTGCCCTTACTCTAGGGTGCGGATCGTGACACGTTTTTAGTGGTGGCCCATGCAGGTCTAGACTAGAAGTGTAGTGGTATTCGAACTAGAGTATCACTACAGCCTGCAGTAAGATATAGAACATTAATTTTAAGGTACTCAATCACTTTAGGAAAAAATTCTTTTATTGCCATCTAAATCCTTATTGTCAGCTGATCCTTTGAATTTTTAACTGTCCGCCTTTGTTATTTCGCTTCTCTCTCAGAAACTGATACTCTTGTTTGTCTATCTTCAGGATGGTAGAGACTAGATCGCAGCGTACCATCCATGGGGATGCTATGGAGGGGACTGCTACCTTCCAGCCAGTACAGCGAGGCCAGGGGACTGCAGCTCTTGTCACCTCTGCTCGTATTGAGACCTCGACAGCAGCAACAGGGGGTATGCTTCCACCGGCTCAGAGGTAGGACCCGGTCATCCCAGAGGATCCCTTCCAGCAGTCGCCTCCAGGATACGTGGATGCAGCCCAGATGTTCGCGTACTTCCAGCAGTTCATGGACCGGTAGCAGGCTCGACAGGACAGGGGCATGAAGTTGGCCCTTACGACGGTTGCAGCTCGACCAGTGGTCCACCAGCCGAGGACACCGGGGATCGAACAGTTTCAGAAGATGAGCCCCAGAGACTTTCTGGGGACAGAGGGGATCCTATATGCCGATGAGTGGATCGAGCATATAGAGGAGATCTTCCGCTTGGCCAGGATACCAGCAGATCTTCAGATCGAGGCCGCATCTAGCCGGATGCGAGATCTTGCTCGCACATGGTATCTGTCAGACCCCATAGTGGGGGTAGCTGGGCAGACTTGGGAGCAGTTCAAGGGCTTCTTCAAGAAGAAGTTCTTCCCAGATTCAGCACTCAGAGCCTTGGAGATGCAGTTCGAGAGCCTAGTCCAGGGGAGCCTTTCAGTGGAGGAGTACGCCGAGGAGTTTGGCCGCCTCGACAGGTTTGTAGAGGGCTTGAGCGAGACGACGAAGGCTCAGAGGTTCCGGAAGGGTCTAGTCAAGGAGGTCAAGTCCTTGACCAAGGGCAACCGGGATGCCACGTTCGAGGAGATCTTGACGGGTGCCTTGCTAGCAGAGGATGATCTTGAGCTTAGGTTCAAGAGGGGGAAGACCCAGTTGGGGGTAGCAGCAGCGGGGGCCAGGCCAAGAGGCCCCACTTTCAGTATCAGCAGCTGAGGCAGTTTTAGCCGTAGCCGATCCAGCAGAGGCCAGTTCACCAACAGCAGCAGCCGAGGCAGCACCAGCAGGGCCAGAGGCAGGTTATCACTTGTGCCTACTGTAAGAAGCCCGGGCATGTCGCCAATGAGTGCCGGAAGAGGCTAGGCCAGTGCTTAGTGTGTGGTTCAGCTGACCACCAGATGAGGGAGTGCCGTGTGGGACGAGCAGCCCAGGGAGCAGCAGTTAGAGCTCCAGCAGGCCAGCAGAGGGGACCAGCCCTGCCGACGCAGCAGAGGTTCATCCAGCACCAACAGCAGGCCAGGGGAGGCCAGCAAGGGCGAGGATTCGCCATGGCAGCAGAGGATGTGGAGGCCATCGGAGAGCTGATTGCAGGTTCGATTCTCCTCGACTCCAGTCCAGCTTTTGTATTATTCGATTCCGGTGCTTCGTATAGCTTCATATCAGTATCTTTTACGATTAGACACGGTATCATAGCTGAATCGTTGCCTAGGACTTACAAGATCACGACCGGGGGTGGCATTATCCTCGTGAGTGATATTTGTAATGGTCGGAGAGTAGTTTTGGGAGACCGTGAGTTAGAGGTGAGCCTGCTCGTAATGCCATTGCCGAACTATGATATACTACTAGGCATGGATTGGTTGAGCAGGCACCACGCCAGCATTGATTGCAGAGGGGGTAGAGTTCTCTTCAGAGCACCGGGGGAGCCAGAGTTCGAGTACTCCAGACGTCAGGCAGAGCAGAGCAGCGGAGTCTTCTGTGGAGTCTCGGTCGAGGAGCAGGCGATTCCACACCCCTTGATAGTAGATTATATAGATGTCTTCCCAGAGGAGTTATCGGGATTGCCACCAGACAGAGACATAGAGTTCTCGATAGACTTGGTTCCATGAGCGGAACCCATCTCTCAGCATGTCTATCGGATGAACAACAGCGAGCTGGTGGAGCTGAAGAAGCAGGTGGATGAGCTACAGGACAAGGGCTTCATCCGCTCGAGTTCATCGCCATGGGGTGCACCAGTGTTGTTTGTGCCAAAGAAGGATGGGTCAGTACGCATGTGTATTGACTATAGGGCACTCAACAACCTTACGATCAAGAACAAATATCCACTGCCGCGGATCGACGATCTATTTGACCAGTTGAGCGGAGCTTGGGTATTTTTCAAGATTGATCTGAGGTCGGGATATCACCAGGTGAAGGTAAAAAGGGAGGATATTCCCAAGACCGCTTTCAGGATGCGGTACGGGCAGTTTGAGTTTTTGGTTATGCCGTTTGGGCTAACCAATGCACCGGCAGTGTTTATGAACCTTATGAACAAGGTGTTCCATCATTATCTGGATCAGTTTGTGGTGATGTTCATTGACGACATCTTGATATATTCCAAGACTGAGGAGGAGCACACGGAGCATTTGAGGATAGTGCTGGAGATTCTCAGGAAGGAGCAGCTTTATGGGAAGCTCTCCAAGTGTGAGTTCTTCTTGGACCGGGTGGACTTTTTGGGGCATGTGGTGACTGGAGATGGTATCTCAGTTGATCCCAAGAAGATTGTAGCAGTTTAGGCATGGGCAGCGCCGACTTCAGTTGCAGAGATCAGGAGTTTCCTGGGGCTGGCAGGATATTATCGGAAATTTGTGCAGGATTTCTCCCGGGTTGCAGAGCCGTTAACTCGGTTGACCCGGAAGGATGCTGAGTTCGTTTGGTCAGAGGAGTATCAGGCAGCTTTTGATGAGTTGAAGAAGTGGCTTACGACAGCTCCGATTTTGACATTGCCTTCAGGATCAGGTGGATTCACTATTTATAGTGATGCTTCAGGGAAGGGGCTGGATTGCGTCTTGCAGCAGCATGGGAAGGTGATTGCCTATGCTTCCAGGCAATTGCGTCCCCATGAGAAGAACTACCCTACCCACGACCTGGAGCTGGCAGCAGTGATATTTGCTCTGAAGTTATGGAAGCATTATCTGTATGGTGAGAGGGTAGAGATCTTCACGGATCACAAGAGCTTAAAGTATGTGTTCACTCAGAAGGAGTTGAACATGAGACAGCGCAGATGGCTAGAGTTGATGAAGGATTTTGACATCCTACTTCAGTATCACCCAGGGAAGGCCAACGTGGTTGCCGATGCCTTGAGTAGGTATCCGACAGCCATGTGTTTGACCATGGATCGGCATTTGCTTGCCGACTTGGAGAGCCTTGGGATTGAGGTGATCGTGCCTGGAGTACAGATGCAGTTATGGAGGATGCAGATTCAGTCAGACTTGGTGGAGAGGATCAAGTCGACACAGTTTGAGGACGTTGCTCTGCGGTGTCTCCGAGAGCAGGTTCGAGCAGGATTGCTGGAGGGCGAGTTTTCTCTTGCAGAGGATGGTGCCTTGAGGCACGGTTCCAGATTATGTGTGTCCAGCGGGGAGCTCAGGGAGCAGGTTATGCAGGAGGCCCACAGATCTCAGTACTCTATACACCCGGGTGCCAACAAGATGTACGAGATCTGAGGGAGCATGTTTGGTGGTCAGGGATGAAGCGGGAGGTGGCTCGCTTCGTGGCTAGGTGCTTGGTCTGTCAGCAGGTCAAGGCAGAGAGACAGAGGCCCGGTGGATTATTGCAGCCACTGCCCATTCCCGAGTGGAAATGGGAGCATATTACTATGGACTTCGTATCAGGATTTCTGCGTACACTAGGAGAAAAAGATGCGATTTGGGTCATCGTTGACAGGTTGACCAAATTGGCCCACTTCTTGCCATTCAAGGTGGGTACGTCTACAGAGAGGCTGGCGGAGATGTATATGCGGCAGATAGTCAGGATTCACGGGGTTTCAGTCAGCATCGTCTCAGATCGGGATAGCCGTTTTACTTTCTATTTTTGGAGGAGTCTGCAGACCAGCTTGGGCATTCAGCTCGAGTTTAGTACTGCATACCACCCCCAGATGGACGGACAGTCAGAGCGGACTATTCAGACACTTGAGGACATGCTGCGGACATGCGTCCTGGACTTTGGAGGTTCCTGGGAGGATCATCTACATTTGGTGGAGTTTGCTCACAATAATAGTTTCCAGGCCAGCATTGAGATGTCACCTTTCGAGGCTTTGTACGGGCGTAGGTGTCGTACACCCTTATCTTGGGATGATGTTGGTGAGCGAGCTTTACTGGGGCCAGAAATGGTTGTTGATGTAGCCGAAAAGGTGAAGCTCATCAGGGACAGACTTCGCGTGGCGCAGGACAAATATCGGCACTGGGTCGATAGCCACCGGAGGCCGTTGGAGTTTGAGGTACATATTAGAGTAGGATTAGATTTAGGTTTGTTGTTTGTGATTTTTGATCATGTTTGTTTATTATAATTAATTGAGACCTTGCTTGTGATTAGGTCAGAGACCAGGTTTTCTTGAGGATATCTCCGACTCGTGGTACGATACGTTTTGGTGGAGGCGGGAAGCTTAGCCCGCGCTGTCACTACTATATTTCTAGTATGAGGGTATTTTTGTCATTTTTGGGGTATTTTAAATTTAATAGAATTAATTAGAATTTATGGGAATTTTTAGGAATTATTTTGGAATTGTTTGGACTAGATTGATTTTGGCTAGTTTGGACCCATGTAGATCAACCTAGGAGCTAACCCTAGTTAGTTGAGCTTGGTTAGAATTTATGACTCTAGTCTAACCTAGGCTAATCTATGGTTAGGTCATTAGAATCTATTTAGCTATAGAAATTAGAAAGCCATAAGCCATGACATATGATTTAGAGTCTTTATTAATCATCAACCATAGCTCATGTAACTTGGCCCAAGCCCAAACTACCAAACCCTAACCCTAAGTGTAGTGGCCGGCCACCTAGTGTCATTGGGATTCCCCCACTATAAAACCCCTCCTAAAATCTAGGGCTAGCCTCTCTTAGGGTTTATCCAAAGCTTTAAGGAAAGAGGTGAGTTCCATCTTTAGAAATTCATATAAAATTCATTTTAATTCCTTTCTTCCCCAAACCTTTTGCATTAGGACCTAAAATCCTTCTTCTTGCTGCTGGTATTGATTGTTTGTAGGGAAGCAACAATTTGTGAGATTTTTGGTGGCTTGAGGAATCATTCCATTTGGGAATTTTCACCCATTGTTAATAAATAGGTAACTTTCCCATTTCTCTATGGATTTTCATTTTGTCTTCATCAATAGGAATCCCTAAGGGTCCCCTAAGAGTCTGGATAGGATTCGTGTCAGGTGTCACGGGTTTTATGTCCGTATCGGACACGTATCAGTCGGGTGTTGAGGTGTTCGACGAAATATCTCAAATGACATTTCGTTCGAGTTTTTGAATTCTTTTTGAATAGGAAATTAGTCCTTAGGGTTGCTTAAGGGATTCCAGTGTCATATGATGATTTCTGTGTCGTGTCGAGTCGTGGAGGACACGTGCACACACGGGTTCGAGCGCGTGCACGAGCACTGTAGCTCCCCTGCTACCAGCGTGCTCGTGCGGGCTGCACAGGGCACTTGAGTGCCTGGTTTTTGACATTGAGCAAGGGGCAGTGTCTGTCATGACACTCCCCAAGCCTCGTGTCATATAGTGTCGTGTCGGACACAAAATTTCGTGTGCACGGGGAAGGGCCTGTGTGTTTCAGTGACTGGATCTTGTTTCTGTTTTACTTCAATTTCTAGTGGTTAAAATTGTGTTTTAAATTATTAATTTAGATCCTAATATGTTGTATAGTGTATGTAGATTTAGGTTGCATGATTAAGTTAGGTTTTATGTGGAATATTGGATTGAAACAGGTGATTTGGACTGTTTCCTGATACTTGATATGATACTGTGAAATTCCAGAGATTCCAACCTATCTTAATCCCCTGTTCTGTTATGTTTTCAATTTATTTTGCTTCCCACATATCATAATGCATGTTAGCTCAGTTTTTACATTTGAATATGGGTTTTTGGTTGTGAAAATGAGATATTGGCTATTGGGTTGGTTCTCATAGGTTGATAACAGATGTTGTAGATTTCCTTCAAATTTTTAAACTGTCATTACCAGCCCTTATGAACTGTTATCATCGATTTCAAATGATTTTCCCTAAATAGAGTTAGAGGATACTAGAGAATGGAGATTGATGTATTAAATGGTTACATTCCAGTTTTCAATTTATGGTCTTAAACCTGGATTGTGTGAACTGTTTCCTGAATTTTATGAGACTTGAATGATATGGATTATGTAACTTATAGGCACACATTAGCCCACTGTTGATAGCTATTAATTGATTTCTATGCAAACTGATAACTGGTAACTGATGTGAGTTAATGATTGATTCTTTAGCCCAGGAAATCCTTCCTTTATAACAGCCTACAGTTTTGATTCAATGTACTCCTATAGTGTATAATCTGAAGAATTGTTGATAGTTTAAAAACCTGAGAATTGGTGGAGAGGCTAAACCTGGGTATTAGCTCAGTTCCCTGGGACCCTTGTATTGGGATTTCATTCCCAGTTTTGATAACTGAGTTACCCTTCATGGTATTGTCTTGTTTTTCAAATATGTGATGAAGTTTTGGTTTAAAAATCTGCTATGGACTAACCCCTTAAAATTCCTTTCCCTGTGTATGATTCTCCTTGCAGTCCAACTATGCACACCCCCCTTTCACTCACTGTTTCCTGTGCAACATCACACACAATTTTACACACACACACATGCCTTCTCTCCCTCTTATGCATGTGTATATCATATATGAATACCTATATATATGGTGTGTGAAATGTTTATGTAGAATGTGTATACATATGTACTTGTGAGATGTATATCTATATGTATATATATAGTACTTAGCCTAGGTATACATAATGTTAACTCAATGTATGGATCTATATATATAATGTTGTATATACATAGGTGTAATGGATACTTGGATGATGTGTAATGTAGAAATTAGCTAAGTGGCCAAGGTAATTTAATGTGAGGTTGCTTATGATGTGTGGTTGTTTGTTTGGCTTGCAAAGCCTTGTTAGGATTGTGCTAGCTAGTGTAGACTAAATAGCCTAGTTTAGACTTAATTAGACTTAGTTGACCTAGTTTGACTTCTAGGGTTGACCAAAGTTGACCAAGAGTTGACTTTGGCCTAGATTGACCTAGAATCATGTAGAATGCATAGTAGGACTCCATTTTACTATTTTGGACTTGTTGTGACTTGTGCTGTTCTGATTAGGAGCCAGACACCACTCCTTGGACAGTACGTTTCATATTGGACACTCAGATACAGACGAGTACATTCTCTGATCAGTTCATATCCTACTTAGAATTATTTCCTGCAGTAGATTACTTTACTTGTACTGTCACGATGGTCACACGGATTGGTACTATATGGATCCCTTCTTGAGATGTTATCCTTAGGGAGCATCGGGTACTTCATGTTCTGTGCGTTTCACTTACATGGCGTATCACTATGCTTCACTGGTTCTTTGATCACTTGTGACATATACTCTTATGATCGCAGAGTCTCCTAGAATCTCTTATCCCATTCACTGGGTATCCTAGAATCACCCATTTATGGGCATCCATGTATCACCCTTCGGGGCCTTGTATGGAATCATAACATAACCTGGCTGGATCCTTGTGTATTGATTGGGGGTACGGGAGAGTAGAAATGGACATGTGAATAATACCCAAGTAGTATCTTATCAGAATCTCTTCCATAGTGTCTTATCAGAATCTTCTATGCCATTTACATGTCTATGTTGTACTCTGACTCACTAGTCACATGATAGTTCTCTATTTATAATAGATATTTCTATTACAGCTTTCTCTCTCTGTTTACATACTGTACTTCTTTCAGTACTTGTATCTTACTTTACTGCATGATTATATCTTCTAACCTGCTATGAACTGTTGAGTTGTACTGTACTCGCTCCTGTCCTGACTGGACCTTTTGAAAATATTACAGAGGACGAGAAGGAGGCTTGCCTGGACACTTTCTACGGGGCAGCCTTAGATGACACCTGCGAGCTGGACCCTCAGGAGGACCCAGCTCTAGCTGAGGATATCACCCCGATTGCCTAGTTTAGATTAGTTAGGCTTATCTTCCTTTATGTAGTCATGAGACATGTTTTAGCTAGACTTTATTTGGAGTTCAGAGTTGTATATATTCTTTTATTCTGTATCTGAGACCATGTACTTCTGGATATTGCTGGGATTATCTTAGACTATTTTATCTATTTATTTCCTTGAGTTCTATTTCATATCGTGCTATCTCTTCCTTAGTTGTGATTGAGTTTTACTGCTATGTCACCCCCCATTCGGGGAGTATAAACTGCTTAGAGATATATTGTCAGATGTTGTGACCTAGGACAACGTTCTACCGCCGACACTGCGGCGTAGGCTGGATGTACCCACATCTCGTGCCCTTACTCTAGGGTGCGGGTCGTGACACGTTTTTAGTGGTGGCCCATGCAGGTCTAGACTAGAGGTGTAGTGGTATTCGAATTAGAGTATCACTACAGCCTGCAGTAGGATATAGGACATTAATTTTAAGATACTCAATCACTTTAGGAAAATTTCTTTTATTGCCATCTAATTCCTTTTGTCAGCTGATCCTTTGAATTATAATTGTCCGCCTTTGTTATTTCGCTTCTTTCTCAGAAATTGATACTCTTGTTTGTCTATCTTCAGGATGGTAGAGACTAGATCGCAGCGTGCCATTCACGAGGATGCTATAGAGGGGACTGCTACCTCTCAGCCAGTACGGCGAGGCCAGGGGACTGCAGCTCCTGCCACCTCAGCTCGTGTTGAGACCTCGACAGCCGCAGCAGGGGGTATGCATCCACCGACTGGGAGGCAGGACCCGGTCATTCCAGAGGATCCCTTCCAGCCGCCACCGTCTCCAGGACATGTAGATGCAGCTCAGATATTCGCGTATTTCCAGCAGTTCATGGACCGACAGCAGGCTCGACAGGACAGAGGTATGGAGTTGGCCATCACGACAGCCGCAGCTCGACCAGTGGTGCAGCAGCCGAGGACACCGGGGATCGAGCAGTTTCAGAAGATGAGCCCCAGAGACTTTATTGGGACAGAGGGGATCCTATATGCCGATGAGTGGATCGAGCATATAGAGGAGATCTTCCGCTTGGCCAGGATTCCAGCAGACCTTCAGATCGAGGCTGCAGCTAGCCGGATGCGAGACCTTGCTCGCACCTGGTATCAGTCAGACCCCAGGGTGGGTGTACCGAGGCAGACTTGGGAGCAGTTCAGGGGCTTCTTCAAGAAGAAGTTCTTCCCAGAATCAGCAGTCAGAGCCTTAGAGTCGCAGTTTGAGAGCTTGGTCCAGGGGAGCCTCTCAGTAGAGGAGTATGCTGGAGAGTTTGGTCGTCTCAACAGGTTTGTAGAGGGTTTAAGCGAGACGGCGAAGGCCCAGAGGTTTCGGAAGGGTCTGGTCAAGGAGGTCAAGTCCCTGACCAAGGGCAGCAGAGATGCTATGTTCGAGGAGATCTTGACAGGAGCCCTGTTGGCAGAGGATGATCTTGAGCTTAGGCTCAAGAGGGGGAGAGACCCAGTTGGAGGCAGCAGCAGTGGAGGCCAGGCCAAGAGGCCCCACTTTCAGCATCAGCAGCTGAGGCAGTTTCAGCTGCAGCCGATCCAGCAGAGGCCAGTTCAGCAGCAGCAGCCGAGACAGCACCAGCAGGGTCAGAGACAGGGAGTCACTTATGCCTACTGCAAGAAGCCTGGACACATCTTCAATGAGTGCCGGAAGAGGCTGGGCCTGTGTATGGTGTGTGGTTCAGCAGACCACCAGATGAGGGAGTGCCGCATAGCTCGAGCAGGCCCGGGAGAAGGAGCCAGAGCTCCAGCAGGCCAGCAGAGGGGACCAGCCCTGCCGACACAGCAGCAGAGGTTCGTCCAGTATCAGCAGCAGGCCAGGGAAGGCCAGCAGGGGCGACCTTTCGCCATGGCAGCTGGAGATACAGAGGTGACGGGAGAGCTGATTGCAGGTTCGATTCTTCTCGACTCCAGTACAGCATTTATATTATTTTATATCAGTATCTTTTGCGATTAGACACGATATTATAGCTGAATCGTTGCCTAGGACTTACAAGATCACGACCGGGGGTGGTATTATCCTTGTGAGTGATGTTTGTAAGGGTCGGAGAGTAATTTTAGGAGGCCGTGAGTTGGAGGTGAGCCTGCTCGTAATGCCATTGTCGAACTACGATATAGTACTAGGCATGGATTGGTTGAGCAGGCACCACGCCAGCATTGATTGCAGAGGGGGTAGAGTTCTCTTCAGAGCATCGGGGGAGCCAGAGTTCGAGTACTCCAGATGTCAGGCAGAGCAGAGCAGCGGAGTCTTCTGTGGAGTCTCGGTCGAGGAGCAAACGATTCCATACCCCTTGATAGCAGATTATATGAATGTTTTCCCAGAGGAGTTGCCGGGACTGCTACCAGACAGAGACATAGAGTTCTCGATAGACTTGGTTCCAGGAGCGGAACCCATCTCTCAGCATGTCTATCGGGTGAACAACAGCGAGCTGGTGGAGCTGAAGAAGCATGTGGATGAGCTACAGGACAAGGGCTTCATCCGCTCAAGTTCGTCGCCGTGGGTTACACCAGTGTTGTTTGTGCCGAAGAAGATGGGTCAGTACGCATGTGTATTGACTATAGGGCACTCAACAACCTCACGATCAAGAACAAATACCCACTGCCGTGGATCGACGATCTATTTGACCAGTTGAGCGGAGCTCGGGTATTTTCCAAGATTGATCTGAGGTCGGGATATCACTAGGTAAAGGTGAAGGGGGAGGATATTCCCAAGACCGCTTTCAGGATGCGGTATGGACAGTTCGAGTTTTTGGTTATGCCGTTTGGGCTAACCAATGCACCAGCAGTGTTTATGAACCTTATGAACAAGGTATTCTACCAGTATCTCGATCAGTTTGTGGTGGTGTTTATTGACGATATCTTGATATATTCCAAGACTGAGGAGGAACACGAGGAGCATTTGAGGATAGTGTTGGAGATTCTCAGGAAGGAGCAGCTTTACGGAAAGCTCTCCAAATGTGAGTTCTTCCTGGATCGGGTGGACTTCTTGGGGCATGTGGTGACTGGAGATGGTATCTCAGTTGACTCCAAGAAGATTGTAGCAGTTGAGGCATGGGCAGCGCCGACTTCAGTTGCAGAGATCAGGAGTTTCCTAGGGCTGGCAGGATATTATCGGAGATTCGTGCATGATTTCTCCTGGGTTGCAGAGCCGTTGACATGGTTGACCTGGAAGGATGCTGAGTATGTTTGGTCAGAGGAGTGTCAGGCAGCTTTTGATGAGTTGAAAAAGCGGCTGACGACAGCTCCGATTCTGACGTTGCCTTCAGGATCAGGTGGATTCACTATTTATAGTGATGCTTTAGGAAAGGGGCTGGGTTGTGTGTTGCAGCAGCACGGGAAGGTGATTGCCTATGCTTCTAGGCAGTTACGTCCCTATGAGAAGAACTACCCTACCCACGACCTGGAGCTGACAGCAGTGATATTTGCTCTAATGCTGTGGAAGCATTATCTGTATGGTGAGAGGGTTGAGATTTTCACAGATCACAAGAGCTTAAAGTATGTGTTCACTCAGAAGGAGTTGAACATGAGGCAGCGCAGATGGTTGGAGTTGATGAAGGACTTTGACATTGCACTGCAGTATCATCCAGGGAAGGCCAACATGGTTGCCGATGCCTTGAGTAGGTATCCGACAGCCATGTGTTTGACCATGGATCGTCATTTGCTTGCCGACTTGGAGAGCCTAGGGATTGAGGTGATCGTGCCCGGAGTGCAGATGCAGCTATGGGGGATGCAGATTCAGTCAGACTCGGTGGAGAGGATCAAGTCGGCAAAGTTTGAGGACGTTGCTCTACGGTGTCTCCAGGAGCAGGTTCGAACAGGTTTGCTAGAGGGCGAGTTTTCTCTTGCAGAGGATGGTGCCTTGAGGCACGGTTCCAGATTATGTGGGCCCAGCGGAGAGCTCAGGGAGCAGGTTATGCAGGAGGCCCACAGATCTCAGTACTCTATACACCCGGGTGCCAACAAGATGTACCGAGATCTGCGGGAGCATGTATGGTGGTCAGGAATGATGCGGGAGGTGGCTCGCTTCGTGGCTAGGTGTTTGGTCTGTCAGCAGGTCAAGGCAGAGAGACAGAGGCCCGGTGGATTGTTGCAGCCGCTGCCCATTCCTGAGTGGAAATGGAAGCATATCACGATGGACTTCGTTTCAGGATTGTCGCGTACTCCAGGAGGGAAAGACGCGATTTGGGTCATCGTTGATAGGTTGACCAAATCGGCCCATTTCTTGCCATTCAAGGTGGGTACGTCTATAGAGAGGCCGGCGGAGATGTATATGCGACAGATAGTCAGGATCCACGGAGTTCCGGTCAGCATCGTCTCAGATCGGGATCGCCGTTTTACTTTCCATTTTTGGAGGAGTCTGCATACCAGCTTGGGCACTCAGCTCAAGTTTAGTACTGCATACCACCCCCAGACGGACGGACAGTCAGAGCGGACTATTCAGACCCTTGAGGATATGCTGCGGACGTGCGTCCTGGACTTTGGAGGTTCCTGGAAGGATCATCTACATTTGGTGGAGTTTGCCTACAACAATAGTTTCCAGGCCAGCATTAAGATATCACCTTTCGAGGCTCTGTACGGGCGTAGGTACCGTACACCCTTATCCTGGGATGATATTGGTGAGCGAGCTTTACTGGAGCCAGAGATGGTTGTTGATGCGACCGAGAAGGTGAAGCTCATCAGGGACAGACTTCGCGTGGCGCAGGATAGACATCGGTACTGGGCCGATAGCCACCGAAGGCCCTTGGAGTTTGAGGTACAGATTAGAGTAGGATTAGATTTAGGTTGTTGTTTGTGATTTTGATCATGTTTGTTTATTATAATTAATTGAGACCTTGCTTGTGATTAGGTCGGAGACCAGATTTTCTTGAGGATATCTCCGACTCGTGGTACGATACGTTTTGGTAGAGGCGGGAAGCTTAGCCCGCGCTTCATCAGCCCTTTCATTATCAGCGGAAGAGTCGGTGACATGGCTTACAGGCTAGACTTGTCGCCTGCACTTGTGGGGGTCCACAACGTATTTTATGTATCACAGTTGAGACGGTACGTGGCTGACCCTAGCCATGTGCTCGATCATTCAGAGATAGAGGTTGGGCCTTCTCTCAGCTATCCAGAGCAGCCAGTGGAGATTCTGGATCGACGGGAGAAGGTTCTGAGGAACCAGGTGATACCTTTGGTGTACGTCGCATGGAGGCATCATTCTCCAGGAGAGTCTACCTGGGAGCGGGAGGATGAGATGCGCGAGTGCTACCCATATCTTTTTGGACCGTGAGGTATGCTTTCTATCCTTCTCATCAGTTGTATTTCGCCTTTCAATTTCGAGGACAAAATTCTTTTAAGGAGGGTAGATTTGTCACTACCACATTTCTAGTGTGAGGGTATTTTTGTCATTTTAGGGGTATTTTAAATTTATTAGAATTAATTAGAATTTTTGGGAATTTTTAGGAATTATTTTGGAATTGTTTGGACTAGATTGATTTTGGCTAGTTTGGACCCATGTAGATCAACCTAGGAGCTAACCCTAGTTAGTTGAGCTTGGTTAGAATTTGTGACTCTAGTCTAACCTAGCCTAATCTATGGTTAGGTCATTAGAACCTATTTAGCTATAGAAATTAGAAAGCCATAAGCCATGACTTATGATTTAGAGTCTTTATTAATCATCAACCATAGCTCATGTAACTTGGCCCAAGCCCAAACTACCAAACCCTAACCCTAAGTGTAGTGGCCGGCCACCTAGTGTCATTGGGATTCCCCTACTATAAAACCCCTCCTAAAATCTAGGGCTAGCCTCTCTTAGGGTTTATCCAAAGCTTTAAGGAAAGAGATAAGTTCCATCTTTAGAAATTCATATAAAATTCATTTTAATTCCTTTCTTCCCCAAACCTTTTGCATTAGGACCTAAAATCCTTCTTCTTGCTGCTGGTATTGATTGTTTGCAGGGAAGCAACAATTTGTGAGATTTTTGGTGGCTTGAGGAATCATTCCATTTGGGGATTTTCACCCATTGTTCATCAATAGGTAACTTTCCCATTTCTTCATGGATTTTCATTTTGTTTTCATAAATAGGAAGCCCTAAGGGTCCCCTAAGAGTCTGGATAGGATTCGTGTCAGGTGTCATGGGTTTCGTGTTCGTATCGGACACGTATCAGTCGGGTGTTGAGGTGTTCGACGAAATGTCTCAAAGGACATTTCGTTCGAGTTTTTGAATTCTTTTTGAATAGGAAATTAGTCCTTAGGGTTGCTTAAGGGATTCCAGTGTCATATGATGATTTCCGTGTCGTGTCGAGTCGTGGGAGACACGTGCACATACGGGTTCGAGCGCGTGCACGAGCACTGTAGCTCCCCTGCTACCAGCGTGCTCGTGCGGGCTGCACAGGGCACTTGAGTGCCTGGTTTTTGACATTGAGCAAAGGGCAGTGTCTGTCATGACACTCCCCAAGCCTCGTGTCATATAGTGTCGTGTCGGACACGAAATTTCGTGTGCACGGGAAAGGGCCTGTGTGTTTCAGTGACTGGATCTTGTTTCTGTTTTACTTCGATTTCTAGTGGTTAAAATTGTGTTTTAAATTGTTAATTTAGATCCTAATATGTTGTATAGTGTATGTAGATTTAGGTTGCATGATTAAGTTAGGTTTTATGTAGAATATTGGATTGAAACGGGTGATTTGGACTGTTTCCTGATACTTGATATGATACTGTGAAATTCCAGTGATTCCAACCTATCTTAATCCCCTGTTCTGTTATGTTTTCAATTTATTTTGCTTCCCACATATCATAATGCATGTTAGCTCAGTTTTTACATTTGAATATGGGTTTTTGGTTGTGAAAATGAGATATTGGCTATTGGGTTGGTTCTCATGGGTTGATAACAGATGTTGTAGATTTCTTTCAAATTTTTAAACTGTCATTACCAGTCCTTATGAACTATTATCATCGATTTCAAATGATTTTCCCTAAATAGAGTTAGAGGATACCAGAGAATGGAGGTTGATGTATTAAATGGTTACATTCCAGTTTTCAATTTATGGTGTTAAACCTGGATTGTGTGAACTGTTTCCTGAATTTTATGAGACTTGAATGATCTGGATTATGTAACTTATAGGCACACATTAGCCCACTGTTGATAGCTATCAATTGATTTCTATGCAAACTGATAACTGGTAACTGATGTGAGTTAATGATTGATTCTTTAGCCCAGGAAATCCTTCCTTTATAACAGCCTACAGTTTTGATTCAATGTATTCCTATAGTGTATAATCTGAAGAATTGTTGATAGTTTAAAAACCTGAGAATTGGTGGAGAGGCTAAACCTGGGTATTAGCTCAGTCCCCAGGGACCCTTGTATTCGGATTTCATTCCCAGTTTTGATAACTGAGTTACCCTTCATGGTATTGTCTTGTTTTTCAAATCTGTGATGAAGTTTTGGTTTAAAAATCTGCTATGGACTGACCCCTTAAAATTCTTTTCCCGGTGTATGATTCTCCTTGCAGTCCAACTATGCACACCTCCCTTTCACTCACTGTTTCCTGTGCAACATCATACACAATTTTACACACACACACAGGCCTTCTCTCCCTCTTATGCATGTGTATATCATATATGAATACCTATATATATGGTGTGTGAAATGTTTATGTAGAATGTGTATACATATGTACTTGTGAGATGTATATCTATATGTATATATATAGTACTTAGCCTAGGTATACATAATGTTAACTCAATGTATGGATCTATATATATAATGTTGTATATACATAGGTGTAATGGATACTTGGATGATGTGTAATATAGAAATTAGCTAAGTGGCCAAGGTAATTTAATGTGAGGTTGCCTATGATGTGTGGTTGTTTGTTTGGCTTGCAAAGCCTTGTTAGGATTGTGCTAGCTAGTGTAGACTAAATAGCCTAGTTTAGACTTAATTAGACTTGGTTGACCTAGTTTGACTTCTAGGGTTGACCAAAGTTGACCAAGAGTTGACTTTGGCCTAGATTGACCTAGAATCATGTAGAATGCATAGTAGGACTCCATTTTACTATTTTGGACTTGTTGTGACTTGTGCTGTTCTGATTAGGAGCCAGACACCACTCCTTGGACAGTACGTTTCATATTGGACACTCAGATACAGGCGAGTACATTCTCTGATCATTTTATATTCTGCTTAGAATTATTTCCTGCAGTAGATTACTTTACTTGTACTGTCACGATGGTCACACGGATTGGTACTATATGGATCCCTTCTTGAGATGTTATACTTAGGGAGCATCGGGTACTTCATGTTCTGTGCGTTTCACTTACATGGCGTATCACTATGCTTCACTGGTTCTTTGATCACTTGCGACATATACTCTTATGATCGCAGAGTCTCCTAGAATCTCTTATCCCATTCACTGGGTATCCTAGAATCTCCTAGAATCACCCATTTATGGGCATCCATGTATCACCCTTCGGGGCCTTGCATGGAATCATAACATAAACTGGCTGGATCCTTGTGTATTGATTGGGGGTACGGGGGAGTAGAAATGGATATGTGAATAATACCCAAGTAGTATCTTATCAGAATCTCTTCCATAGTGTCTTATCAGAATCTCCTATGCCATTTATATGTCTATGTTGTACTCTGACTCACTAGTCACATGATAGTTCTCTATTTATAGTAGATATTTCTATTACAGCTTTTTCTTTCTGTTTACATACTGCACTTCTTTCAATACTTGTATCTTACTTTACCGCATGATTATATCTTCTAACCTGCTATGAACTGTTGAGATGTACTGTACTCGCTCCTGTCCTGACTGGACCTGTTGAAAATATTACAGAGGACGAGGAGGAGGCTTGCCTGGACACTTTCTACGGGGCAGCCTTAGATGACACCTGCGAGCTGGACCCTCAGGAGGACCCAGCTCTAGCTGAGGATATCACCCCGATTGCCTAGTTTAGATTAGTTAGGCTTATCTTCCTTTATGTAGTCATGAGACATGTTTTAGCTAGACTTTATTTGGAGTTCAGAGTTGTATATATTCTTTTATTTTGTATCTGAGACCATGTACTTCTAGATATTGCTGGGATTATCTTAGACTATTTTATCTATTTATTTCCTTGAGTTCTATTTCACATCGTGCTATCTCTTCCTTAGTTGTGATTGAGTTTTACTGCTATGTCACCCCCCATTCGGGGAGTATAAACTGCTTAGAGATATATTGTTAGATGTTGTGACCTAGGACAGCGTTCTACCGCCGATACTGCGATATAGGCTGGACGTACCCACATCTCGTGCCCTTACTCTAGGGTGCGGGTCGTAACACGCGCTTCATCGGCCCTTTCGTTATCAGCGAGAGAGTCGGTGATGTTGTATACAGGCTAGACTTGCCGCCTGTGCTAGTGGGGGTCCACAACGTATTCCATGTATCACAGTTGAGACGGTACGTCACTGACCCTAGCCATGTGCTCGATCATTCAGAGATTGAGGTTGGGCCTTCTCTCAGCTATCCAGAGCAGCCAGTGGAGATTCTGGATCGACGGGAGAAGGTTCTGAGGAACCAGGTGATACCTTTGGTACGCGTCGCATGGAGGCATCATTCTCCAGGAGAGTCTACCTGGGAGAGGGAGGATGAGATGCGCGAGCGCTACCCTTATCTTTTTGGATCGTGAGGTATACTTTCTATCCTTCTCATCAGTTGTATTTCGCCTTTCAATTTCGAGGACGAAATTCTTTTAAGGAGGGTAGATTTTTTACTACCATATTTCTAGTATGAGGGTATTTTTGTCATTTTTGGGGTAATTTAAATTTATTAGAATTTATTTGAATTTATGAGAATTTTTAGGAATTATTTTGGAATTTTTTGGACTAGATTGATTTTGACTAGTTTTGACCCTTGTAGACCAACCTAGAAGCTAACCCTAGTTAGTATAGACTTGGTTAGGTTATATGACTCTAGTCTAACCTAGACTAATCCTTTGTTTGGTCATTAGACTCTAGTTAGCAATAGGAATTAGAAATTCATAAGTCATGGCTTATGATTTAGAACCTTTAATAAATCATTTTAACTCATAGCCTTGTAGGTTGGCCCAAAGCCCAAGACAATTGCTAAACCCTAATCCCTAGACATTGTTGGCCGGCCACCCCTATCCACATTGGGAACATCACCCTATAAATGCTCTCTTAATTTTAGGGTTGCCTCTTTCTTAGGATAGCTCAAGTTTAGGAAAAAGGTTTGTTTCCTATTTCATTTAATCCCTAGATTTCCATTCCATTTCCTTTTTCATTCAAATCTCTTCCATTAGGTTTTAATATGCCTATTCTTGCTGTTATTGAAGTTCCATTTCAGTTTGGTATTGATTTGTTGGATTGGGACATCAAGGAGAAGAGCTCTAGAAAGGGGGTTTTTCTTGAAAGTTCAACTATAGGTAACTTCTCCATTTCTCCATGAAATTTTGATTTCTTTACATATTTAGGAAGCCCTAGGAGTCCCCTAAGTGTCTGCATTGGTTTTGTGTCGGGTTTCATAAGTTTTGTGTCCGTTTGGACACGTATCAGAGTTGTCCTTTAACTGTTTGTCGAAATACCACAAATAGACTTTTTGTGTTATTTTCGAAATCCATTTGAATAGGATTGTAGATCTAGGGTTCCTCTTGAATGTTTGTGTTGACACTTAGGTATTTCGTGCTGTGTCGTGTCCACACGAGGGACACGAACACGCTGGAACTGAGTCCAGTTCTGTCCCCTGCTACTCGAGTACGAGTGCGCGATGGACACGAAGTTTGGACTCGTGCCACTTGGCATAGACCAAGGGGAAATGACTGACAGTCTCCCCCTTCAGTTTCGAGTCAAATAATTTTGTGTCGGACACGCATGAGGCCTCGTACGGGGATTTGCCTGACACTGTGCACTGTTTTTCCTCCCCACTGATACGCTACTCGTATTCGTGCTGGACACATTATAGACACGAACCAGGGTGCCCGTGTCCTAGCCCTAGTCCTACTCGACCCTGGGACACGAGTGCATGACTCATCGACTCGTGTCCTGCCTGTACGACTCAGTGTCCTGCCCGTACGAGACTGTCCTATCAGTCTAACTGTAGATGACACTTGCTGTTTGGACACTTCGTGTCCACTTTTGTGGACACGAATCACCTTCTCTGACACGAACACTATAAGAATATTATTTACCAACCTAATTTCTATTGGTTAGTTGTTGTTTAATTGTCAAATGGGAATTTCCCTATTTTTTGATACTGTCAGTATCAGTGAATGGATTCACTATTTTTCTCCCTGATTTGAGTTGCCTTAATGATTAATATCATATATTATGTTATGGTTAATTTTACTATACATTAAATATCATGTTAGGATATAGGAGATTCATGTGTTGTGTATAATTGATTGTAAGGGAATTCGAGTTGGAATTAAGGGTAGCTGTCAAATTGATTGAACATGTGATATGTGAGGCACACACTCTTGATACTATTCAAATCCTATTAACTGTGAACCTGTCTTTTATCCTGAGAATTTAATGTATTTCTCTTTCCTACATTTTCTGAAAATATAATGTATTCACTGTTAGGATTGAAGCTTGAAAGCTGAAATCTGGAAATTGTGTGAAGACTAAAACCTGGGAATGGTTTCAGTTTTTGGTTGTTTCCCTTCCTTTTTCCCTTTACTGTTAAAACTGAGCATAAATGTTATGATTTTGGTCATGTTAGATAGTTGAATATGGGTTTTTATGAACCTGAGATTGATGTGGGTGTCATCAGTTAAGTTGTGGTTTCAAATCTGAGTTTGAATGAGGTTTCAATGAACTGTTAGACTTTCCTAAACTCAACTGATTTTGTGTTCTATTATGAACCATGAAATGTTTTCTATGATTGTATGAAATCTGAGAATTAATATATGGCTTCACACAACAGCTACACACCTATTCACACTCTCTCTCTCACACTATTTCTCTCTACACACAGTTACACACACATGTCTAACTTCATTCACTCATACACATAACAGTGACACCAGTCTACTCTTTAATTCACACACACACACACAGTCTTTTGTATCTCTCTCTCTCTATACATATATATTTCCTAGTCTTCTAAATGTAGGTTTATGTATAGTATGTATACATATGTATTATATGTAATGTATACCTATAGGTATATATGTTGAGCCTATATATATATATATATATATATATATATATATATATATATATATATATATATATATATAATGTGATGTTCCTAATAGTTGTACTATAACCTAGGTAATGTACACATATAGGTAATATGTAGGAATGCCAACTAACATGTGTAGTTGGTCGAGATAGCCTAGTAGTGTGGTGTACTAGCTTGTATAGGTTGAGTGACCTAGTATAGACTAATGTAGTCTAGTGTAGACTAGTTTGACCTAATTTAGACTTGGTTGACCTAGTTTGACCATAGTTGACTTAGGTTTGACTTCTTGGTTGACCAAGATTGACCAAGAGTTGACTTTGGCCTAGATTGACCTAGAATCATGTAGAATGTATAGTAGGACTTCATTATACCATTTTGGACTTATTGTGACTTGTGCTGTTCTGATTAGGAGCCAGACACCACTCCTCGGACAGTACTTTTATATCGGACACTCATATACCAGGCGAGTACATTATCTGATCATTTCATATCTTGCTTAGAATTATTTCCTGCATTAAATTACTTTACTTGTACTGTCACGTTGGTCATACGGATTGGTAATATATGGATCCCTTCTTGAGATATTATCCTTTAGGGAGCATCGGGTACTACATGTTCTGTGCGTTTCACTTACATGGCGTATCACTATGCATCATTGGTTCACTGATCACTTGTGACATATACTCTTATGATCATAGAGTCTTCCTTGAATCCTTGTCCCATACATTGGGTTTCCTAGAATCCCCATTTATGGGACTTCCATATACCACCCTTCGGGGGCCTTTGCATGGAATCATAACATAACCTGATTGGATCTTTGTGTATTGATTGGGGGTACGGGGGAGTAGAAGTGGACATGTGAATAATACACCAGTAGTGTAGCATCAGAATCATTCCATAGTGTAGCATCAAAATCATCCCATGCCATTTATATGTCCATGTTGTACTCTGACTCACTAGCCACATGTTAGTTATCTATTTATAGTAAATATTTCAATTACAGTTCTCTCTCTATTTACATACCGTATTTCTTTCAGTACTAGTATCTTACTTTACTGCGTGATTATATTTTCTAACCTGCTATGAACTGTTGAGATGTACTGTGCTCGCTCTTGTCCTGACTGGACCTGTTGAAATATTACAGAGGACGAGGAGGAGGCCTGCCTGGAAACTTTCTACGGGGCAGCCTTAGATGACACTTGCGAGCTGGACCCTCAGGAGGACCCAGCTCTAGCTGAGGACATCACCCCCATTGCCTAGACTAGATTAGTTAGGCTTATCTTATTTTATGTAGTCTTGAGACATGTTTTAGCTAGACTTTATTCTGTTCTGAGTTGTATATATTCTTTTATTCTGTATCTGAGACCATATACCTCTATTCTTTGCTGGGTTTATCTTAGACTACTTTATCATCTCTGTTTCCTTGAGTTCTATTTCATATCGTGCTATCTCTTCCTTAGTTGTGATTGAGTTTAGTTACTGCTATGTCACCCCCATTCGGGGAGTATAAACTATTTAGAGATATATTGTTAGATGTAAGTTGACCTAGGACAACGTTCTACCGCCGACACTGCGACGTAGACTGGACGTACCCTCGTCTCGTGCCCTTACTCTAGGGTGCGGGTCGTGACACAAATAAAAGTGATGCTATTTCAGTTTTCGAGATTTTTGCAAAGAAAGTTAAAAACGAAAAAGGCTACATGATTACTCGAATCCGAAGTGATCATGGAGGCGAATTCGAAAATTCTGATTTTGAAAAGTTTTGTGATTCTAATGGTTTTGATCATGAGTTTTCTTGTCCAAGAACTCCTCAACAAAATGGTTTTATGGAGCGGAAGAATAGGACTCTCTGCGATATGGCTAGAGTCATGTTGAACAAGTTTTCACTTCCGAAATACTTTTGGGCTGAAGCTATCAGTACAGCATGCCAAATTTTAAATAGGGTGCTTATTCGTCCCATTACGAAGAAAACATCCTATGAGCTTTGGTTTGGGAGAACCCCAAATGTTTCTTATTTTTGAATGCTTTATCCTTAACACCAAAGACAACTTAGGCAAATTTGATGCCAAAGCTGACGATGGTATTTTCCTTGGCTATGCTGCCAAGAGCAAGGGATATAGAGTTTTTAACAAACGTTCATTAATTTTGGAAGAGTCTACAAATGTGACTTTTGATGAAGATAACAGTGCAGCAGCTACTCTTGTTGATTATGTTGAGCCATCAACTTCTACTCCAATGAATACCACAACCGAAACCAATTCTCTGGAGGGCTTGCCAAAGAAATTCTCTTTCAAGCCATCACATCCAGAAAATTTGGTGATCGGTAAGGTTTCACGTGGAGTAACTACTAGATCATCATTAAGAGACTCTATTGCTAGCACTGCCTTTATTTCACAAATTGAGCTGAAAAATATTTTAGAAGCTTTCAATGATGAATTTTGGATTTCTGCTATGCAAGAGGAACTCAACCAATTCGAGAGGAGCCAAGTATGGGAACTCGTTCCTAGACCGACTAATCACTCGATTATTGGTACTAAATGGGTTTTTAGAAACAAAGTAAATGAAGATGGTTCAGTCACACGCAATAAAGCTCGTCTAGTAGCCCAAGGATACAACCAAGAGGAAGGTATCGTCTACGATGAGACGTATGCTCCTGTTGCTAGATTGGAATCCATTCGGATGCTTTGTGCATTTGCAAATTTTCAAAATTTTAAATTATTTCAAATGGATGTTAAAAGTGCTTTCTTGAATGGATTTATTAAGGAGGAAGTTTATGTGAAACAACCTCCTGGCTTTGAAAATCACAAATTTTCCGACCACGTGTTCAAGCTAAAGAAAGCGTTGTATGGACTCAAACAAGCCCCTAGAGCTTGGTATGAACGGCTAAGCAATTTCCTGCTTGAGAAAGGTTTTTCAAAAGGGAAAATTGACACCACAATTTTCATAAAATCTTTTAAAGACACTATTCTTTTAGTACAAATATACGTAGATGATATTATATTTGGTTCTACTGATAAAACCCTTTGTCAAGATTTTGTCAAGTGTATGCAGACCGAGTTTGAGATGAGCATGGTGGGGGAGCTCAACTACTTTCTTGGGCTGCAAGTCAAACAAATGTCAAATGGAACCTTCATCTGTCAGTCGAAGTATACAAAGGACATGCTGAAGAAATTCGACCTTGACAACGTCAAACCAATCAGCACTCCAATGGCTACTTCAACCAAACTTGAACCAGATGACAGCGGCAAACCCGTAGATCAACGTAAGTATCAAGGTATGATAGGCAGTCTACTCTATCTTACTGCTAGTCGCCCTGATATTATGTTTAGCGTTTGCCTGTGTGCTAGATATCAAGCAAATCCTAAGAAATCATACATGACCGCTGTTAAGCGTATCTTTCGATACCTTAAGGGTACGGTTACAGTGGGCCTATGGTATCCCAAGTCAACATCATTTGACCTCATTGGTTACTCTGATGCTGACTTCGTCGGATGCAAGGTTGACCATAAAGTACGAGCGGTACATGTCATTTATTAGGAAAGGCTTTAGTCTCTTGGTTTAGCAAGAAGCAGAATTCTGTCGCACTATCCACAACAGAAGCTGAATACATCGCAGCTGGGCATTATTGTGCACAAATTCTATGGATGAAGCAAACCCTTGAAGACTATAACTTATCTTTCATGCATATTCCAATCTTTTGTGACAACACTAGTGCTATAAATCTTACTAAGAATCCCATTTGTCACTCACGCATGAAGCACATTGAAATTCGTCATCATTTCTTGCGTGATCATCAGCAAAATGGCACGATTAACTTAGAATTTATTGACACTGATCATCAGTTAGCAGATTTTTTTACAAAACTATTATCCGAAGAGCGCTTCAATTTTTTTTGTCGTGAACTTAGAATTTTAGATGAGGCTGTTATAAATTAAAATAAACCTGCGTAAATATCGACTATATCTTGATTCTCTTATGATGAACTTGCTATGGGTACAAGTCGAAAGGGTCCTTCTGACAACAAGGCGTAAAAGCCTAAGCGACATGGTGCACTAGTCCTCAGGACTACCGCTAGCTGGGATCCGGCCCCTACAGCTAACCTATGGCAGCTTCAAAATATTGAATTGTGATATAATTTCTTGTTTATTATACGGTTCATTTTTATTTATCACATGCTGAAATACTAATTTTTTCAACTTCATATTGCTGCTTCGTGTTCACTTTCTGTTATTCATTTGTTTACTTCTTGGATCTTTTCTTGTATTTATACTCTTGTCTTATTTTGGTCTTTCTTACTTAACCATTTTTTTCATATCAGCCTGATTCCTATTCTGTGATCAGGATTCGGAATTCGGGCCGAACTCTGCCCATACCAGAGTTCGGGCCGAATTCGGCCTGACTGTTCCAGAACCGGGAACAGTCTCAGCCGTTGATCAAAATTTAGATCCAATGGCCATTATTTGCTCCGACCATTTGAAACCCTTCCCATATTTTTGGGTTCTCCTCCCTCTTCTTCTTCATTTCCCAAACACCTTTCTCTCAAAACCCTAACCCTAATTTCTCCTTTCTAGAGCTCTTTTCTTCCCCAAACTCAAGGAGAAGGCCTCTTTTTTAATTCTCCTTCATTGTTCATCATTAGTTTGAGGTATAAATTCATACTTTTCTATATCTCAAATTTTCTTCATTGTCTTTATTGTGTTATGGTTCCACGTTTGTTCAACCGCGGGAAGAGACTTCGGACCGAGGGAGCATCCTCGTCGAATGCTCCTCCTTGCGTTGAACCGCCCGTTGCACCACCCGTTGTACCGGCCATTGAACAACCAATCCATCCATTGTTTAATCCTCCATGTCCGCATGATCCAAACACTTTTGACGACCGAATTTTTGTATCACTAGACGCATCGAATAATTGGTTTAGTGATTTTTGGACACGTCCGGTGTTTGCGGGACACCCTATCAACTTTACTATATTCTTACAATATGATGCACTCTTTCATGACTTTTGCCTTGATGAACTTGTTACCACAAATTCGGTCATTTATCGTAGTGCTATTCAAATGTTCTACTGCAACCTCACCCATGATGATACACATATTTATTCACGGGTTGCGGGAATTGATATCTCTTTTGACGATTTCGAATTGGCCGAATATCTTGAACTCCTAGAGCCTAATTCTTGGGAAAAGCTTGTTGAAGCCCGATCATTTCAATTTCCCGAAGGGATTTCACTTGAAAGCTTCAAGGACGACTTGTGTAGCCCTAACACACGTCCTCGTAAGCTTTTGGCTAAATTTCTCAATCCCTATTTCTATGAACTTCATCGGATCATTTTTAACACCATTCTACCCAAAGCGGGTTCCACCGATGAAGTCACTTATTTTGAAATCTCGGCATTGTATCATCTCCACTTCCATGTTCCCTTTAATCTTTCACGCATAATGATGGATTGGATGATTAATTGTAGGAAGAAACCAAGATCTTTGGTTTATGTATTATACCTTCCTATGATCTTTCATACGTTTCATGTACCCCTTGATGAGTGTCCATTCTTACCTGCCCCTGTCTTCCTCTCTAAGGCACGGAGGCTTCAGGCAGCCGTTGGCTCACCAGTCGTGTCTGAGCATTCTGATGATGAGCCAGATGCCCCTCCTCTTGGACAGGATCCTCCTCCTCCTTCTGCCACTCTCGAGTCTCTTCAGACTATGTTCCGAGATCGCTTCACCTTGGAGGACGATCGTTGGACTCAGCTGGATTATCGAACTACCTTGCAGATGAGTGCCATCAGCAACTCGCTGCATGATATTCGGTATTCCATGTCTCGCCATCTTTCCATGCCCATTCCTATGGAGCGAGACCCTAGTCGTGAGGGATATCGTATCGATGACCCTTGGGTCATTCGCTACTTGGATCCAGATGCAGCCTTCGTGGACCCTCGTCGCTCCTTTACTGATCCATCGGACAACGCTGGGCCTTCACGAGCTCGATGATGGATATGGACTGCTCCTTGCTACTGCTACTGAGGATCATAGCTTATGGTTTATGCATTTTGCTTTTAGTTGCTTTTCTGTACTTGGTTTGTATTAGACTTATTATGGGTTGTGACTTTTGAGACTTTGGTCGTTATATCAATTTATATGTAGTTTCTTCTCTTATCTTTTGGTGTGTTTGCTTGTTTATCTTAAATTACTAAATGCCAAAAGGGGGAGATATGTATATTCTATATTTTTTTTGTCTATATGTGCTTTTGGAAGAATGTTCTTATCAGGCCAACAAGATGCATTGTTTACGGGGGAGCTATTTTTAAGCTCGGCACTAATTATGGAGGAGCTATGCTTTTTGTCTTTACATGTGTCCAGGTACGAATATTGAATATATAATTATTATTTTGTCAATTATCAATATGGGGAAGATTGTTGACACAAAGTCACTGTCAACCAAATATTGATAACATTGACTAAATAATACTTGTAATAATTCAATTAGACACACGACGACTACATCCAGCTCAAGTCAGACGATAGCTCTGTTTTGCAATTTTAAGTCATCGTTGAGTCTATATTTTTATATTTATTGAGTCTAGACTGACACTACCAAAATACACTCAATTAGCAATGGATATTTAGCGACGAAAATTTTCCGTCGGTGTTAGCGACGGCTTCGTGGCCGCTCAGCGATTGAGTACCGACTACATGGCTTTGCCATTTTTTATTTTAATTTTAGGGGGAGGAAAGGTCGCATATCCGTCGCTAGGCTGTCGGTATTATAGCGACGGATGTCGAGTCGTCGCTACGTAGTCGATTATTTAGCGAGAATTGTGTAGGAATTTGGCGGTATATTTCATCGACTACGTAGCGACGGATATTCAGTCAGATAATCAATAATAGCGACTAATTGGCGACGGATTATTAGCCGTCGCTATTCCGTCACTAAATTTACGTTTCAGACTTAAATGAAAAGACGGAAGGAACTTTTCGCATTCCTCCCAAATTCAATCTCTCTCCTCTCTCACTCACTCTCTCTCTCTCTCTCTCGCGCGGCTTCGGTGAACGGCGTCGGAGTCCTCTCCTCTCTCTCTCCCGAAGGTAATCCCTTCTCTCTCTCTCTCTCTGTGTGTGTGTCGCGGTTTGTCGACGTAGGGGCAGCGGGGGCGGCGGGCTTGGGGACATTCGGGCTTGGGGCGGGGGCGTCGGGGGCTGGGCGGCGGGCTTGGGCGGGGGCGTCGGGGGCTGGGCGGCTGGCTTTGGGCCGAGGCGTCGGGGCTGGGCGGCAGGCTTGGGGCGGGGGCGTCGGGGGCTGGGCGGCGGGCTTGGGGCGGGGGCGTCGGGGGCTAGGCGGCGGGCTTGGGGCGGGGGCGTTGGGGGCTGGGCGGCGGGCTTGGGGCGGGGGCGTCGGGGGCTGGGCGACGGGCTTGGGCGGGGGCGTCGGGGGCTGGGCGGCGGGCTTGGGGTGGGGGCGTCGGGGGCTGGGCGGCGGGCTTGGGGCGGCGGGCTTTGGTCGGGTGTGGCGGGGGGCTTTGCTTATCAAATTCATCTGAGTTTATATATTGGCTAAATAATGTGTTTTCCATATTGGGTGTTATCCATTACTTTGGTGGTGTTTGGATTTGTAAATGTGAATATGGAGTTTGGGTTCATGGTGTATATGTTCATTGTATCAAAAGGACAGTGCCAGTTCTTCTTCTGCATAAGTCAGTTGTGTGCTTCTATATAGATGTATATATCTATACATCTAACTGTGATATACATATATATATATATATATATATATATATATATATATATATATATATGTGTATGTGTGCTTTAGAGAGTGACGAATGAAAGACAGGCCTACCATGCCACGGCTTAGGGTGTAATGTGTGATTGTAGACATGGTAGGAATTATAGGTAATTAATGCTAGTGTGACTAGACTAAGGTAGTGCTTGCTAGATAATAAGGACAAGGTTCACAATATCGGTATCAAAATCGGTTTCGGACTATTCCTATGAGTATTGGTATTGGCGATATCGGTAGTATCGGCGGTATCGTATCAGAGTATCGGACTTTGGTATCGGAAAACAAATAATTATTAATAAATTATTTACATTTAAAAACATATATTTTATACATTTAGGCATAATTTTAAGTATTTCAGCGTTATTTCTTAGTAGTTTTGAAATTATATGAAATAGTAGTCACCCTTACCGATTGGTTTTGCCGAATTGACCGGAACAAAGACCCCCAATGTCGGTATCGGTCAATATTTGGTATCGGTCGGTATCGGATCGAAACATGCCAAACCGTATCAGTATCGGCCGTATCGGATCGGTATCGGCCGATACTTTAATCCATGCTATCGGTATCGAACTATCGGTATCGGTTTCGTACTATCGGTATCGGTATCGGTATCGCACTATCGGTATCGAACTATCGGTACCGAACTATCGGTATCGGTATCGCACTATCGGTATCGGCCGATACTTTAAACCATGCTATTGGTATCAAACTATCGGTATCGGTATCGGTATCGCACTATCGGTATCGGTATCGGTATCGCACTATCGGTATCGAACTATCGGTATCGAACTATCGGCATCGGTATCGCACTATCGGTATCGAACTATTAGTAACAACTGTATTTAGATTTTTCTCTTCTTGAGCTAGAATACTAGCGGATCCACCAGTTACATGATTATATAGTAATTCTGTTTAGTTTGTCTTACTAGACAGATTTTTACATCTAATCTGTGATGGATCGTTATTTCCTTGATCGTACATGGATGTACAAACGACAACACGAGAGCATAATAGGTGTGAGTGACGATTTTCAGGCAGGCGTGGAAGTGTTTCTTAAGTATGCCATGAGCAAAGCTCAGTTTATGGACGGTAACAAAATCAAGTGTCCATGTCGTAATTGTCGTAATAGATGTTACAAAGAAGTGGTGAGTGTAAGAGATCATTTGACCCGTAAGGATTTCGTACGTGATTACGGCCTGTGGTCATCGCAAGGTGAACTATATGCCGAAAGACAGGTTGCGAATGCTGCTACTTATGCTTTTGATAATAATGCTACAGCGGATTTTGTCGTTGATGACGACGAATGCTCCGTTGATTATGGAGACGTGCAGAACCTTGTACGAGATATGGTGTACGACGCGGCAGGGCCTAATTTTGATCCGGAGGATCATAATCCCGAGGCGAAGGAGTTCTATGATATGTTTCAGGATGCTGAAACTTCTTTATATCCTGGTTATGATCCACATTCCGTACTGTCAGTGACAATACGGTTGTTGAACATAAAGTTCGATTTTAACTTGCCACAAACTTGCTATGATCGGATTACACAACTAATGAAGGAGGTGTTACCGAAGGAATCAAAAGAGCTTCCAAAAAACTTCTACAAGTCGAAGATGATGGTCCGACAACTGGGACTGGGGTACGACAAGATAGATTGTTGTCGCAACGGATGCATGTTGTACTACAAGGAGAACGAGGATGTAGAAAGTTGCTGCTTCTGTAATGCGGATCGTTACAAGGAAGTCAGGGAAAAAGGAAAGTCAACTAGAAAATGACGTCCTTACAAGTATATGCATTACTTGTCGATCACGAAGCGCTTGCAGAGGATGTATATGTCTCAGAATACAGCAGAACACATGACGTGTCACAACGAAGAACGCACAAAGGACGATGGAGAATTATCACATCCTTCGGATGGAGAGGCGTGGAAATATTTCGATTTTTGCCATCCAGATTTTACTGCAGAGCCCAGAAATGTACGCATGGGGCTATGTTCTGATGGATTCGCCCCTTTCGGGCAGTCGGGATCTCAATACTCCTGCTGGCCGGTCATTCTGACCCCTTACAATCTGCCACCATGGATGTGGATGAAGACTCCTTATATGTTCTTGACAGCTATCATACCGGGTTCCAAAAATTCGACGAAGAATATCGATATATATTTACAGCCGTTGGTGGATAAGCTAAAACAGCTGTGGGAGATCGGCGTCACGACGTATGATATTTCCAGAAAACAGAACTTTCAGATGAGAGCTTCACTGATGTGGACAATCAATGATTTTCCCGCATACGGTATGCTGTCGGGATGGAGTACTCACGGCACCCTGTCTTGTCAGATATGCATGCAAAATAGTAAGTCGTTCCGCCTTAAGCATGGAGGAAAAACTTCTTTCTTTGATTGTCATCGTCAATTTCTGCCCGCGAGTCATCCTTGGAGAAAGAACAAGGACGCATTCAGAGCTGGAAAACAAGAATTTTCTTATCCGCCTGCCAGATTGTCTGGATACGATATTTGGGAAGATGTAAAAGATTTGCCTACTGTAATGGAAGATCCATCGAACAATCGTGTCGATGGGTTCGGACAAACCCATAACTGGACCAAACGGAGTATCTTCTGGGACTTGCCTTATTGGAAAGATAATCTTATAAGGCATAATCTTGATGTTATGTATATCGAAAAGAATGTGTTCGATAATGTCTTCAATACCGTCATGGACATTAAAGGAAAGACGAAGGACAATCCAAAAGCAAGACAAGAGTCCGGATCCAAAGTTCCCGGGATGTGACCCCATCGAGCGAGCCCGACCCGGAGAGTACCCCGGGCATAGACGCATCCCGTCCTCGACCGACCACTTCATCGAGGCATGAGTCCGGATCTGCTAGCGGATCCGTTCCGCTATCGGAACCACCAGCAGCGGATCCACCAGGGGATGCCCCTGTACAGTGGGCCCCGGAGTACCTCCATACTCGGTTCCATCCGGTTACTGGGGAGTACATACGCGGACCTGCGGATCCTCCGACGGCACCAGAGAGGCCGAGAGGCGAGTTTCGACGAGAGCTATGGCCCACAGGGACCTCGTAAGCAAATTTAAGTTAATTTATTAAATTTCTTTCATTTATTCAAGTTAATAATCTAGTCGTTTCTTCTTTGTAGGTTTTTTCCATTTAATGTTGGCAGGGCCCTTGGAGAAATTATCAGGGCTAACTTCCACGGTCCCTACCTCAACTTTTCGTCAGTGCCCCCAAACGTGCAGTACGTCTGGCTCAACGAGTTGAGGGTATATATCTATATCTTTTGGTTAAGTCTATGTGATTCTTTAATCAACCATTTTTTAAATTACGTGATAATTGATTTTCTGTGTTAGACAACGTACTGGTGGCCCCCCATCGCGAGGAGGGGATCCGCAGGACCTACAGAAGCGCTTGCTCGAAGAAGATACTGGATATGATTCATGACCTAAAAATGGGGCATACGAGGCCAAATTATGAGATACCCCTGCGTACAAGGAGAAATCGAAGAAGGCGAAGGTGAATCGATCTGCCGCGGGCCTTCATACGGGGGGATCAAGGTCCCATGCAGCGACACTTGCAGATCTGGTGAGCAACCGTAAATTTATTTCACTATCGAATTAGGTATTATTAATTAAAGGAGTTAATTAGTTTCTACGGAAATTTCGTATACAGGCCCAACGGGCGGTGAAGGAGGGAAGGACGCCAGAATCGGTCACCATGCACGACGTGTTCCAGCATACGCACAAAAGACGGAAGGATGGGAGCTTCGTCGACGAGAGGGCCAAGGAGACTGATATAAGTACTTATGTTTATGAGATTAACGTTAGAATTAAAAGTATTCGGACTATAACTTAGGTAAACTTAGGATTCACACTTAACTTAGTGAAACATAGGATTTAGATTACAACTTAGGTAAATCTTATAATATAAACACATTCATTTGATAGGCTGCGTATCGTGAGGCCCTTAGTCGGGCTCAGTTAACCGACACCGAGGATGTCGGTGAAACGACGCCCTTCCGGACGCCCTCTTCTTTGGCCGCTCGGAACGACTTGTTCGTAGATACCGTCGACGGCTTTAAGAAAGGGTTCCTGTACGGAGTCGGCTCCCTAGGGCCATTGCATATGGTGACGCAGATATTTCCATCGACACCGCCTCCTCCCGTGGCCCGGGCAGACGATGATATTAGGTCGCAGCTTACGCAGCTGCACGAGGCGGTGTCATCCTTACGGGAGCAATTTGCTACGTACTTTCTGCCTGCGTCTGCTGCTGCCGGTCCGTCTGCTGCTGCCGGTACATCTGCTGATGGTGCTCGTCCGTCTTCTACTGGTCCGTCGACTGCAGGTGTCGGTCCGTCTTTCGTGGGCCATCTTTCTTTCAACCCTGATGCCCCTGTGGTACCGCCTACGACTGTGACGTCACTCCTGGATCTCATGTCCCCAGAGCAGCTACGCCGACTTTCGAGCAGTGTCTACGACGGCTTGCCTCCGTACCTTATGGAGGAGTATATTCGTCGGTCGCATATGGGATTACCACCACCGGACAATCGACCTCCTCCTTCTTAAAATGTTGTATTAAGAAAATTTGGATTATTTGTGAGAGCTTTGGATTAATTGTGCTATAATCGGCTTATAGCACCGAATATTATGTTACTCTTTAAGATAATTGATATTTATTTTCTATTAATTTGGTTTGGTCTGTGATTCTTGGATAATTGGTGTGCATTAAATTCGTATGTGCATATTTGGTTTATGTGATTCTTGGATAATTGGTGTGCATTATATATTGGGTCTGTGTGATTGTTGGATAATTGGTGTGCATTATATATTGGTTTGGTTTATGCATATATTTGTGAACAGGGAAAGTGCTGCAATTTTTTTCCCAAAAAACTCAGTTAGCGACGGACTAGTGACCGTTTAGCGACGGATAATCCCAGTTGCCGACGGTTCGTCGACGGATTAGCCGTCGTTATCTGGAGTTTCTAAAGTGTTTCCATGTAGCGACGGATGCTCGACGGATTATCCGTCGACAAGGTTCTGGTGGTATAAACTTCGACGGAATAACGACGGCCTGTCCGTCGCCAGGGCGACTGATCATCAGCTGCTACGCAGTCGCTCGCTCTAGCGACTGCTTTGCGACGGACTATCCGTCGACATGGTTCTGGAAATGCCTGACATTTCCAGAACCATGGCGACGGATAATCAGTCAGTAATCCGTCGCTGTGGCGATGTCGTAGCGACGGATTATCGACTACTCTTCCGTCGCCATGATACTGAAAATGCTAGACATTTCCAGAACCTGATCGACGGATAGTCCGTCAGAACGCCGTCGCTAATCCGTCGTTTATTACCGACGAATACCGACGGATGACCGACAGAACGATACGCTCTGATACGCTGTTACGACGGGTTACCGACAGAATTTTACGTCGCTATTGTCTGCACAGTTCAGTACTGAATAGTTGAAATGGATGACAGTCCGTCGAAAATGCGTCGCTGATGCTTCGTATTATGACGTCGACAATCCGTCGCTATTCCGTCGTTTGACGACAACTTAGCGACGGACCGTTATTAGCGACGAGCTGATTGCCGACGGATGTTTTTGGCCAAAATCCGTTGGTCATCGGTCGCTATTCGTAATTACCGTCGGTTTAGCGACGGATAGGGCCGTCGCTAAATCGATAAATTTTGGTAGTGTGATGTAAGCTGAGTTGTGCTGAGCTCTTGAGACTTTACCTATAACCTACCCAAAATCCATAAGCTCCACACATCCAAATAAGCCCATTGGACCTTAAGACCCATTCTGTGCTCTGGAGACATAGTTCGGGCCGTACTCTGCCTCCACACAGAGTTCGGGCCGAACTCTGTTCCCTAAAAATCAGTACCCTAATTTTTAGGGTTGGCTAGTTGCTAGTTGTCCAACGGCCAAATATTTGAAAAATCCTACCAGAATTCTGGCCGTATTCTGCCTGCTAATATCCTATAAATAGGCCATAAATTCTCTCATTTTCATTCATCCAATCTTCTCTTCTCTTCTCTCAAAAAGCTCAATACAAGTCGTACCCTTCTTCATCTACTAGCCACAAGCTTCCTAAGCCTCGAGTGCTCAGCATTTCTCAGTTAGGAGTCTTGTGCAAGAGTTCAAGAAGTCGCTTGGAAAATTCCAAGCATCGCCACTGCGATCCTTTGTAAGAAGTTGACGTGCTCTTCTGAAAAAAATGCACGGGGTGTAACTACTATTTCGCAAATAGTGGATTTAATCCTGAGCTAGAGTTCTCAGGCCTGGACTAGTCCTCTACGAGGGAAACCAGGTTAAAATCGGCTGTGGTTGCGTATGCTTTCTTGCTCCTTATTTATTTCCGTATTTACTCTGATTAATTTTAGCTTGTGAAAGAGTTTAATTTTTAATTGGCTATTATCGCTATAAACTCTATTCACCCTCCTCTAGAGTTGCCATATGTTCTTCACTGGTTACCACGGTCAGGAATTTATAATAAATCTAACTAGGTTAATGACTAGATTGATCAAGTAGTTTATATATAGAGATTTTTCCCAGTTACAGGCGATTCCGTTATCCCGGCCACACCTGAGGGACTTATTGCCTGCCGACGAGTAGGGTACATTTCCAGCCCACTGTCATGTGGGGCACTTCTTGGAAAACATAAGTACTGAAAGTACACCAGTAATCTTGATAACTCTTGTAAATCACCTTGCCTGGATAACCTGGATAACTGCAGGGCTTGTGACTGTGGGAACATCTCATTGCATCTTGCCAGTAACTAGGCCTGTGATAAGCCTAGTTAGCTAATGATAGCAAGCCGTAGGACTTGATTGGCCGTGCCTGAATGCTTGAATGTGATTAGCATGGGAATTATATTCCGTCTCTTAATGCAAGCTATTATTTTATTCAAACCCTGTCTTCTTGTCATTTAAGCCTGTTCATTTATTTATTCTTCTATTTTATTATCTGCTGGTTTTAGTTCCTAAGTGGAGCTTCCCTTGTGGCACTTGCTCTTTCTGGGGTCTGACCCGGCTGGTTTTATATGGCCAGATTTCGGAGTAACACCCGAGGGTCTACCCACTTTCCAGCCAGATGGTGAACACCAGACGTAATTCTGGCAATGAATGGATTTCTTATTTTGCTCTCCCATTCTATTGTAAATTATTCTTTTGAGGCGTTTAGCCGTCGAGCAAGTGTTAGCTCATGTTGAAACTTAAATTCTGTTTGTCTAAGGGCTGTAACAAGATTGGCAAATCCTAGGGTTGATCATGTTTGTCTTAGACTCTTGCTAGTGTTTATATTTTGTATGACTAGCTTCATGATCATCTGAATATGTAATATTTGGGATGCCTTACTTGTATGTATGATGATCTAACATCTTGTAACATTAACTTCCTTGTTTGAGATTGAGACACTAGATTTGTAGCTCCCCTTTCCGAAAAATTTAGAAAGATTTTATTATTATTTATTTTATTTGAATGGTTATTTTTAGATTTTATAAATAATTATTTATTTAATTATAACGGTAGATGGTTTTAGCCATGGTTAAGAATTGTAGTACAAGACGACTAGGAATCATGGCACGGATAGTACAGTAGCGTGCTTTGACTAGTGTTTAGCCATGGTAGGGGAATGCAAAGTCTTATGAGCATCCTAACTAGGAAAACCAGGCCAAGTTGCGACTTAACCCTTACCAAAGATTTTATTTATTAGTTAATTATTTATTATTAAGGTTTATTGACTTGTGGAAGACCCGGTTGTACCAAACCAGTATGGACTGGGCCCGAACCGAAACCGAGCCCATGTAATCTTGTATTGAGGCCAAAGACGTCCATGTAGACGTACATATTGCATTTATTAATTTTGATATTCCAAATAGGCATTTCATAGATAAAGGATTTATATATAATATATATTTTATTGCTATAGAATTGATTTTCTATTTTGGAAATAGGACAATTGTGCAGTTGGCAAGATCAGGACATACCAACAAATTCAGGTACATCCGATATTGAATTACTGTATTCTGTTCTCCTACATTTCGTTAGTATTATCGTTAAGAATAATTGTCGTGAATATATATATATATATATATATATATATATATATATATATATATATATATATATATATATATATATATATATATATATATATATATATATATATATATATATATATATATATATAATTATTATTGATTTTTTCTAAGTTTGATAATAAATAAATTTTTATAGTCTGTGTACATATTGTCATCATAACTCTATACTAGGAAGATGTAATATTATGATTTTGGAAGAATTAAATCATATGTATATATATACATATTTAATTATATAGGCGTACGAATATATATTCATAATTTATTAAGGTATATACAAATATACATGACATTTAAATATAGGTGTATATACATATAAATATAGGTGTATATGTGTTGTATATATAAATATAAATATAGATGCGTATATATATGTATATATATAAGTGTGTGTATATACATATTTATATATTATGTGTATATACATGTATATATACCTATTACTTATAGTAATAAACCATAACTAAATAAAACCCAACCAACCCAGGCCAACCTAGCCAGGTCGAACCCCCAGTCCAGACTAGTGCATGAGTACCCAGCTATCCACTGCTAACCCCCATAAAAATTTTCCAGCCCGAGCCAGAGACTGGCCGAACCCAAACTGTGCTGTCAACGCACATGATATATAGGAATAGAGATCGGGATCGAGGAGTTTTCCATTGAAAACCCTAAATCTAAGCAGCGCCACCCGACCTCCACCTCTGGGCGTGCCCCGCGCGCGCGCGTGCCGCCAAGGTCCACCGTCGGCCGGAGTCGGCGGAGGAGCCACATACACGCGACAGGACAGTGCCAACAGCAAGCAGCAGTAGCAGTAGGCCAAAGACCGCACTTCGCAGCACGATTACACAACGATCGCTTGATCATTTTGCGATCTTCCTCCTCAGGTACGAAGTCTACATGTACGCCTTTAATCCCCTTCAGATAGTTCCTTTCAATTCGCTTTGTACGCGACGGAAATCGATTCCCAAAATTGGGAAAAATCTAGATTCCCTGGATATAGAAACTGCCCAACGTCCAATGTTTACGGTCGATTTGCGACCAGAACATCACGAACTTTAGAAAATCGCTTGAACAGACTTTTAGAAAACCTAACCAGCTTTCAAACCCTATTTTTAGATTATTTTATTAATCTGTAGATGCTAGGATAAATCAATTCGAAAATCAAGAAAAACCCGTTTAAAATTGTTTTTGAAAACTAGAAAATCGCTCGATACGACGTGCGTCCCGCCAATCTGGGCGACGTGGTCGCGAACCGAAAGCATTGAAAGGTGCGTAACGGCTTCGTGGTCGTGTGGGCTTAGACGGAATTCAAATTGGTCGCGTGTGCGCGACGAATTTGATGCGTATCCGTCGAAATTCACCGTATCGTGCACTTTGCAAGTTTCTCAATTACTTCGTGCATGCTCATCAGATCGAGATAAAACTTGTGCCAACAGGACCGTATCATTTTTTTGGTCCTGTATGCCAAGTTTGGTCCCATTCTGAGACAGTTGAATCGTACGTCGTTTTACGGGCCCCACGGTCCTACTCAACGGGCAATTTTGTGCACGACCCGCCGGAATCCAACTCTGGACATACGGTTGGGTTCGTATCAAAAAACTGGATCCGTAGACATATAGTTTGTTAACTTTAGAGACCATTGACTCTGGCACACTTTTCGGTGCAAAGCGGGTCCAACGATGGACATCGTTTTGGCCCGAAATTACCGTTTTGCCCCTGTGTCCAGAATTAGACTTAAGGACAGGCAATACTAAATAATTTGACTATTCTGAGAATATTGGTAATGTTTATTTCAGCTTCCGGGGACTGTTGTACGGGTTTTGACTATTGTGGCATATTGAGTGGTTCAGACTGTCGGTTTCACCAGCAGAGGACCACAGGTGAGTACAGTTTATTGTCTGCATTTCGATATTGATTTTCACTATATTTCATTGATTGGCCATTGGTTATGTGATTATTTTCTATTATAAATTGTTGAGTCGGGAATGAGAAGTAGTAAGGATGTGTGATCTGACTTTAGACAGTGTAGACAGTGATTTATTATTTCAAAGTAGACAGTGTAGACAGTATAGACAGTGATTTATTATTGCAAAGTAGACAGTGATTTATTATTGCAAAGTAGACAGTATAGACAGTAATTTATTATTTCAAAGTATACCATGTTTTTTTATTGTATTATTTGCTGTAGACAGTGTAACTTTATACAATGTAGACAGTGTAACTTTAGACAGTGTAGACAATGTAACTTTAGGCAGTATAGACAGTGTCGTGTAATTGTCCCGAGACCGATCACTTATCAAAGGTACTTCTAACAGTTGGAGAAAGTAGTTTTGTGTCTATTTATTTGCTATTGGTTTTCCGTATTTCCTGTTTATTTTCAAAAACATGTAATTGATGTCTAACCTCTGTTGTATAGTCATTTTTTTTATTTGAAATTGCATTCAGTGAATTGTGCTTATTCCATTCCTGACTGAAAACTAATATTTTTCAGGTTAGCCGTGGATTCACTTAGCATGGGAAATACGGGTGTACTTGCAGCCGAAGCCTAGAGACTAGCTAGATAGATGAGTTGTAGTCATTCCATATATGTACAAGTTTATATTTTTCTCCAAAATATAAAACTTGTGATCAGCATTGTAAATTAAATTAATTTTATGAATGAGCATTATTTGTGATTTTGATCTTCATGGCCGTGACAGCGTTCTACCGCCGACACTGCGGCGTAGGCTGGCTTGGACACGTCTCGTATCCGTTTAAAAAAATGGGTGCACATCATGACAAGTTTTTGTGGTGGCCCATGCAGGTCAGTCTTTGCAAATCACGCAAACTCGTGATGGTACTTAAGTTAGTTGTACTATTGCGAGCCTGCGGCAAGGAAATGCTCATTCAAGAATTGAGATTAATTTAATTTAAGTGAATGACTAGGACTAGGAGTCCCTTATACAAAAATACCGATGGGTAGTCTAGGCCATGCAATTTAGGATAAGGGTTATTAATTTTGATACCTTGTCAGATCTCCATAATTATACTATTACCTCTTGATAGTACGATATGATCCAATATGGATAGATTATTCACCTGGTGAGGCAGAGTTTCCTAGAGTAATGATCTAACCTTGATAAATTATTCAATTCATTCTCTTTGCCTCTTAGATATCATCCCCATATCCTAGCCAAATTATCTATATAATTGCTAGTTGCCCTAAGAATTATTATTTTATAAAGTTCTGATTTTGTTATCCATATATGGACCTCGAGTTAGTTTCGATTCAAGTTTGTCCCTCAGAGGTTCGAATACACATGAAAGAGATACCAGAATGTTTGTAGTTCTTTGTCTTCAGTTTGTTCCGCCCTGTGCAATCTTTTATTTTAAATATTGTGACTGATAGGACAAATATTTATGCCTTATTATATAGTCGACTTGCTTGAATCTCTAGAAGCTCATGAGTTTTTATATATATAGTTAAAAGAAGGTAGTTAACTCATAATGGCAGGACAACAGCGCACTATCACCATTTATTTAAATTATGGAGACTATGGACTCACTGTAGCCAGTAGCGCACTGGCGAGACACGACCCCTAGAGTTGGAATTTGTTTAAGAAATATAGGTTATAGAATGTTATTAAAAACTATGGCTAGAGGTCCTCTTTGACCATAGTCACACTGGTGTCAATATAAAGTAGAGTATCGGATAGCATGTCACATCTGAATCACAAAATCAAGGGTTACCACAGCCCGATTTTATGGGCGAGGCGTTGTCCTCGGTGAAATGACTTCAGACATGATTACAAATTAGGGATACTATAGAGGATAGGACGGTGCCCTGTATGTTCTATAAGATCCGAAGCCAATAGTAGTGGAAGTTCTGTGAGATTGGGTAGCGTGTCTCCCGATATAGCATTTTGTGGTCCTTGTGATCTATTGACGGAGATATTAATTGACGCTAATAGGTTTACCTAGAATATAAAATTTTGAGGTCCATAACCCATTAGTCGACCAAGGCCTTGGATAAGAAGATAGTAGGGAGACTGTATAAGCAAGAACACCTGTAAATTTTTGATTCTCACAAAACTTGAACTACTTGTGCCTCCTTTCAAACAATCTCGTATACTCGTATTTTGACTATTTTGACCAATATTGCTATCATAACCTAGTTTTGCAAGCTTACTCTTTTATCGAGCTTGATTCAAGACATATGTTTATTGGGGACGCCCACTGACATATTGTCTAATCAGAATCGATGTATTACGGTCTGATCAACCGTAGTACACTTGGTTCGCTCTCTCTTTGATTAACCTACGTGGATTGAGATATCAAGGTATCTATGATCTCATCCGCGACTGCATTGACAATTCCTCTTGAATTATATGTTCTCCTTTGAATCACGTAATTGTATTCAGTGACATCTCCCTTGAACTCTTTACTGTTTTGTCTTTCACTGATTCGGAAGACGAAAGCTCATAATTGGTAGTGAGATGCCGAGTACCTCCATGGCTGTGATAGTTGTATACACAAGTATCGACCAGCCATGTGGTTAAGTTACTCGTCCTCCTCTCGACCCTCAAACTACTATTGGGACTTTCAAGTCAACTGAACTTGAGAATGATTAGGGTTTTACCCTTAGTCAGAACGCCAACCTAGGAGACTATCTATTCTCAAGAAACCAAATGTTGTGAGTCTCTAATTATTTGCGGGAAGCTTGCCTTAACTAGCAACCCTTAAGCCTTGAACCAACCCTTCCTCGATCGAAGCCCACAGTTAGACATGAGATGAGTGGACAATAGGGTAATCATTTACCATGACACTCATCAAGAGATTGGTTTCCAACAAATATTACTCTAGTTATGTAAATTTTATTATTAAGATCTAACTAGTGTTGGAACACCGCAGTCACTAGCTTAGCCAATACTATAGCTTAAATACCCTGTCATATTATGATCTGCTAGTTGTCAACAGCAATACACGATCACTACAACTCTTGTGACAATAGTCTGGCAGGTTGACACAAATAGAAATTCACGACTCAGTTGTCAGAAATTTTGTGCCTTAGAGTTGGTTACCCCGTCGATAACTCTAGTATACTATAGACGAGTAGATCATCCTATTTTGTCGACCATGTGTCGTTGTACACACTCGTTCTCCATTTATTGAGGAACGATCCTTGATTTGACTTATATCTATCGTATTCCGATACGCCGTGCCTTATTCCCTATTAACAAAGAGTCGAGGTACAGTATCCGGACTTTGGGAACCCTCTAACCTCAATATTCCTAAGACCATATCCTATTTCTAAGGTGGGTAGACTGTAAGCCCTCTAAATTTTTGGGATATACGAAGATTATCGATTGATTAGAATGTTTTCCATCAGGATGATAATTAGTACCCTATGAACTCCCACTTCCCATTTAGATTATTTTGTGTCCCCGACCGTGTCATTAATATTCGGAGCACGAGACCAACTGTTATCTTCCAACAAACTTTACATGCAAGATCTAGACGAGTCCACCTTCATCTAGGTATATCATGTCCCACTCAAACCCGTCCCCTTGTACTCTATTTTCATGCTACGACTTTCAGAACAAAAGGACTGGCTATAACCCTTACCATAACAACGGTATATTTCCCGACTTCCATTAGAGCCTCAACTTTGACTCATTTCCTTCGACCAAATATATGGTTGTGACCTACTCGAAGCCCACTATGCACATGCCACTAGTGCGCCACTCAATTGAGGCCTCATGTGCTACTTAAACACAAAAGTCACTGAAGGCGCATTTGGGCTTATGGACCTAGCTAACCAACCCGACTGGCAACTAACTCAACCACTTGGAAGGAACCCTATTCTAGGTTATCCTAACCTAGTAGACATAGTTTTATCTTGGGATCTTGTTCAGTCCATATAGATTGAGATCCAAGGTTCATCCAACCAACGAGGGATGTCCAAGCAGGAAGCCCATTAAGAACCAGTAACACCCACCCATGCATACCACCATATTTGGACTATAGAACTGAACTATTTGATATCGGCCCCTGTATCTATTATGTAGTCTCCACCCTTAGAATGTGAATCCATTCGTAACCTTTATCCCATCTACCTAGAGAGCGCGATACGATCTTGTATTGCATTCACAATCTTTGCTCGTGTGTTTAAATAAGCACGGAAAAGATCACAATCTTGATTTCTCAAAATTTAGTCATATTTTGGAATGTTGCTTAGAACTCCGAGAACAGAATTTCTGTATTGCACGAATTACAAGCCCCTCTAAGAAACAAGTGTTCTTCGATTTAGCAAGAGACTAGACTAGAGTAGCCCTATCTAGCAAACAAGTCAATGGTCCGTAAACTTTCTTTCTACCTGCATCATTGGAAACTCTTTACTGCCCTTGAAACCTCATATTGCTCTCGACTAGTTTTCCTTATCTTCATGTCCTTACTATTTCGGAGCGACGAAGGGTCATGCTTAATAGAACTTATCAATATTTCTTAGCTACTTGTGTAAGTTTGTTGCTTGTTAAAAATTTGGGTTGCTTGATAGATACGAGAGGATTATAGATGCCATATGCCTAGATATTTGTTGGTAGGATCATTAGCAACCGGTTAGAAGATTTTAAGATTTTAGTTTGAGGAGTAGTGTGACCAAAGGTGGGTAGAAGTCCTGGAGGCTATATGGCTAGTAGAAGAATACAAACTATTTTTGAGGAATTAAAATTTGAGAAGATTGTGGCAATAGTGGATTTATTCTTTTACTTTTATTTTTGAATTTTAGGCATGGTTATGAGCTAGAATTTCGAGGACGAAATTATTTTTAAGGTGGGTAGATTTGTAGCTCCCCTTCCCGAAAAATTTAGAAAGATTTTATTATTATTTATTTTATTTGAATGGTTATTTTTAGATTTTATAAATAATTATTTAGTTAATTATTACGGTAGATGGTTTTAGTCATGTTTAAGAATTGGAGTACAAGACGACTAGGAATCATGGCACGGATAGTACAGTAGCGTGCTTTGACTAGTGTTTAGCCATGGTAGGGGAATGTAAAATCTTATGAGTATCCTAACTTGGAAAACCAGGCCAAGTTGCGACTTAACCCTTACCGAAGATTTTATTTATTAGTTAATTATTTATTATTAAGGTTTATTGACTTGTGAAAGACCCGGTTGTACCAAACCAGTCTGGACTGGGCCCGAACCAAAACCGAGCCCATGTAATCTTATATTGAGGCCAAAGACGTCCATGTAGACGTACATATTGCATTTATTAATTTTGATATTCCAAATAGGCATTTCATAGATAAAGGATTTATATATAATATATATTTTATTGCTATTGACTTGATGTTCTATTTTGGAAATAGGACAATTGTGCATTTGGCAATATCTAGGACATACCAACAAATTTAGGTACATCCGATATTGAATTACTGTATTCTGTTCTCCTATATTTCGTTAGTATTGTCGTTAAGAATAATTGTCGTGTGTATATATATATATATATATATATAAAATTATTATTGATTTTTCCTAAGTTTGATAATAATTATATTTTTATAGTCTGTGTACATATTGTCATCATAACTTTATACTAGGAAGATGTAATATTATGATTTTGGAAGAATTAAATCATATGTATATATATACATATTTAATTATATAGGCGTACGAATATATATTCATAATTTATTAAGGTATATACAAATATACATGACATTTAAATATAGGTGTATATACATATAAATATAGGTGTATATGTGTTGTATATATAAATATAAATATATATATATGTGTATATATATATATATATAAGTGTGTGTATATACATATTTATATATTATGTGCATATGCATGTATATATACCTATTGCTTATAGTAATAAACCATAACTAAATAAACCCCAACCAACCCACGCCAACCTAGCCAGGTCGAACCCCCAGCCCAGACTAGTGCATGAGTACCCAGCTATCTACTGCTAACCCCCACAAAAATTTTCCAACCCGAGCCAGAGATTGGCCGAACCCAAACTGTGCTGTCAACGCACATGATATATTGGAATAGAGATCGGGATCGAGGAGTTTTCCATTGAAAACCCTAAATCTAATCAGCGCCACCCGACCTCCACCACTGGGCGTGCCCCGCGCGCGCGCGCTGCCTGGGGCCACCACCGGCCGGCCGGAGTCGGCGGAGGAGCCACATGCGCGCGACAGGACAGTGCCAACAGCAAGCAGCAGTAGCAGTAGGCCAAAGACCGCACTTCGCAACGCGATTACACAACGATCGCTTGATCGTTTTGCGATCTTTCTCCTCAGGTACGAAGTCTACATGTACGCCTTTAATCCCCTTCAGATAGTTCTTTTTAATTCGCTTTGTACGCGACGGAAATCGATTCCCAAAACTGGGAAAAATCTAGATTCCCTGGATATAGAAACAGCCCAACGTCCAATGTTTACGGTCGATTTGCGACCAGAACATAGCGAACTTTGGAAAACCGCTTGAACAGACTTTTAGACAACCTAACCAGCTTTCAAACCCTATTTTTGGATTATTTTATTAATCTGTAGATGCTAGGATAAATCAACTCAAAAATCGAGATAAACCCGTTTAAAACTGTTTTTGAAAACTAGAAAATCCCTCGATACGACGTGTGTCCCGCCAATCTGGGCGACGTGGTCGCGAACCGAAAGTATCGAAAGGTGCGTAACGGCTTCGTGGTCGTATGGGCTTTGACGGAATTCAAATTGGTCGCGTGTGCGCGACGAATTTGATGCGTATCCGTCGAAATTCACTGTATCGTGCACTTTGCAAGTCTCTTAATTACTTCGTACATGCTCATCAGATCAAGACGAAACTTGCGCCAATAGGACCGTATCGTTTTTCTGGTCCTGTATGCTAAGTTTGGTCCCATTCTGAGACAGTTGAATCGTACGTCGTTTTGTGGGTCTCACGGTCCCACTCAACGGGCAATTTTGTGCATGGCCAGCCGAAATCCAACTCTGGACATACGGTTGGGTCCGTATCGAAAAACTGGATCTGTATACATATAGTTTGACGACTTTAGAGACCATTGACTCTGGTACGCTTTTCGGTGTAAAGCGGGTCCAACGACGGACATCGTTTTGGCCCAAAATTACCGTTTTGCCCCTGTGTCTAGAATTGGACTTAAGGATAGACAATCTTAGCTAATTTGACTATTCTGAGAATATTGGTAATGTTTATTTTAGCTTCTGGGGACTGTTGTACGGGTTTTGACTATTGTGGCACATTGAGTGGTTCAGACTGTCGGTTTCACCAGCAGAGGACCACAGGCGAGTACAGTTTATTGTCTGCATTTCGATATTGATTTTCACTATATTTCATTGATTGGCCATTGGTTATGTGATTATTTTCTATTATAAATTGTTGAGTCGGGAATGAGAAGTACCAAGGATGTGTGATCTGACCTTAGACAGTGTAGACAGTGATTTATTATTGCAAAGTAGACGGTGTAGACAGTATAGATAGTGATTTATTATTGCAAAGTAGACAGTATAGACAGTGATTTATTATTACAAAGTAGACAATATAGACAGTGATTTATTATTTCAAAGTATACCATGTTTCTTTATTGTATTATTTGCTGTAGACAGTGTAACTTTATACAATGTAGACAGTGTAACTTTAGATAGTGTAGACAGTGTAACTTTAGACAGTGTAGACAGTATCGTGTAATTGTTCCGAGACCGATCACATATCAAAGGTACTTCTAACGATTAGGAAAAGTAGTTTTGTGTCTATTTATTTGCTATTGGTTTTCCGTATTTCCTGTTTATTTTCAAAAATATGTAATTGATGTCTAACCTCTGTTGTATAGTCATTTTCTTTATTTGAAATTATATTCAATTAATTGTGCTCGTTCTATTCCTGACTGGAAACCAATATTTTTCAGGTTAGCCGTGGATTCACTTAGCATGGAAAATACGGGTGTACTTGCAGCCGAAGCCTAGAGACTAGCTAGATAGATGAGTTGTAGTCATTCCATATATGTACAAGTTTATATTTTTCTCCAAAATGTAAAACTTATGATCATTGTAAATTAAATTAATTTTATGAATGAGCATTATTTGTGATTTTGATCTTCATGGCCGTGACAGCGTTCTACCGCTGACACTGCGGCGTAGGCTGGCTTGGACACGTCTCGTATCCGTTTAAAAAAAATGGGTGCGGGTCGTGACAAGATTTGTTCTTGACCATAAGAGACTAATGGCTTGTGTCACTCCCCGTTCCTGGAATGCGTATTTTTTTACGTATACCGCTTGCCCGAATATATTTAGTATCTGTCATGCATTTATTTTGTATTTAATTCTTTTAATTTCATGCTAATTATTTTTCTGTATTTTATTTTCTGCTTTTTCTTGGCTCTTGGTTCATTTCGGTTCATGGCAAACCAACTTGGTTTGGTTTGGTTCAACATGGAAAGGAATGGATGGCTTGAATTTGGTGGAGATCCACTTGACTTTGATATAAAACTTCTTCTTTCATTCTCTCTCTTCATTCATTCACATTTACTCCTCCACCAAACCCTAACCCACTTGTGAGAGGCAAGTACATCTTGCACATCATGGAGGATTTCATGCATCTTCATTTATTTTTAGTCCATTATGTTTATCTCTTCTTTCTCTACATGTTTAGGTCTTGTAGTTTTTGTTTTCCATGGTTAGCTTTGTGTAGATCTAAGTTTTTCCCCTTTTTGGTTTTCTTGGGCTTCGATCTATCAAACTTCATCATTTCTATGTTTTGATTGTTCTATGTTGTAGAGAATTCAATTCTACCCAATTTTGGCTTTTGAAAAGTTAGATTCCGACTTGATTTGAGGAAGTTATGGCCAAAATAATTTTGGACAAACTTCTATGTTCATCTGTCCTGATTCTGGTAGGGACGATGAATAGTGTCTGGCCGCATAAGAATTTTTGACCCGCATAAGAATTTTTGAGCCACATAAGAATTTTTGGCCGCATGAGCATTTTTGAGCTGCATAAGAATTTTTGAGCCGCATAAGAATTTCTGGCCGCATGACCATTTTTGGCCGCATGAGCATTTTTGAGCCGCATAAGAATTTCTGGCCGCATGAGCATTTTGAGCCGCATAAGAATTTTTGAGCCGCATAAGAATTTCTAGCCGCATGAGGCTGATTTTTGGCTGATTTTGATTGTTTGATACTCTTTTTGATTATTTTCTGGCCCGAATTTCTCCTAGCTTCCAACATGAAAGTTGTAGATCTTTTTATTGGCTTCAAGAATATGTTACCAACTATTTTATGCAAGTTTCTCTTATTCTTGATATAGAACTTTTGACTACCATGCCTTGTCACGAATTGACAATGATTATTATCCTGACTTAATATTGATCATGCGTTCCTATGTCTGGAACTAAGAGACTGACTAGTCGTCGTATTGTACTGAATGGGACACGTTCATGTATGAACCATTAAGAATGACTGGCTGATCTCGATCATTGATAATGTAACCGTCCTGATCTCCAACTTATAATTATGTACATGAATTTGAATAGGTGCTATGGCACCGATAATTAATTTCGTATTACAAAAGCAGCACGTGTATCCTACTGTCAAGGCATGATTATCCCGTGGATAGGTTTGATTGTTGCATTACGCTATGCAGGACCTACAACCCAACCGCACTAGCATCGTTGTAGGGTTACGCATATCGTACCTTGTACGAAAGTACTCATGTGAAATACTCATGATCCACGATATGAGATTTCAATTAACATAGGGCCAACTAAGCTAAATAAAATAATTACTGCATGAAGAGAATGGATTTTCGAGTTCTTACATGACGGTCGTCCTTGGGACAAATAGTGTCCTGACACGCCGGCTGGTTCCCATGGATACTGCATATCTACCACACGGGCAGGGACTGGTATCCGGTTTACTTTTCCCGATCGACGAGCGTCCCGCTGGGACTCGTTTTCCCGCATAGCGTAACTGATTATTGGATCGACCAGCCTTGTTTGTCTATAGTAAGAACTGAGAAATTCCCTAATGTATGGTTCCAGGGTAACTTGGAGCTCACTAGTAGTAAGCCGTAATAATTGCCTGGCCGCTTAAACTGATTTGATTGTGGGTTGTATCCTACTTTGCCAACTATTGAGGTAAGCTGAACGTCCTGACATGACGGGCCAACTTCTGTCCTTGTTTGGTTGGAGAGTTGGTTCGGAGTGTCAAGACGCTAGGCGTACCTTAGTAAGAGGCAAGGATCTATTTATCTTATTTATATCCTTAACTCTTATTACTGGTTTTAATTCTTCATGTCGTGCTTCTTTTGTGGTACTTGCTATTGGAGGTCTAACCTCTCTGGTTTTGCATGGCCAGATCTAGAGCCAGCTCCCGAGGACTCAGCTTACTTCTACCCTCAAGATGGTCAATACTAGAAGGATGACCGCTGGAGGCCACGAGTGGGTTCCTTGACTCCCTACTCGTCTTGTTCTTTACTTTACTTTTGCCGTTTTGGCACCGACCTGTTAGTCGGACTGTCTAGCACTTGCTTTTACATAATTATAATTAATTCAGACTGCAGCTGATAGTGATTGTGTATACCTTATCATATCATCTGGCTATGTTTTATAAAGCCAGATCTCGAGAACATTTTGACCGAGCGTTTGGGACGCCTTACTGCTTTATCATATATGCTCTTTATTTACTGCTTTTTGATTCATTGATTGAGACAATAGATGTCATGTGACCCTAGCGAGACTTGTATATAGTATGTACCCCTTTGTCTAGTTTACAGCATTGATCGTATTATTCGGTATTTCTTCTACCCATAATACGTAGCTGGCCAAGTCCGTCCCCGTCCCCCGGTATTTCGGGTCTGGGGCATGACAAGGTTTTAGTGGTGGCCCATGCAGGTCTGTTTTCAGACTTGTAGGGTGCTTTTATTTTATAGAAGGTCTCAATCACACATGTTCTCCCTTTGATCTCATGATTCGTTGCTCTCGATCCCATCTTGACATCCCGGTATCCCTTGACTTCGTTGATCTTTCCTGTCTGGTCGTTTGATTATTCTCTTGTCCCTTATATTAGGGGCTCCTCGTCCGCGTCAGAATAACAACAACTACAACAGCAGGACCATATTGGTCAGCAGCAAGGGCCAGTTCTTCCCCAAGAGCACGTCCAAGCAGAGGTGATAGTAGAGCCAGCCGTTGGGCCGCAATATCTGGAGGTTCCGATCTCACCGATGATTCCGCCCACTCCGGGGGCAGTAGATACACCAGCCCTCCTAGAGATGATGACCACGCAGCAACATCAGATGTTGGTCCAGCAACAGATGCATGCTCAACAACAAGTGCAGAATGTGTTACTTAATCAAGGCTTGCAGACGACATTAGAAAGAGGAGTGAGGAGTGATTCAGGAGCGTCGACCCAATTCTGCAAGTACAACCCCCGATGTTTCGAAGGTACAGAAGATGCTATCACAGCAGATGCGTGGCTCAAGGATATTGAGGCCATTTTGAAGGCAGCCAAAGTTCCAGCGGAGGAGCAAGTGGACCAAGTAAAGTTGTTACTCCAGGATCTCGCCCGTGATTGGTGGGAATCAGAGGAAGTAGGTACCAGGCGTCCTATTGCATGGGACAATTTTTCTACCAGATTCAAGACCAAATACTATGGAGAGGTAGCTCAATTCGAGCTACATCAGAAGTTCATCAGCGTCAAGCAGGCTGGGAAGACCGTGGATGCTTATGCAGCGGAGTTCTGCAGATTGAGTAGGTTTGCCCCGGAGATGGTATCCACGGAGAGCCAGAGGGCCATGAGGTTTCAACAAGGGTTTCATCTTGAACTCCTGCAACTGGTAGAGGGGTATAACTACCAGACTTTTGATGAGGTACTGACGGCGGCCCGGAGGTATGAGATCACTATCCAGAGGATGGCGACTAGGGCTGGGGGCCAGAAGAGGTCTCACAACCAGATGGAAGGAGGAGGGGGAGCAGCACCCCGATCGACAGCACCATCTCCTGGCGTCCGCATTCATGATGTGGCGGTGCGAGGTCCAGCACCACCAGCCAGACAGCAACAGCAGCAGAGAAAGAATCAGCAGCCACCCGCGGGTTGTACTTATTGTGGGAAGGCAGGGCACACTAAGAATATATGCCGGGCATTTAATGGGTTATGCTTGGTATGTGGGAGTCCGGATCACCGGGTTTCCACTTGCCCCATGAGTTCGAGGCCAGGAGGGCCAGCACAACCATTTCCTGCCCTGTCAGCACCAGGGGCAGGCCAGTATCGAGGGCCAGCGGTAGCAAAAAAACTGTTGGCTCAACGCCCGTTATTGACACAAGCTCAGATGTTTCGGCAGCAGAAACCGCCGTTACAGCAGCAACACCAGAGACAACCCCAGCCTCATCGAGGCAAGTGCCAGCAGCAATACCGGACAGGACCGCAGCAGGGAAATCTGCATGGAGGCCAAGGGCAGGCGTTCAATCTGTCCTTGGAGGAGGCATTGGCATCGGGGAACGTTGTGGCAGGTAACATTCTCGTCTCTTCATCTCCCGTAGTAGCATTGTTTGATTCAGGAGCATCATATTCATTTGTATCTACATGATTTGCAACACGACTAGGATTGGAATTTGAGGCATTGCCAGAGAGGTTGAATATACTCACTGGTAATGGGGTTGTAGGAGTTAGTAGGATTATTCCAGCATGTAGAGTCATAGTGTGCGGGCGTTCCTTACCCGCTAGGTTGATGGAATTTCCTATGGGAAATTTTAATGTTATCTTGGGCATGGACTGGCTGAAAGACAGTCATGCTACAATAGATTGCCATAGAGGGAGCTTATCTTTTGATATTCCAGGCATGGGACAGTTCGCTTTGGTCAGGCCGGGAACAGAATAGTTGGCAGGCGGAGTCGTAGCAGCATTAGAAGAAGTTCAAGTCCCGAGGGTAGTGGAAGAGTTTCTTGATGCATTTTCGGAAGAACTACCAGGTTTACCACCGAAGAGAGATGTCGAGTTCAGTATAGAATTGGTGCCAGGGACCGAACCGGTGTCGGATCGAGTTTACAGAATGCCAGATTCAGAGCAGGCCAAGGTGTACCAGCATATAGAAGAATTGAAGGCGAAGAAGTTCATTCGGGACAGTGAATCACCATGGGGAGCACTGGTAGTACTTGTAGGGAAGAAGGATGGGTCATCTCGATTGTGCATTGACTATAGGAAACTCAATGCGGCAACAGTAAAGAACAAGTACCCACTACCGAGGATCGACGACTTGTTTGATCAGTTGAGCAGAGCCAGAGTATTTTCCAAGATAGATCTTCGGTCAGGATATCATCAAGTTAGAGTTCGGGAGGAGGATATTCCTAAGACAGCATTCAGGTCGAAGTACGGGCATTACGAATTTTTAGTTATGCCGTTTGGATTGACCAATGCTCCAGCAATATTTATGGATTTGATGAACCGTATTTTTAAGCCATACTTGGATCAATTTGTCGTTGTGTTCCTCGACAACATTCTCGTTTACTCAGCCAGCGAAGAAGAGCATGAAGGACACCTCAGGAAGGTATTGTAGGTTTTGAGAGAAAACCAGTTGTACGCCAAGCTCAGTAAATATGAGTTTTGCTCGGATCGAATTTCATTCCTGGGGCATATCATATCAGGGACAGGAGTATCAGTGGATCCTAAGAAAGTAGAGGCCGTGGAGGGTTGGCCAGTACCTAAAATAGTAGCAGATGTGCGAAGTTTCTTGGGATTGGCAGGATATTACCGAAGGTTCGTGTCAGATTTTGCAAGAATTTCAGCACCCATGACCCGTTTGACATGCAAGGAGCGCCATTTGTCTGGTCGACAGAGTGCCAGACATCCTTTGAAAGTTTGAAGCAGAAATTGATCTCGGCACCTATACTTACATTGTCCGTTGGACCCGGAGGTTTTACTGTATATTGTGATATGTCAGGCAAGGGACTTGGATGTGTCCTCATGCAACATGGGAAGGTGATAGCGTATGCATCTAGACAACTTCGGGACCACGAGAAGAATTATTCGACTCATGATTTGGAGTTGGCGGCCGTAGTATTTTCCTTGAAGCTTTGGAGGCATTACCTGTACGGCGATCGAGTAGATATATTCACCGACCACAAGAGCTTAAAATATATTTTTACTCAGAAGGAGCTGAATATGAGACAGAGGAGATGGTTGGAATTGATCAAGGATTACGAAGTAGAGCTTCAGTATCACCCAGACAAGGCTAATGTAGTAGCGGATGCCCTCAGTAGAAGGGGCAGTACATTCATGTTGACATCACAGAAGCAAATTTTAGAGGATCTTCGAGAGATGGGCATTGAGGTTATACTTCCTGGAGATGTAGGGATCTTGGCTAGTCTACAAGTTCAATCTGACTTGGTAGACATGATCAAGGCAGCTCAGACACAGGACCCAAGGATTCAGAAGCTCAGGACAGAATGTGAGTCAGGACTTCGGAAGGAGATGAGAATTCATGAGGATGGAACACTTAGGTATGGATCGCGTCTATGTGTGCCTAGTGGAGATATCAGACAGGAGGTTATGGCAGAGGCCCATAGTTCTCAGTATTCTATTCACCCGGAAGGTACCAAAATGTACAGGGATATTAAATAATATTTCTGGTAGAACGGAATGAAGAGGGAGATAGCTAGATTCGTCTCCCGTTGCTTGATATGTCAGCAAGTGAAGGCAGAGCAGCAGAGGCCAGCAGGATTATTATAGCCACTTTCTATCCCGGAATGGAAGTGGGAGCACATCACAATGGACTTTGTGACTGGATTACCGAGGTCACCTAGTGGTAAGGATGCCATCTGGGTTATAGTGGATCGACTTACAAAGGTAGCACATTTCCTCCCCTTCAGAGTAGGACAGACTACAGAAAAGCTAGCAGAGATGTACATGCAGCATATCGTCAGGCAACATAGAGTTCCAGTCAGTATTGTGTCGGATAGAGATACCCGTTTTACGTCGTATTTCTGGAAGAGTTTACATCAGAGCCTAGGTACCAAGTTAAGATTCAGTACGGCTTACCACCCGCAGACGGACGGACAATCAGAAAGAACCATTCAGACCTTAGAAGATATGTTATGAGCCTGCACTTTAGATTTTGGAGGATCTTGGGAGAGTCACCTGCACTTAGTAGAATTTTCATATAATAATAGTTACCAGGCCAGTATTCAAATGGCTCCGTTCAAGGCACTGTACGGTAAGAAGTGTAGATCGCCGTTGTCATGAGATGATATTGGAGAAAGAAAGATGTTGGGACCAGAGATAATTGTCTAGACAGTTGAGGTTGTTAAGGGAATTAGAGAGCGACTTCGAGTTGCACAGGATCGACATCGTCATTGGGCAGACCAGCACCGTAGGCCGTTGGAATTTTCTGTTGGGGACCATGTGTTCTTGCGGATTTTGCCTACCCGAGGAGTCATTAGATTTGGTGTTCGCGGGAAGTTGAGTCCGCGATACGTGGGCCCATTTGTTATCCTTGATAGGGTAGGCGATGTTGCTTATCGTTTATCCCTTCTGCCTTCGTTAAGAGAGGTGCATGATGTATTTTACGTATCTCAGTTACGTAGGTATGTATCGGACCCAAGTCATATCTTCGATCATTCTGAGCTGGTTGTGGGTACTAACCTGTCTTATGAGGAGCAACCTGTGTCCATTTTGGACCGAAGGGAGAAGATACTCAAGAACCGTACAATTAACCTTGTTCGTATTGCTTGGGGCCATCACTCCTTAGGAGAGTCAACGTGGGAGCGGGAGGATGATATCCGATCGTGGTACCCGCACTTGTTTGACTCACAAGGTATATTTTATTTCCATATGCCTTGATTGTCTTGATTCCACATGCATATCCCTGTATGATTAGTAGCTTGGTTTCATGGATTGATAGTATAGTTGCAGATTAGTGGTTGATTAGTATCATAGGGTGATTGATTGCTCGCTGTATTGCTTGTACCTGGCCCTGATATTTCTAACCTGCTTGGATTTGAAATTCCGAAGATGGAATTTATCTAAGGTGGGTAGAGATGTCACTCCCCGTTCCCGGAATGCGTATTTTTATACGTATACCGCTTGCCCAAATTTATTTAGTATCTGTCATGCATTTATTTTGTATTTAATTCTTTTAATTTCATGCTAATTATTTTTCTGTATTTTATTTTCTGCTTTTTCTTGGCTCTTGGATCATTTCGGTTCATGGCAAACCAACTTGGTTTGGTTTGGTTCAACATGGAAAGGAATGGATGGCTTGGATTTGGTGGAGAGAATGAATGGTGGAGATCCACTTGACTTTGATATAAAACTTCTTCTTTCATTCTCTCTCTTTATTCATTCACATTTACTCCTCCACCAAACCCTAACCCACTTGTGAGAGGCAAGTACATCTTGTACATCATGGAGGATTTTATGCATCTCCATTTATTTTTAGTCCATTGTGTTTGTCTCTTCTTTCTCTACATGTTTAGGTCTTGTAGTTTTTGTTTTCCATGGTTAGCTTTGTGTAGATCTAAGTTTTTCCCCTTTTTGGTTTTCTTGGGTTTCGATCTATCAAACTTCATCATTTCCATGTTTTAATTGTTCTATGTTGTAGAGAATTCAATTCTACCCAATTTTGGCTTTTGAAAAGTTAGATTCCGACTTGATTTGAGGATGTTATGGCCAAAATAATTTTGGTCAAACTTCTATGTTCATCTGTCATGATTCTGGTAGGGACGATGAATAGTGTCTGGCCGCATAAGAATTTTTGAGCCGCATAAGAATTTTTGAGCCGCATAAGAATTTTTGGCCGCATGAGCATTTTTGAGCCGCATAAGAATTTTTAAGCCGCATAAGAATTTCTGGCCGCATGACCATTTCTGGCCGCATGAGCATTTTTGAGCCGCATAAGAATTTCTGGCCGCATGAGCATTTTGAGCCGCATAAGAATTTTTGAGCCGCATAAGAATTTCTAGCCGCATGAGGCTGATTTTTGGCTGATTTTGATTGTTTGATGCTCTTTTTGACTGTTTTCTGGCCCGAATTTCTCCTAGCTTCCAACATGAAAGTTGTAGATCTTTTCCTTGGCTTTAAGAATATGTTACAAACAATTTTATGCAAGTTTCTCTTATTCTTGATATAGAACTTTTGACTACCATGCCTTGTCACGAATTGACAATGATTATTATCCTGACTTAATATTGATCATGCGTTCCTATGTCTGGAACAAAGAGACTGGCTAGTCGTCTTATTGTACTGAATGGGACACGTTCATGTATGAACCATTGAGAACGATTGGCTGATCCCGATCATTGACAATGTAACCGTGCTGATCTCCAACTTATAATTATGTACATGAATTTTATTAGGTGCTATGGCACCGATAATTAATTTCGTATTACAAAAGCAGCACGTGTATCCTACTGTCAAGGCATGATTATCCCGTGGATAGGTTTGATTGTTGCATTACGCTATGCAAGACCTACAACCCAACCGCACTAGCATCGTTGTAGATTTACGCATATCGTACCTTGTACGAAAGTACTCATGCGAAATACTCATGATCCACGACATGAGATTTAAATTAGCATAGGGCCAAATAAGCTAAATAAAATAATTACTGCATGGAGAGAATGGATTTCCGAGTTCTTACATGACGGTCGTCCTTGGGACAAATAGTGTCCCGACACGCCGGCCGGTTCCCACGGATTGTCACGACCCGCACCCACTGTGAGGGTACGAGAACGTAACAACGCCCAGCCTCCGCCGCAGTGTCGGCGGTAGAACGCTGTCCTAGGTCAACATACATCTAACAATATCTATCTAAACAGTTTATACTCCCCGAATGGGGGTGACATAGCAGTAATAAACTCAATCACAACTAAGAAAGAGATAGCACGATATGAAATAGAACTCGAGGAAATAAATAGATGAAAAGTAGTCTAAGATAATCCCAGCAAATATCCAGAAGTACTTGGTCTCAGATACAGAATGAAGAATATATATACAATTCTGAACTCCAAATATAGTCTAGCTAAAACATGTCTCAAGACTACATAAAAGAAGATAAACCTAACTAATCTAGACTAGGCAATCTGGGTGATATCCTCAGCTAGAGCTAGGTCCTCCTGAGGGTCCAGCTCATAGGTGTCATCTAAGGCTGCCCCGTAGTAAGTATCCAGACCAGCCACCTCCTCGTCCTCTGTAATATTTTCAACAGGTCCAGTCAGGACAGGAGCGAGCATCTCATGCAGTTCATATCATGTCAGGAAATATAAAGCAAGCAATAGAATAAGATACATGAAACGCTGTAAAAGATGTACATGAAAACAGGAGAGATATTTGATAACTGGAAATATATACATGATAAGTAAGAACTGTAAGTGACTAGTGATTTAGAGTACGAGATGGCATGTAATTGGCTTAGGTAGTACATGATAAAACATGGAAGTAACAGAGTGTACATGATGGGTAAATCACATGACCATTTATACTCACCCCTACCCACAATCAATACACAAGGATCTATTCAAGTTACGTTACGGACATGATGTTTTGGTTATACAAGAGACACATGGGCAAATCATGAGCGTACATGAAAGAACATGAGAGTACATGGACGTACATGTAAGAACATGAGAGAACATGAGTGTACATGAATAACGCAGAAGCAAGGAATACATGATGTACATGAAACACATGTCATAAAGTATCCGATGCGCCCGCTAAGGGGGATAACATCCCAAGAAGAGATCCATATAGTACCAATCCGTGATGATAATGTGACAGCATCAAGTAAAAGTAATCTAGAGCGAGAATATAAATCGTGACAAGTATGAAACGATCAGAGAATGTACTCGCCTGGTATCTGAGTGTCCGATATGAAAGTACTGTCCGAGGAGTGGTGTCTGGCTCCTAATCAGAACAGCACAAGTCACAACAAGTCCAGAATAGTAAAATGAAATCCTACTATGCATTCTACATGATTCTAGGTCAATCTAGGCCAAAGTCAACTCTTGGTCAACTCTGGTCAACCCTAGAAGTCAAACTAGGTCAACTATAGTCAAACTAGGTCTAACAAGTCTATTCTAGGTTTAACAAGACTACACAAGTCAAATCTAGGCTCACTAGCTAAGCAAACACAACCATAGGCTAAGAGACTAGGCCATAGGCCAAGGCAATACCATGCCTAAGCATCCCACAGAATATCCATACATATGACACACATATATATATATAATATATAATACACATGGATATAATTATATTCTCTAACATAGGAATACATATATATGCATATAGGCTCTCACTCAAAAGGTTTACAACCACACACACACATAGCTAAAAATAGGACTCATACATATAGGCAAATAGCTACCTATTAGGCTCATCTATAGGTTTACTTATAGGCTACTAGCTATACTCATATATCACTCACACTCACAAATACCTATATACTCTCACACTTACATCTCACAAACACACACCTATAGCTCCTATACACACATACATATATATACATAGGCTCACAATGGTTTTGGTTCACTCTACACCCAAATCTAGACTCACACTCACACTACACAAAGGCAACAGGATACATGTATATAGGACAGATTTGTGTGCTTGGAAGGGGCTGTATTGGACTCATCTTGGGATGGTTTAATGGACAGGTCTTGAACAGCTAGTCGGGTGTTTAGGACTGAGTTTATGGCATGTTTTGGACTGCTACATGGGCCTGAATGTTGTGGCATGTGGGGTTAATTATGTGGACAGGAAACAGGACAACACATGAAGAAATCTGGACTGATGTTGTGGGCTTGAATAGGCTGTACCAATAGGGACTGAAAATAGGCTCTTACAAGGGCTGCTTTGGTGTGGTGTTTGGCTATGTAGGACTGATGTATAGGGAATGATTTGTAACAGCTACATGGCTGTATATAGGACAGATTTGTGTGTATGCTAAGTGCTGCCATGGGGGTTCCTATAGGCCTAAGGAGGACTGTTAAGTAGGTGAATGAATGGACTAAATGTGGGCTGATAAAGGGTTGCCATGGTGTGGTTTATGACAGGAAATTAGGCCAAGTGTGGGACAGCTCCTAGGTGGGCTTAGGACAGCTGTTGTTGTCCATTTTTATGGACTGGTTTAGGAGGATATGGGGACTGAAATGTGTACAGCCCAAAGTGAATTGGGACTGTCATTGGGATGGGTTTAAAGGGGACTGGATTGACAGGTTTTGAGGCTATCAAGGACTGTTTTGGGCTGAGTTTGGGATAGCTGCCAAGGCTGGAATGCACAGCCTACTACTACACTCCCCCCTCTCTTATACACACACACAATACTCTAACCCCTTTAACTCTACTGCCCTCCTATATGTTTACATATATATAATACACACATTTACCTGGCTTAAACAACATTCTTAGGAACAATATTAAACCCATTCCCAGCACTTCTCAGTTATCTCATTGAATGAATTCTCAGGTTTAACCCAACCTCATTCCAGAATTCCATACAACTCAGTTAACTCATTTCAGTTTTAACACAAAACCATTTTACCTATCCACACCTAAAATCTCAGGCTTTTAACCATAGGAAATTCTCAGGTTCCTAAACACATTCTCAGTCATTACACACATATACAAGTTAATTCTCAGTTAAAATCAATGTGTGAATCTCAGTTTTTCCTATTGAATGAATCCTCAGGTTTTCTTTTGTTTCACATTGAAAACAGAAATCCAACCCCTCATTCGAAATCCATGCTACAAACCCCAACATGCATACATATGATCCTACCTATGTAAACTCATAGCACAGACATGTTAATCATGTATTAACATTATAATTAATATTTTAATTAACAATTTAAACATCATTTGAACTCTGAAAAATGAAGAATTAAATAGAGTATCAGTGAACATTTGGAAAAAGCCCAAATTCGAAATCAAAACATGGTAAAAACCCAATATAAAGGTTGGTAAACAATGTGTCATGCATACACGTGTCAATCATGGTGTTTGTGTCCAAACAAGTGGACACAAACGTGTCCAAAACACAAATTCACACTGAATGAGATAACACTGCACAGGCAGTCTCGTGCACGTGTTTACCTAGGCCTAGGACACGACACAGGACACAAGACACCACGTGTTCGTGTCCACACTTAGACTAGGTATAGGTCTAGCCATCCCATGTGTCGCCACGCATCCAAAACGTGCCTGGACGCGACACGACACGCGTATCACTGGAGGATTTCTGCTTGTGCACAGTCTGCGCAAAAACAGTGCGCGCGTGTTTCCTCCCTCGACACGATACGACACCACCCCAAATTTTGTGGGCACAGTGTCAGTCATGTCCCCGACCTACACCCTAAGTTTCGTGTCCAAACGTGTCGTGTGCAGCGCATACGACGTGTCCAGTAGCAGGACAGTGCACGAGATCTCGTGCAGTACGGAAACGTGTGTGTCGCATGTCCAAATCGACCCGACACAACACAATAATCAGCTCAGTCAACCAGAATCCAATAAACAATAACAAAACCTAATTTCCTATTTAAAAACTTTCCAAAAATTAGATCAAAATCCCCTCTTGGGCATTTCGACAAACACCTAGGCCACACCCTAGATACGTGTCCAAATGGACACGAAACTCATAAAACCTGACACGACACCAATGCATACACTTAGGGGACCCCTAGGGTTTCCTAATGATGAAGACAAAACAAAATTTCATTAAGGAATAAGGAAGTTACCTATACTTGAAATTTCAAGAAAAACCCCTTCTCTAGAGCTTTTCTCCTTGATGTCCCAATCCAACAAATCCACAACAAAATGAGATGAAACTTCAATGACAGCAAGAATAGAGGTATTAGAACCTATTGGAAGAGATTTAGAATAAAAAGGAAGAGAAATGGAGTTCTAGGGATTAATTAAAATAGGAAACAAACCTTTCCTTCTAAACTTGAGCTTTCCTAAGAAAGAGGCAACCCTAAACTAAGAGAGTATTAATAGGGTGGTGTTCCCAAGGAGGATATGGTGGCTGGCCACTTAGCCTAGGGCTTAGGGTTTTGAAATTCTTGGACTTTGGGCCAAGTTACATAGGCTATGGCTAAGTTGCTTTATTAATGGCTCTAAATCATAAGCCATGACATATGACTTTCTAAATCCTAATGCTAACTAGAGTCTAATGTCTAAACCATTGATTAGGCTAGGTTAGACTAGAGTCATATATCCTAACCAAGCCCATACTAACTAGGGTTAGCTTCTAGGTTGGTCTACAAGGGTCAAAACTAGTCAAAGTTAACCCAGTCCAAACAAATCCAAAATAATTCCTAAAAATTCTCATAAATTCAAATAAATTCTATTAAATCTAAATAATAATTAATAATCCCAAATAATTCTCAAAATTACAAAAATGACTAAAATACCCCTCAGTCTGGAAATGAACACTAGCAAGTCACCAAATCATAAGTCACAAATTTAAATAGTTTAAAAATCACTAAAAATCATAACATGAAATAAATACCATTAAATAATAATTATAATTACAAAATTTCAAAATTACCCTCTTCTGGAAAATTGGGTGTTACAATCCTACCTACCTTACAAAAATTTCGTCCTCAAAATTAAAATGGTAGCAGTGCTTCTAGGTCAAACACCCCACAATCAGAGTCTCAAACATACCGTCAGATAATCATATGCGTCTGTCCAAAACCATGATTCTCAGAATCTCTGTCATGCCAGTGAGCAAGGCTACGATAATCACAGAGTTCTCGACTATGGTACATACCTCTAGAACTATGGTATTTAAAATTTTCGTATTGCCGCGCGCTTGGCAGCGAAAACCTTAAATTCCCACACCCGAAAAATACATCCATAATCTGACTATATGTTCTCACTATGCCTGCTAGCATGACCCTAGAGGATTCTAAAATCTCATAATCGAGGCGACCTAGTCCATACAATTTATCTCAGAAGAAAAATTAAATTATAATGAAACGCCAGATCAAACTTATCAACAGTGAGGAGACAGATAGGAATAGATGGAACTGAATTTCAAGATAGGTATAATGAGATAAGGTGGAAATAGAATCGAGAAGATCAGAACCTGCAAGCACCTCTTCTACTGCCTGAGCATCCTCAAGTGTCATGGCGTAAGCTCGCCCTTGCTGGCCTCCCCTGGCCTGCTGCTGATGCTGCATGAACCTCTATTGCTGAGTCTACAATGCTGGTCCTCTCTGTTGTCCTGTCGGAGCCCTAGCTCCTGCTTCCTGAGCTGTCCGTCCCACAGACTTGGGATACTCTCTCAACTGATGATCTGATGATCCGCAGAGTAGGCACTTGCCTAGCCTCAGCCGGCATTCACCCCAATCGTGCCCTGGTTTCTTACAGAAGGGGCAAAAGATAACATGTTGCTGTCTCTGCTGCTGCTGCTGTCTCTGCTGGAATGGCTGCGGCTGGAACTGCCTTGGCTGCTGGTGCTAAGGGTGAGGCCTCTTGGCCTGGCCTCCGCTGCTGCTGCCCCCAACTGGGTCTCGCCCCCTCTTAAGCCTAAGCTCAAGATCATCCTCTGCCAATAAGGCTCCTGTCAAGATCTCCTCGAATGTGGCATCCCGGTTGCCCTTGGTCAAGGACTTGACCTCCTTGACTAGACCCTTCCGAAACCTCTTGGCCTTCGCCGTCTCGCTCAAGCCCTCTACGAACCTCCCGAGGCGGCCAAACTCCCCTGTATACTCCTCCACTGAAAGACTCCCCTGGACTAGGCTCTCGAACTGCATCTCAAAGGCTCTGAGTGCTGAATCTGGAAAGAACTTCTTCTTGAATAAGCCCTTGAACTGCTCCCAAGTCTGTCCAGCTACCCCCACCCTGGGGTCTGACTGATACCAGGTGCGAGCAAGATCTCGCATCCGACTAGCTGCGGCATCGATCTGAAGATCTTCTGGTATCCTGGCCAGGCGGAAGATCTCCTCTATATGCTCGATCCACTCGTCAGCGTATATAATCCCCTCCGTCCCCAGGAAGTCTCTGGGACTCATCTTCTGAAACTACTCGATCCCCGGTGTCTTTGGCTGCTGCACCACTGGTCGAGCTGCGGCCGTCGTGACGGCCAACTCCATGCCTCTGTCCTGTCGAGCCTGCTGTCGGTCCATGAACTGCTGGAAATATGCGAACATCTGAGCTGCGTCCACGTATCCTGGAGGCGGCTACTGGAAGGGATCCTCTGGAATGACCGGGTCCTGCCTCCAATCTGGTGGAGGTATACCCCCTGCTGCTGGTGGAAGGGCTCCTCCGATCGCAGCTGAAACGTCTACCCCAGCTAGCATGAGTGGGGCTGCGGTACCAGGGGCTAGCTGCTGGGTATGAGAGGTGGCAGTCCTCCCAACGATGTCCCCCTGGCCCTGGCGAGGTGATCCTATCTCAACCATCCTGGAGACAGATCAAAAGAAACAATTGCTGAGAACGAGTCGAAATAGCAAAGGAGGACAGTTATATTCAAAGGAAAACAATATCAACAAGAACTGAGATGGTATGAATTAGATAAGAGTTTTTTCTTATGTGATTGAGTACCTCAAAGAAATATCCTAATCCTACTGCAGGCTGTAGTGATACTCTAGTTCGAATACCATTACATAAACTCGACCTGCATGGGCCACCACTAAAAATATGTCACGATCCGCACCCACTGTGAGGGTACGAGAACGTAACAACGCCCAGCCTACGCCGCAGTGTCGGCGGTAGAACGCTGTCCTAGGTCAACATACATCTAACAATATCTATCTAAACAGTTTATACTCCCCAAATGGGGGTGACATAGCAGTAATAAACTCAATCACAACTAAGGAAGAGATAGCACGATATGAAATAAAACTCGAGGAAATAAATAGATGAAAAGTAGTCTGAGATAATCCCAGCAAATATCCAGAAGTACATGCTCTCAGATACAGAATGAAGAATATATATACAACTCTGAACTCCAAATATAGTCTAGCTAAAACATGTCTCATGACTACATAAAAGAAGATAAACCTAACTAATCTAGACTAGGCAATCTGGGTGATATCCTCAGCTAGAGCTGGGTCCTCCTGAGGGTCTAACTCATATGTGTCATCTAAGGCTGCCCCGTAGTAAGTATCCAGACCAGCCTCCTCCTCGTCCTCTGTAATATTTTCAACAGGTCCAGTCAGGACAGGAGTGAGCATAATACATCTCATGCAGTTCATATCATGTCAGGAAATATAAAGCAAGTAATATAATAAGATACATGAAACGCTGTAAAAGATGTACATGAAAATATGAGAGATATTTGATAACTGGAAATATATACATGATAAGTAAGAACTGTAAGTGACTAGTGATTTAGAGTACGAGATGGCATGTAATTGGCTTAGGTAGTACATGATAAAACATGGAAGTAACAGAGTATACATGATGGGTAAATCACATGACCATTTATACTTACCCCTACCCACAATCAATACACAAGGATCTATTCAAGTTACGTTACGGACATGATGTTTTGGTTATACAAGAGACACATGGGCAAATCATGAGCGTACATGAAAGAACATGAGAGTACATGGACGTACATGTAAGAACATGAGAGAACATGAGTGTACATGAATAAAGCAAAAGCAAGGAATACATGATGTACATGAAACACATGTCATAAAGTATCCGATGCGCCCGCTAAGGGGGATAACATCCCAAGAAGAGATCCATATAGTACCAATCCGTGATGATAACGTGACAGCATCAAGTAAAAGTAATCTAGAGCGAGAATATAAATCGTGACAAGTATGAAACGATCAGAGAATGTACTCGCCTGGTATCTGAGTGTCCGATATGAAAGTACTGTCCGAGGAGTGGTGTCTGGCTCCTAATCAGAACAACACAAGTCACAACAAGTCCAGAATAGTAAAATGAAATCCTACTATGCATTCTACATGATTCTAGGTCAATCTAGGCCAAAGTCAACTCTTGGTCAACTCTGGTCAACCCTAGAAGTCAAACTAGGTCAACTATAGTCAAACTAGGTCTAACAAGTCTATTCTAGGTTTAACAAGACTACACAAGTCAAATCTAGGCTCACTAGCTAAGCAAACACAACCATAGGCTAAGAGACTAGGCCATAGGCCAAGGCATTACCATGCCTAAGCATCCCACAAAACATCCATACATATGACACACATATATATATATATAATATATAATACACATGGATATAATTATATTCTCTATAATAGGAATACATATATATGCATATAGGCTCTCACTCAAAAGGTTTACAACCACACACACACATAGCTAAAAATAGGACTCATACATATAGGCAAATAGCTACCTATTAGGCTCATCTATAGGTTTACTTATAGGCTACTAGCTATACTCATATATCACTCACACTCACAAATACCTATATACTCTCACACTTACATCTCACAAACACACACCTATAGCTCCTATACACACACACACATATATATACATAGGCTCACAATGGTTTTGGTTCACTCTACACCCAAATCTAGACTTACACTCACACTACACAAAGGCAACATGATACATGTATATAGGACAGATTTGTGTGCTTGGAAGGGGCTGTATTGGACTCATCTTGGGATGGTTTAATGGGCAGGTCTTGAACAGCTAGTAGGGTGTTTAGGACTGAGTTTATGGCATGTTTTGGACTGCTACATGGGCCTAAATATTGTGGCATGTGGGGTTAATTATGTGGACAGGAAACAGGACAACACATGAAGAAATCTGGACTGATGTTGTGGGCTTGAATAGGCTGTACCAATAGGGACTGAAAATAGGCTCTTACAAGGGCTGCTTTGGTGTAGTGTTTGGCTATGTAGGACTGATGTATAGGAAAAGATTTGTAACAGCTACATGGCTGTATATAGGACAGATTTGTGTGTATGCTAAGTGCTGCCATGGGGGTTCCGATAGGCCTAAGGAGGACTGTTAAGTAGGTGAATGAATGGACTAAATGTGGGCTGATAAAGGGTTGCCATGGTGTGGTTTATGACAGGAAATTAGGCCAAGTGTGGGACAGCTCCTAGGTGGGCTTAGGACAGCTGCTGTTGTCCATTTTTATGGACTGGTTTAGGAGGATATGGGGACTGAAATGTGTACAGCCCAAAGTGAATTGGGACTGTCATTGGGATGGGTTTAAAGGGGACTGGATTGACAGGTTTTGAGGCTATCAAGGACTGTTTTGGGCTAAGTTTGGGATAGCTGCCAAGGCTGGAATGCACACCCTACTACTACACTCCCCCCTCTCTTATACACACACACAATACTCTAACCCCTTTAACTCTACTGCCCTCCTATATGTTTACATATATATAATACACACATTTACCTGGCTTAAACAACATTCTTAGGAACAATATTAAACCCATTTCCAGCACTTCTCAGTTATCTCATTGAATGAATTCTCAGGTTTAACCCAACCTCATTCCAGAATTCCATACAACTCAGTTAACTCATTTCAGTTTTAACACAAAACCATTTTACCTATCCACACCTAAAATCTCAGGTTTTTAACCATAGGAAATTCTCAGGTTCCTAAACACATTCTCAGTCATTACACACATATACAAGTTAATTCTCAGTTAAAATCAATGTGTGAATCTCAGTTTTTCCTATTGAATGAATCCTCAGGTTTTCTTTTGTTTCACATTGAAAACAGAAATCCAACCCCTCATTCGAAATCTATGCTACAAACCCCAACATGCATACATATGATCCTACCTATGTAAACTCATAGCACAGACATGTTAATCATGTATTAACATTATAATTAATATTTTAATTAACAATTTAAATATCATTTGAACTCTGAAAAATGAAGAATTAAATAGAGTATCGGTGAACATTTAGAAAAAGCCCAAATTTGAAATCAAAACATGGTAAAAATCCAATGTAAAGGTTGGTAAACAATGTGTCATGCATACATGTGTCAATCATGGTGTTTGTGTCCAAACAAGTGGACACAAACGTGTCCAAAACACAAATTCACACTGAATGAGATAACACTGCACAGGCAGCCTCGTGCACGTGTTCACCTAGGCCTAGGACACGACACAGGACACAAGACACCACGTATTCGTGTCCACACCTACACTAGGTATAGGTCTAGCCATCCCATGTGTCGCCACGCATCCAAAACGTGCCTGGATGCGACACGACACGCGTATCAGTGGAGGATTTTCGTCTGTGCATAGTCTGTGCAAAAACAGTACGCGCGTGTTTCCTCCCTCGACACGACACGATACCACCCCAAATTTTGTGGGCACAGTGTAAGTCATGTCCCCGACCTACACCCTAAGTTTCGTGTCCAAACGTGTCGTGTGCAGTGCACACGACGTGTCCAGTAGCAGGACAGTGCACGAGATCTCGTACAGTACGGTAACGTGTGTGTCGCGTGTCCAAATCGACCCGACACAACATAATAATCAGCTCAGTCAACCAGAATCCAATAAACAATAACAAAACCTAATTTCCTATTTAAAAACTTTCCAAAAATTAGATCGAAATTCCCTCTTGGGCATTTCGACAAACACCTAGGCCACACCCTAGATACGTGTCCAAATGGACACGAAACTCATAAAACCTGACACGACACCAATGAATACACTTAGGGGACCCCTATGGCTTCCTAATGATGAAGACAAAACGAAATTTCATTAAGGAATGAGGAAGTTACCTATACTTGAAATTTCAAGAAAAACCCCTTCTCTAGAGCTTTTCTCCTTGATGTCCCAATCCAACAAATCCACAACAAACTGAGATGAAATTTCAATGACAGCAAGAATAGAGGTATTAGAACCTATTGTAAGAGATTTAGAATGAAAAGGAAGAGAAATGGAGTTCTAGGGATTAATTAAAATAGGAAACAAACCTTTCCTTCTAAACTTGAGCTTTCCTAAGAAAGAGGCAACCCTAAACTAAGAGAGTATTTATAGGGTGGTGTTCCCAAGGAGGATATGGTGGCTGGCCACTTAGCCTAGGGCTTAGGGTTTTGAAATTCTTGGGCTTTGGGCTAAGTTACATAGGCTATGGCTAAGTTGCTTTATTATTGGCTCTAAATCATAAGCCATGACTTATGACTTTCTAAATCCTAATGCTAACTAGAGTCTAATGTCTAAACCATTGATTATGCTAGGTTAGACTAGAGTCATATATCCTAACCAAGCCCATACTAACTAGGGTTAGCTTCTAGGTTGGTCTACAAGGGTCAAAACTAGTCAAAGTTAACCCAGTCCAAACAAATCCAAAATAATTCCTAAAAATTCTCATAAATTCAAATAAATTCTATTAAATCTAAATAATAATTAATAATCCCAAATAATTCTCAAAATTTCAAAAATAATTAAAATACCCCTCAGTCTGGAAATGAACACTAGCAAGGCACCAAATCATAAGTCATGAATTTAAATAGTTTAAAAATCACTAAAAATCATAACATGAAATAAATACCATTAAATAATAATTATAAATACAAAATTTCAAAATTACCCTCTTCTGGAAAATTGGGTGTTACACGGATACTGCATATCTACCACACGGGCAGGGAGTGGTATTCGGTTTACTTTTTCCGATCGACGAGCGTCCCGCCGAGACTCGTTTCCCCGCATGGCGCAACTGATTATTGGATCGACCAGCCTTGTTTGTCTATAGTAAGAACTGAGAAATTCCCTAATGCTTGGTTCCAGGGTAACTTGGAGCTCACTAGTAGTAAGCCGTAATAATTGTCTGGCCGCTTAAACTGATTTGATTATGGGTTGTATCCTACTTTGCCAACTATTGAGGTAAGCTGAACGTCCTGACATGACGGGCCAACTTCTATCCTTGTTTGGTTGGGGAGTTGGTTCGGAGTGTCCAGACGCTAGGCGTACCTTAGTAAGAGGCAAAGATCTATTTATCTTATTTATATCCTTAACTCTTATTACTGGTTTTAATTCTTCATGCCGTGCTTCCTTTGTGGTGCTTGCTGTTGGAGGTCTAACCTCTCTGGTTTTGCATGGCCAGATCTAGAGCCAGCTCCCGAGGACTCAGCTTACTTCTACCCTCAAGATGGTCAATACTAGAAGGATGACCGCAGGAGGCCACGAGTGGGTTCCTTGACTCCCTAATCGTCTTATTCTTTACTTTACTTTTGCCGTTTTGGCACCGACCTGTTAGTCGGACTGTCTAGCACTTGCTTTTACATAATTGTAATTAATTCAGATTGCAGCTGATAGCGATTGTGTATACCTTATCATATCATCTGGCTATGTTTTGTAAAGCCAGATCTCGAGAACATTTTGACCGAGCGTTTGGGACGCCTTACTGCTTTATCGTATATGCTCTTTATTTACTGCTTCTTGATTCATTGATTGAGATAATAGATGTCATGTGACCCTAGCGAGACTTGTATATAGTATGCACCCCTTTGTCTAGTTTACAGCATTGATCGTATTATTCGGTATTTCTTCTACCCGTTATACGTAGCTGGCCAAGTCCGTCCCTGTCCCCCGGTATTTCGGGTCTGGGGCGTGACAGCTTGTAGATAAACTTTCATGCATCTAGACAGTCGTGACCGTATTACGAGGTGGATTACACTTCAATGTAGGTAGCTGGCTGTGTCTGTTCCCCGCTCTCCAGTATTCTGGTTCTAGGGCATGACAAATGCAGATAGGCGATTACGAAAATCGCGTTGTGTTCAAAAGCGAGAATAGGAGAATGACCCTAGAATTTGTGTCATAGATTGGATTCGGTAATGATTAGGCTACGTGTGTTGAATATACGATCGTGATTAGAGAGACGAACAAGTCAGGATTGGATTGAAAAACTTGATTAATGATTCGTACTTGATCGAGAACCGGAGATGAATATATCGTAAGAGACCTTGGGTCGAAAAGATTGTTGCCTTTGAGCATCGTAGACTCCAGTTGACCTCTTATGTCGGGAGAGATTAAGCACAGTGTCTGGGTGGGTTGCCTAGCAGGGGTGGTCCCAGATATGATGCATGGTTAGATTGAGTGTCACGACCCGCACCCAGTATTGGGGCATGAGAAGTGGGTACGTCCAGCCTACGCCGCAGTGTCGGCGCTAGAACGCTGTTCTAGGTCACTATCACAACTAAACACAATATGATATACTCTCCAAACGGAGGACAAATCACAGGAGAATACAACTCAATCACAATTCTAAGATGGAAATAGTACGATAAGATAGATATGAAATCTCAAGAGAAATATAAACAAAGGGAAATAAGTCTAGGTGTCTAAACGACACTAACATCTTAACATCCAAATAATACAAATATGACAACATAATAAAATAAGATAAACTGCCTAGCTATCTAGCCTAAGCAATAGGGATGATGTCCTCAGCTAGAGTTGGATACTCCAGTGGGTCCAATTCACAAGTGTCGTCTAGATGGGCTCCATAATAGGTTGTGCAGAAATCCTCAGTATCATCTGTAATATTTTCAACAGGTCCAGTCAGGACATGAGCGAATACATAATACTAAAATAGGATCATATCATGACAGAATATATAAAACAAGCAGTAGAGTAAATTATAATGAAAACTGTAAGACATGCACAAGAACAGTATAAATAGACAAATCTGAGTACAAGAGCAGTTTGTATATAAAATAAGAACTGTAAGTAATATAAGTGATTAGAGCACAAGATGGTTATGTAAACAGGCTGGGATACAATAAAATAGATCTCCATTATACGTGAGGGCATAATGGACATTCACAAGATTTGCACAAAATGGGATTTGATCACATAACCATTTCCTACTCACCCTCCCCAATCAATACACAAGGATGCAGTCAAGTTACGTTACCTGTACAAGAGGTTTTTATCCATGAGGCTCATGTGATCATGAGAGTACAAGATTGCACAAGAGTATACATGAATAGGGGTGTACAAGAAATACAAGATATTCTTGAAAAGCACATGACAAGATGTATTTGATGAACCCGAGGGGGATAACATCGCATGACAGGATTCATAGGATACTGGTCCGTGATAACAACGTGACAACATCAAGTAATTTATCTAAAGCATGAATATAAGTTCGAGCAAGTATAAAAATGATCAAAGCATGTACTCGCCTGAGATCCTGAGTGACTGTGAAAATAGATGTCTGAACTGAGGTGTCTGAGTCCTAAATAGAGCACACAGGTTATGATGTATACAAGAAGGTAATATTTGAAGTTTACAACGCATTCTACATGATTCTAAGTCAATATAGGTCAAAGTCAACTCTCGGTCAACTCTGGTCAACTCTGGTCAACAATCTAGTCAAACTAGGTCAACTCTAGTCAAAATAGTCAATTAATCTAGGGTTTAGTCAAACTCAAGTCTACAAATTATATTAGGCCTATCTAGTCAATTTCTAGGTCAAGGTATAGGTTACCTCACTATACAACATATACCTTAGGATACCAAGGTATATATAGCCTAGTCTAACTAGCCTATAGGTAAACACCATTCATAATACATACCATAACATACATGTATCATAACATACATGTCTACCTGCCTATATGAATGTATTTACATATACATTATATCATACATACATATTTATATAGATATATAGAGAAAGAGGGAAAGGGAAGGTAATGTAATAGTGTGTGTGTGTGTGTAATGTAATGTGTACAAGGGGGTTAACTGTCTAGATGCAAGGGTGTGTTAGCAAGGGTTAAAGGGTTACATACATATATATATATATAAAGAGGGACTCATACACATCCCCTTCCTCTACTATGCCTAGCTATTAATGCAAAGCCCAAGCCAAGGCATGCCAAGCCTGCACATGCTACTGCTGCTGCTAGGCTTGCTGCCTGCTGCTGTTAATACCTCACTCTCTATACTCACTTACAAATATTGCAACCTCACACACAAACATACATGTATATATTCTCAGAAATCTGAGATGCTCACCAATCCAAACCCAACTGAACTAAACAACTACTCAAACCCTCTTAACAATTCCCTGCTATACCCATATTCCATGGCCTTTATATTCACTCACACAACTGAACTAACCTCTGGTACTTACACAAACCATACTGAAAACAAAACCTACTCTACTGAAACAAGTATCAAACATTAACCCTTTCATCCCTCACTAAATACAAACCACTTATCAAGCTACTGCTCTCATCTCTCATTCAACTTCCTCCTACAACCCTCACTAACCTCAGCCACACACACAAACATATATGTAAATAACATCTAACATATATAAACACACATACATGTAAATATATATATCATACAAATATATATGAACTTGTAAGTGAACTGGACTAACAATTCAAATACATTTAACATCTCAAAATCTGGAATCAAATAACATCCATCAACGTATATAAATCTCAGGAAGAATGAATCAAAACCTAACTCTAACAACTCATAAAATCTGGAACCAACAGTTGAATAAAGAACATTCAATGAAAACCAAAATACAAAGTAAAGCTCGAAATTAAACTAGGAAACAAAGTGTCATAGTGGTAGTGTCAAACCCAAGTGTACCGTGTCCCCACAGGGTCCCAAATGTGTCCAAGTGCTGGACACAAAGTGTCAAAACCAAAAGAACAAAGTATCAGTAAAATGGTATAAAAAGGGGGCTAAGGTGTCGACCTCCCTAGCTCTCCACGTGTCCAATCAAAAGCCAAGTGCTCGTGTACACAGGTAGATGGGGTATAGGTTTAGGTCCTAACATGTCTGTACAGTATCCAGGGTGTGTCATATGGAAGATACAAAGCCGTGTCAGTAGCCAAAGTCGCACAATGCACAGGAACAATGTGACCACTACGAGCTCGATAACTCTTCTAGCTCACAACAAAATAGCCCCAAATTTTGGAAGCAAGATGATAGATAGTGCCCCTATCTACATGCCAAGAATCAGGTATCCAAGTGTCGTGTCGTGTCAGATCTTCAGCTCGGGTAGCAGGACACCGCACCATTGTGTGTGTGGGCCTCCCGTGTCCAAGAACGAACACGAAACTTTACCAAATCATGCTCAGTGTCCAAGAAATTCAAATCACACATAAACAACAACCTAAATGTGAAATTAGTTTTGAAAAACGTTAACAAACAATCCATTAAGGCATTTCATTAAATACTTCCTACAATGCTCCGATACGCCTCCGAAATGCGTATCAAATGGACACAAAATTCTACCAAACTTGGTCTACAGGTGTATGGTACCTAGATGCATGCATCTATGAAGAGAAATTAGAAGAACAAATGAGTTTAGAGCCATTACCCATTGAGAGTTAGAATCTCAATAAAAATGCCTAGAAATGAGATCCCTCACTAAGCTCTAATGGTCAATAAGCTCCAAATCCTTGCTAGCTAGCTTCTATTGACCTCCTCTACACTAGGGGAGTGTGATGCAAAAGATTAGGCTCAATTTGGAGTTGATTTGGAGAAAAAGGATGATTTTGGGGAAGAACTCAATTTAGGTTTAAGGAGACAATGAAAAGAGGCAAGATTTATCCATGTGATGATCTTTATAGGGAGGGGGAGGCTATGCCGGCCAAGGGGGTGTAGATTAGGGTTTGGGAAGATATTTTGCGCATGGGTAGGCTTCTACAAGTTTAATTCAAGCCCTCTTAGGAAAGGCCCAAGTAAACTAGGGTTTCAAGCTAAATATCTCCTTAAACATAATATCTAGATATTCCTAACCTTGTTATCTAGTTAAAACCTTCTAATGCAATATCTAGGCTCATGACTAACCTCTAGATTAGGGCAATTCTAGGTTAAGGCTTAACATAATGATTAGCACATTATTAATTAATAAAAAAATTATTTTCACTAAAAGTCAAAAATGACCAAAATACCCTTAACCTAAAAGTGGTAATTAGTCAATCTAATCACATGGTTAGGTCTCCATGGTCATGGTTAGCCTCTAGGTTAAGTAACTCTAAGGTTACACTAGTAAGAATGCCAAAGTCACAATACACTCAAATAAATAGTATTAAAATAATTAAAAATTACCATAAATTATTAACATGATTTAAATCCTATTATTAAATAATAAATTTTACAAAAGTTCAAAATTACCTATATTTTAGAAAAGTGGTGGCTATACCGAGAGAACATAAATCTTATTGGAATAGCTGTGTGCGAAATATAGGCAAATTTTTGGTGGACATGTTGGACTTAGTCCATGTCATTGAGACAAAAATTTTAGAATAGTTGAACAAAGATTTGAGTTATGTGATTGATAGAAAATGGTTGGATGAGTAGACGCTGCAGAGAATTGTTGCGATCTGATGCATGACGACTTAATGCAACGCACGTGTTCGATAGTGAGTGCAAAACATAGAGAATCGAGATATTGTTACGATTCATGTAGAACGTTTATAAATGTTGTATGGATGATCACAAATTATAGAATATTGTGTATGAGAATGAATTATGGTAATGTATGCTAAGATCTGACCAAGTCGAGTATGAGATGAATAGTATTCAAGGATTCAAAAGTTGCACCTATTAGCTTTGCTCGAATTCTCTACCATTATGCGATTGAAATACATATATTGGTGGGACGCCTAAAATATGTGTACGATCCAAACTCGATGGTATACCGAATTTAATTAAAACTGCAGGAAGAATCGAGAATTGTTAAGAAAATCGTACAAACGCTAGAGACGAAACCATGATAGTTAGTCGGTGATAAGTAAATCACATGGATCAAAAATTCAAGCGATCGAGAGAAACTCGTGGATTGATTATCGGTTTTGGTTTGAGGGTGAACCTTATTCTGAGTAGCATATTATGTAATACCCTACACCGCAAGCTGCATACGCTGAATCGATTGAGGCGATAAGATATGAGTTTGATTCAAGGAGGTATGTTTTCAATTTAAAGAAATATTGATTGAGTTGGTTTCAATGTGCAGATATCAAGCATAGTCCCTTACGATCGGAGTATCGCCGTACAAAAAGTTGAAGCATGGGCACGATAGTTTAATTAGCCGGTTAGTACAAGTGAATATGAAGTGCTCGCATGGTTAGTTCAGACGAAATGATCGTGCAACAGAGTTAAGGTGTAGGGCCGCAATGGTTCGACAAAGTGATGGATAGATTGGCTTACGGTAGGCGAGTTCAGACCCTTCTCCCCTACTCCTTTATGCCTAATAATGTACTATGAAAAACTAGTGTTGCTATCGAGTTAGCGAGCGTGGCTTGAATCAAGTAAAGGTCTTAGTGTGTGTCGAACATTAATATAGAACATTGAACAATCAATAATTGAGGTGATGTGCATCAAGAGCACGGGTCATGGTAGGACATACCGAATTAAATAGTGGAATGAATTTACGGTATCTCACCAAATCTGTACGCGTCGATGCGTGGGGCCTTGATTAGTTGACTTTTCTTTTTCCTGCACTGGCTTGTAACGATCCGCATTACAGAAGCTGCAACTTTCTAATAGGCAATTCTCTTTGTAGTACAACATGCATCCGTTGCGACAACAATCTATCTTCTTGTACCCCAGTTCCAATTGTCGGACCATCATCTTTGACTTGTAGAAGTTTTTTGGAGCTCTTTTGATTCCTTCGGTAACACCTCCTTGATTAGTTGTGTGATCCGATCATAGCAAGCTTGTGGTAAGTTAAAATGAGACTTTATGTTTAACAACCGCATCGTCACTGACAGTGCGGAATGAGCCTCACAACCAGGATATAGAGGAGTATCTGCGTCCTGAAACATATCATAAAACTCCTTCACCTCGGGATTAGGATCCTTCGGATCAAAATTAGGCCCTGCCGCATCATACACCATATCTCGTGTAAGGTTCTGCAGGTCTCCATAATCAACAGAGCATCCGTCGTCTTCGAGGACATCCATTGCAGCATTATCATCAAAAGCATAAATAGCAGCTTCCGCAGCCTGTCTTTCCGAATATAATTCATCTTGCGATGACCACAAGCCGTAATCACGTATGAAACCCTTACGGGTCAAATGATCTCTCACAGTCACCACTTCTTCGTAACATCTATTGTGATAATTAACACATGGACACTTGATTTTGTTACCGTCCATGTACTGAGCTTTGCTCATGGCATACTTAAGAAATACTTCCACGCCTGCCTGCAAATCGTCACTCACACCAATTATGCTCTCGTGTTGTCGTTTGTACATCCATGTACGATCAACAAAGTAACGATTCATCCTCGATTTGGATGTAAAAATCTGTATCGTAAGACAAACTAAACATAAGAATAGCCCGATACCGATACTCATATAGGATTAGGGTTAGGGTTAGGCTCCGATGCCGATACTCATAGGGATTGTCCGATATCGATACTCATAGGAATAGCCCGATGCCGATACTCATAGAAATAGTCCGATACCGATACCGATTTCGATGCTCATAAGAATAGTCCGATACCGATACCGGGACATGCCAAATTATATCGGTATTGGACAGTATCGGACCGGTATCGGTCAGTATCGGGTATCGGTCAGTATCGGAGCGGGACATGCCAAACTGTACACTACTTATACGTTGCTACACTACGTTCTATATCATCTTGATTAATTGTACATTAATCTTGGTTATCAACTCTTGACCTTGATTGATGATCTTGATCAAGAATTAATAATCCTGAATTAATTATAATTATTCTTGACTAATTCCTAGCTAGTTAACTACCTTCCAATTTAGAATTGGAATTCTAACATAAATATTACGTATAATGCAAAAACGTATTCGATTCGTATGGGTCGAACCCGTACCCGAATGAGTCACCATTCTTCCCTGTGTCATGATATAGGACAATGTGTCCGTGTGTCGAGGACAAGAATGTGTCGACCCCACCTCCCTAGCCCCACCCCCTCTCCGACAACATCCCCTCCCCGACCCCCTCCCCCACCCCCCTCCCCGACAGCACCCACCCCCTCCCCGACCCCCCTCCCCGATAGCATCCCTCCCCGACACCCTCCCCGACCCCCTCCCCCTCCCCGACCCCACTCCCCCTCCCCGATCCCACTCCCCAACACCCCTCCCCGACAGCACCCACCCCCCTCCCCCTCCCCCCACCCCGATAGTACACCCTCCCCGACCCCCCTCCCCCACCTCCCACCCCCTCCCCGACAGTACCTCCTCCCCGACCCCCTCCCCTACCCCATTTCCGACAACACCCACCCCCCACCCACCCCTCCCCCCCCTCCACACCTCCCGACCCCACCTCCCCGACCCCCTCCCCTCCGGCCCTGGCGACAGCCGACAGCCACCCCCCGAAACCCTAAAATAGAGAGAGAGAGAGAGATAGCGTACCTGCAAGATCGATGGAGGGAAAGAGATCGTCGGAGGGAGTGAGATCGCCGGAGAGAGAGAGAGGGAAGAGAGAGAGAGAGTATGTTTGGGGGGAATAAAAAATCCCTCCCTCCCGTCGGTTCAATTTAAGTTAGGGTACAGTATTTAGCGACGGATATATCCGTCGCTAGTTAGTCGCTAAATACCCACTAGATTACTGACGGAACGTCCGTCGCTAGTCAGGCGCTAATTTTAGTGCCATTTTTTTTTCCAGATTTTGCTGCCAAAATGTGCGATGTATTAGCGATGGAGATCAGTCTGTCACTAAATTTTTGTCAAATTAGCGACGGAATTGCGACTGATTTTGACACTAAAAAATAAAAAAATTGTCCATTGCTTTCTGACGGTAGTCCGTCACAAGGTAGTCGCTAGTCTGTCGCTATTAGCGACGGATAAGATCCGTCGCTAATAGTCCTTTGCCAAATTACTGTATTTTAGTAGTTGTTGTCGGGGAGATAGATCGTCTAGCCGCCGCTGGAGAAGCAACCCACCACCGTCACCATCGCCGACTTCGAAGAAATTAGGGTTAGGGTTCGGTTTGGATTTGGGAAAGCGTAGCTCAAGAATTCACAGAGAATTGACAGAGAATGAATTCTCTCTCCTCCAAACTTCGGTTATATAAAAAGAAAGCAACTTTGCATAACCCCCCCCCCCCCCCCCCCCCCCGCTCCAGATAATTACAAATAACTCAGGAAAATTCCAGAATCCCCCCTTTTCTTTTCATTATTTACGGGAACTGATGAAAATCAGTTAGAAACTTTAAAAAATGGGGGACCACTAAGTTGGTTGTAACTAACTTTCAAATTTAAAAATTCCTACTCCTAATTAATTCCCTCCATAAATATAAATCACAATATTTATTATTTAAAACTAAACTTATTATTTTTATTAGAAAACTTTAATTTCTCAAAAATAGGAAAGTGGGGTTACAAAACTTGACCCAAAGCACCCTCACATATTCTAAATCATTAGCATGACCTAAATAGCCAATTTACAAACCCTAAAATCTCAATTCTCAGATTTTTCCCCCAATTGAGCCAAATACAAAGAGAAAATCCCTCAAATAGAAAGAGAAGAGTCTAAACTCCTTACTAATGGCAACCCTAATGCATGGGGTCCCTAATGAATGCCTCAACACTAATTGAATGGAAATTATAGGGTTAGAGAGCATATATCTATTGGAAGATGGATTCACAATGAATAAATCCTAAGATCTTAAAGCCCTCAGGCTCCAAGTGCTCCAATCCTTCCAAGCTTGCTTCTAGAGCCTTCTCCTCTCCAAGGGAAAGAGAATGATACCAATTGGGCTGATTTGAAGAAAATTTGGGTGTAAGAGGAATTTGAGGAAGAACGTTCTAAATTAGGGTTAGGGTTCCAAATGGAAAGAGGAAGAAGAAGAAGTTATTCTTCTTATAGGCTATGGAGTAGGGTTGGCCGGCCAAGTATTAGGGTTTTGGGTTAGGGTTTGGTTATAGGGAAAGTCCAAGAAGCCCTTTCTAACTTGTCATGACATGTTCTAAAGGAAAGGGCCTCTTCTAATTAGATGTTTAGCCTAATTTCTAAATAACTTGCTAGTCTAACTAGAGACTAACTAACTTAAGGAAATTGGTTTGATGATTGTCTAATCTCACTAATTAGGTCCACTAGGGTCACTAAAAACTATTCTAATTAATGGCTAACCACTAATCATGATCAACAATATAGCATATGCACTATATTAAATATTATAAATAATAAATCCCAAAACTATAATTATTAGTTTTGTAAAATAATTTTATGACCCAAAATATAATTTAAATTCATAATAATAACAAGAAATAGGAAAAAGTCAAAAATACTCCTCTTCGAAAAAGTGGTAGTTACAGTAGAATTAATTCAAGTCAGAGGATGATTGTAATTTACCTGTCTTCCCTCAGGAAGGCGAAACTCAGGGCTCCAAGCCAGAGAGCAAAATGTCCACGGTGCCCTCTATTTCCCCCTATCTGATGTCCGTTTACATGGCCGAGGGTGATAATGCGGGAAGCAAAGAGGGATCCAACTTCTAACACCGTATAGAGGCCGTTGAGATGGGCCTGAATACGTTGACTGAAACCATGCAAGCCTTGACTTATGTGGTTTTGGAGATCAAGGATAAATTGACACCCAATGTTCCTGCTCCAGCAAACCAAGATCCAGGAACAAATGGCGAGTCCAATGCTCCTCAACATGCGTGTCACCCCCACATTCCTGAATAAGGCTAATGTAGTCATTTATAATATTTTACTATTTTATTTATATTATTTAAATATTATTTTTAGTGTCTTTATATTATTTAAATAGGTATATTATCGATAGAGTTTTTATTTATAAAGTTTAAAATTATTTAATATATATATACTAAAATATTTAGTTTTTGTTTATAAATAAATTCTGATTTTATTTATAAATATATATTTTGGGTAATATCTCATTTATTGGAATATATATATATAAATATATATATATGGGTAAATATTATAGGTTTATTTCATATAAATAAATATATACATATACGTGTATATATATATATAATATATATGTATGTATGTATGTATGTATGTATGTATGTATGTATGTATGTATGTGTGTATGTATGCATGTATTTATGTGTGTGTGTATAAATATATATATAATATATATACATAATAGCTTAAGAAAGAAAGAAAAGGAAAAAGAAAAGTCAAATTGAACTAAAAAGAAAAATTGATTTTTTTTCAACCAAACAAACACACACGCGCCCCACCCCCACAAGCAACACAACAGCATCAGCTGCTTGAAGCCCGCGGCCCCTTTCGGTTTATTAAACCGAACAAAAGAGCGGTATATATATGTATATATATATTTTTTAGAGAGAGAGAGAGAGAGTAACTTTCACAAAATCCAAATCCTAGCCGTCAACCCCAACCCAACGTGCACCCCGACATCACTGTAGGCCAACCCGCTGCCGTCCATCGTCGAAAAAAGTGCAACGAGCATCCCACTCGCGCGCGGAAACTGTCAGTGAAGAGCCAACTTCGGAGAGACGTTTCGCCGCGCACGCTCGATCAATTTTTGAGCCGTTTCTTCCGATATGATCCTAACATATACACCTTTATTTTTCTTCAAATAGTTTGTGCCGATTCGCACCATGTGCGACGAAAAACGAGTTCCAAAATCGGAAAAAAACTCGATTTTCTGGGTTTAGAAACTGTCCCAAAACCCCAACTTTGTGGCCGATTTGCGACCAGCGTGTTGTGATTTTTCAAAATCGGTCTGAAGAGACTTGGAGACAACCTATAGGTCTTTAAAACCTTTTTTTGTAGAACTGAATTTCATGCACTGTACAGAAAGTTATTGATTTGTGAAGTTGGAGAAAAAAAACTGATTTTCAAAAGTGGATTTTTTAGAAAAATTGTCCCGATAAGCCGTCCGTCCCGTCAATCCGGGCGACGTAGTCACGAACCGAAAGCATCGAAAGGTGCGTATCGACTTCGTGGTCGTGTGGGCTGTGACGGAATTGAAATTGGTCGCATGTGCGCGACGAATTTGATGCGTATCCGTCAAAAATTATCGTATCAGCCTTTTGTATATTTGTCAATTACTTTGTGCACACTCATCAAATCGCGACGAAACTTGTGCCATTGGACTCGAAATATTTTTCTGGTCCTATATGCCAACTTTGGTCCAATTTTGAGATCGTTGATCGGGACGCCATTTTGGCGGGCCCACAATCCCACTCAACGGGTGATTTTGTGCGCAGTCCACCGGAATCCAAAATTGGACATACCGTTGGGTTCGTCTCGTCAAACCGAACCTGTAGACATATAGTTTGATGACTTTAGAGACCATAGATTCTGGCACATTTTTTGGTGCAAAGTGGGTCCAACGGCGGACACCATTTTTATCTAAAATTACTGTTTTGCCCCTGTGTCCAGAATTGGACTTATGGGTAGGCGTTTCTAGCTAATTTGACCATTCTGAGAACGTTGGTAATGTCTGTTTCAGCATTAGGAGACAGTTGTGCGAGTTGACCGTTCGTGGCTCTTTTAGGGGGTTGTAGTTTCGATTTTCTCTGCTCAGGACGACAGACGAGTATATTCTCTGATAGTTTTTATTGTCTTGATATCTACTATATCCGATTCAGTTGTAGTATTATACTTGATTCTTGATACGAGGATACACGGACTAGTATACGTGAATCTCGTCATGAGATGTCATTCCTGGTTTACCTGGTATATGAGTACATTGTTCGATATTGTTTCCTGTACTTGTATAGACACCGATTTGGGAGTGGACTGGTCCCATGCTCTTCGAATCCCGTGTCATGACCTGTCATGTCTGGATTCATTATACTACTCGGGGATGGGGGAGTTATTAGAGGTTATGTGAGCATTACCCTTACTTGTTTATTACTTGCGCATAGCTCCACCCTCACCACACGTAGGGTATAGCCTGACCTTATACTACTTGTGCATAGCTTTCCATTTTGGCCGGCCTGATCCCTACATTATTATACTACTTGTGCACAGCCGGTCAAATGGAACAGCCTGATCTTGACCCAAGCCGATCACATAACGCTCTAATATCTCATGGCACTTTATTTTTATGTTTATATCATTCTGCAGATTACTTTTTATTTATTTATATTCCAGTTTTATCTTATATCTCACACATGACATGATATCCAGTTCTCTAGTACCGTTTTACTTTCAGTCTTGATATTCCACCTTGTATTTCATTATGATTGTCTCTTATAGTATTTGTCAATTCACATGGAACTGCTGTTGGCATTTGTACTTGCTCATATCCTGACAGGATAACCCCCGTTGTTTTTCAGAGAATTTAGATACAGATTGCCCGACCTACTACGGGTTTGGCATAGATAGAGCCTACGACCAGGACCAGCCTGTGGACCCAGTGTTCGTAGATGACGCACCGCCAGTAGTGACCTAGTTCACCTAGATTTTGTCTTGATTACATTCCAGTTTGATACTTTGAGACTTGTAGTATTCATTTTAGGATATTATTTATGTCTCGGTCTCTGAACTTGTGATTGTGGCTCGGCACTATTTCAGACTATTTATCTTATCTTTATCTTATCTTCCTTAGAATTATGTGATTGAGTTGTGGTTATATTCCTCCGTGCGGAGATGACAGGTTATATATGTGTCTTAGATTCTATATATTCTAGATGACCTTTACAGCGTTCTACCGCCAATATTGCAGCGTAGGCTGGACTTACCCACGTGCTCGTGCCCCTAAACAGGGTGCGGGTCATGACACATTTTTATGGTGGCCCATGCAGGTTTGAGTCGCAACTAGTGTGATTTCGTAATGGTGCTCGACTTAGAGTACTAATTACGAGCCTGCTCTTAGGATATAGGTTTTAGGTTATGATAGGAGTTACTCAATCACATATTAGGAAAATTCTAATCTTTTGATTTCCATGACAAACTCTTCTTGCATTTCAAAATAAATTGTCCTTCCTTGATGATATCCTATCATGTGCCATATTGATTTCTTTGCTTGAATATGTCTTCAGGATGACGGTGACGCGAGCTCAGGCAGCTGGATCCAGTACAGCACCGGAGAGGTCCGATCCGTCGTAACCTATTTTTCTGACTGAGAGAGTTGCGGATCAGGAGATTGACCCTACTGTCCCTGCCGTTCTAGAGGTAGCGGCAACAGTACCGGGGGGTCTTCCTCCATAAGTCCCGAGGACTGTACCTGTTCAGCCGAGGACTCTTCCACCTCCACCAGCGTTGCCGTTTGATGCTACTCAGATGTTCGCGTTCCTCCAGCAGATGATGGAGGTGCAGCGAGCGCAAGCTGAGGCTTCACAGCGGCAGACAGAGATTTTGAGGCAGAGCATGGAGAATGTGCACCAGTTAGTACTCGTCGCTGTAGAGAAGGTGACTGCAATTCAGACTCAGGGCGCTCCAGCCCAGCAGCCACAGCAGCAGCAGGAGAAAGCTGGCTCCGTGATAGATATCAAGAAGATGTTTCTTCGAGAATTCAAGGGAACAGAAGGGATCCTGTATGCCGATGATTGGCTAGAGGATATTGAGTGGAGCCTGGGGTTAGTACAGCTTCCGGAGGGATTATGGGTGTCAACAACAGCTAGTCAGTTCTTTGATATCGCTCTGACTTGGTACCGCACAGACCCTCGCGTGACAGTGACAGGCTTGACATGGGTGAACTTCAAAAAGCTATTCAAGGGGAAATTATTTCCTGATGTGGCTCTTAGTGCACTAGATGGCCAGTTTGTGGGACTTGTGCAGGGGAACATGTCTGTGGACGAGTATGCGGCGGAGTTCTTCCGTCTGAGCCGGTTCGCTCCGGGCATGGTTCAGGACGCTGGAGAGAAGGCCCGCAAGTTCAGGAGGCTCCTGAACCACGTCGTCAGATCACGCACGTCTGGGCGTCGTGCTGCGACCCTTGAGGACATTCTGATGGACGCTCAGATTTCAGAGAAGGACTTGGGTCTCAGGCCCAGGAGGAATAGCGATGCTATTGGTGCTGGTTCTAGTACAGTACCGGCCAAGCGACATCAAACTCAGCAGAAGTCGTTCCACCAGCAGCAGCATCAGCAGCACCAGGCACCAGCACGTGCACAGCATCAGCTGGGGTAGAAGCAGATTCTACAGTGTGCTTTTTATGGGAAGCCGGGGCACACCCGAGAGGTCTGCAGGAAGAGGTTGGGCATTTGTCTATTCTGTGGAGCGCCTGAACACCAGTTGAGAGATTGTCCTACTCGTCCAGCTTGAGGAGGTCAGGATAGAGCACATCCTGCTAGAGCTCCAGTGGGACCAGCTGTTCAGCAGAGGGGTCCGCCACTTCTGACCCAGCAGCAGCGTTTCGCCCAGCATCAGAAGGGAGCAGCTCAGGGTAGGGCATTCGCACTGACGGTCGAGGAGGCCGAGCCTATTGCAGACGTGATGGCAGGTTCTGTTCTACTCGATTCATTTCCTGCATTAGCTTTGTTTGACTCTGGTTCTACGTACAGTTTTGTATCTATCTCTTTTACACTTAGACACAATATTATTGCTAAACCACTGAGTAGGACTTGCAAGATTATGACCGGAGGAGGCATTATCCTGGTCAATAATATTTGCAAGGGGCGGAGAGTTACACTGGGAGGCCGGGATTTAAGTGTGTCTTTGCTTGTAATGCCCCTTCCGAGCTACGATATGGTACTCGGTATGGATTAGTTGAGCAGGCATCATGCTAGTATAGACTGTAGAGGAGGCAGAGTTTTGTTTAGACCGCCGGGAGAGCCAGAGTTTGAGTTCGCCAGAGGAGCAGCTGAGCCAGGAGAGGGTTTTTGTGGAGCTTTGTTGTCGGGGCAGGAATTGCCACATCCACTGATAGCAGGATTCTTAGATGTTTTCCCTGATGAGTTGCCGGGAATGCCGCAAGATAGGGATATTGAGTTCTCTATAGACTTGGTGTCGGGCGCTGAGCCTGTCTTGCAGCATGTCTATAGGATCAACAACAGCGAGTTGGCAGAGCTGAAGAAGCAAGTCGACGAGCTGCAGGACAAAGGATTCATCCGATCCAGTTCTTCACCTTGGGGCGCACCTGTTCTATTTGTACCGAAGAAGGATGGGACGGTACGCATGTGTGTCGACTACAGAGCGCTCAATAACCTCACTATCAAGAATAAGTACCCGTTGTCGAGGATTGATGACTTATTTGATCAGTTGAGGGGCGCAAAGGTATTCTCGAAGATAGACTTGAGGTCCGGTTACCATCAGCTGAAGGTGAAGAAGGAGGATATTCCGAAGACAGCTTTTCGGACTCGGTATGGCCAGTATGAATTCACTATTATGCCATTCGGGTTGACCAATGCTCCAGCGGTATTCATGAACTTGATGAACAAAGTATTCCATCAGTACCTTGACAAGTTCGTGGTGGTCTTCATTGATGACATATTGATCTACTCGAAGACACCAGAGGAGCACGAGGAGCATCTGCGGATTGTGCTGGAGACTCTCAGAAAGGAGCAGTTGTATGGGAAGCTGTCGAAGTACGAGTTTTTCCTGGAGAAGGTAGAGTTCTTAGGTCATGTTGTGACCGAGCATGGGATCTCAGTAGACCCGAAGAAGATTTCAGCAGTTGAGTCTTGGTCCACACCGAGCTCAGTCGCCGAGATTCAGAGCTTTTTGGGTCTTGCAGGCTATTATAGGAAGTTCGTTCAGGACTTCTCTCGGATTGCAGAGCCGATGATTAGACTTACTCGAAAAGACGTAGAGTTCGTCTGGACCGAAGAGTGTTAGGCTGCTTTTGATGAGCTGAAGAAGAGGTTGACTACAGCTCCTATCTTGACGTTGCCATATGGGACTGGTGGTTTCACGATCTACAGTGACGCTTCTGGGAAGGGCTTGGGTTGCGTTCTTCAGCAGCACGGGAAGGTGATTGCCTATGCATCCAGGCAGTTACGTCCTCATGAGAAAAACTATCCTACCCATGATCTGGAGTTGACAGCTGTTACCTTTTCTTTAAAGCTGTGGAAGCACTACCTGTATGGAGAGCGAGTGGAGATCTTCACGGATCATAAGAGCTTGAAGTACGTGTTCACCCAGAAGGAATTGAACATGAAGCAGAGGCGCTGGCTTGGGCTGATGAAGGACTTCGATATCTCTTTACAGTACCATCCAGGGAAGGCCAACGTAGTTGCAGATGCCTTGAGCAGGTATCCAGTCGCTATGTATTTGACGACAGATCGTCATCTATTGGCCAATCTGGATAGTTTGGGTATCGAGGTGATCGTTCCGGGCATGGAGGTTCAGATATGGGGTTTTCAGATTCAGTCTGCATTGATGGACAGAGTCAGATCAGCACAGTTTGATGACGTGACCTTGAGGAGCATCAAGGAGCAGGTACAGGCCGGATTACTAGACGATTTCTCTATAGCCGAAGATGGGTCGCTGAGGCACGGTACTAGATTGTGCATACCGAGTGGAGAGCTTCGGGAGGAGATTCTGCAGGAAGTGCATCGTTCCCAGTACTCTATGCATCCTGGAGCCAACAAGATGTACAGAAACCTGAGGGAGCATGTATGGTGTATGGCATGAAGCGAGATGTAGCTCAGTTTGTATCTCGATGCTTAGTATGCCAACAGGTGAAAGCCGAGAGACAGAGACCAGGTGGTCTGCGTCAGCTACTACCCATTCCAGAGTGAAAATGGGAGCACATCACTATGGACTTTGTATCTGGACTTCCACGATCTTCAGGAGGGAAAGACGCGATTTGGGTCATCGTTGATAGATTGACCAAATCGGCCCACTTTTTACCTTTCAAGGTAGGACTATCTAAGGAGAAGCTGGCAGAGATATATGTGCGGCAGATAGTCAGATTGTACGGAGTTCCGGTAAGCATCGTCTTGGATCGGAATAGTCATTTCACTTCCCACTTTTGGAGGAGTTTGTATACTAGCTTGGGCACCCAGCTCAAGTTCAGTACCGCGCATCACCCCCAAACAGACGGACAGTCAGAGAGGACCATCCAGACACTCGAGGATATGCTTCACACTTGTGTGTTAGATTTTGGAGGATCTTGGGAGGACCATCTTCATCTGGTAGAGTTTGCTTACAACAATAGCTATCAGGCCAGTATAGAGATGTCACCATTTGAGGCTCTATAAGGACGGAGATGTCGTACTCCTTTGTCATGGGACGATGTCGGTGAGAGAGTTTTACTTGGCCCAGAGATGGTGGTGGATGTAGCAGAGAAGGTTAAGTTGATCAGGGATAGACTTCGGGTGGCTCTGGATAGACAGCGGCATTGGGCCGATAGCCACCGGAAACCGTTAGAGTTCGAGGTTAGTATCAGTTTTTCTGTTTGTGCTTGTTGGTGATTGTTTACGTTAGGATCTTGTATTGAGTCTTGTCTTGTGTCTAGGTTGGCGATATGGTGTTCCTGAGGATTTCTCCGACATGGGGCACGATTCGTTTTGGCCGAGGCGGGAAGCTTAGTCCACGCTTCATCGGACCTTTCACTATTCTTGGAAGGGTCGGTACAGTGGCCTATCGACTAGACTTGCCGCCTAGACTCGAGGGAGTCCATAACGTGTTCCATGTGTCGCAGTTGAGGCGGTATGCGGCAGACCCTAGTCACGTATTGGATCACTCCGAGTTAGAGGTGGGGCCTACTCTCCGCTATCCAGAGCAGCCTGTAGAGATTCTGGATCATCGTGAGAAGGTACTCCAGAACCAAGTTATCCCTTTGGTTCGTGTTGCATGGAGGCATCACTCTCCAGGTGAGTCTACCTGGGAGAGAGAGGACGAGATGCGGGAGCGTTACCCTTATCTCTTCGAGCCTTGAGGTATTTTTTTTGTTCTTACTACTGTTATTGTGCTAGTTTGCTCTAATTTCGAGGAAGAAATTTTTTAGGAGGGTAGATTTGTCACCCCCACATTTCTGAATAAGGCTAATATAGTCATTTATAATATTTCACTATTTTATTTATATTATTTAAATATTATTTTCAGTGTCTTTATATTATTTAAATAGGTATATTATCGATAGAGTTTTTATTTATAAAGTTTAAAAATATTTAATATATATATATACTAAAATATTTAGTTTTTGTTTATAAATAAATTTTGATTTTATTTATAAATATATATTTTGGGTAATATCTTATTTATTGGAATATATATATATATATATATATATATATATATATATATATATATATATATATATATATATATATATATATATATATATATATATATATATATATATATATATATATATATATATATATATGGGTAAATATTATAGGTTTATTTCATATAAATAAATATATACGTATATGTGTATATATATATAATATATGTATATATGTATATATCTTTGTATGTACGTATGTATGTATGTATGTATGCATGTATGTGTGTATGTATGCATGTATTTATGTGTGTGTGTATAAATATATATATATATATATATATATATATATATATATAATATATATACATTTTTTTTCTTTTTTTTTCCAACGCGTGCGGGCTCAGTATAATCGTGTGTCCCACACACACGATTCTTGGCCCGTCGTATGGAACGACTTTTGGAGTGCGGACGTAGTCCGTTGGCCTTGTCATCATCGCCGTGCACACGCACCCCGCGCACTCCGCGCGCTCTAGAGCTCCGCTTGACAGCACACCGTCTTTCAACGGCAGTTGCTCAACACCTCGATTTTCCTACGACGCCGAAGAGACGCCCTCGACGACTAAGGGTGACTGCCCGTACGACGGCCACTGATTCCTTGTCGCCTGCGACTACCGATTCCGCCCAGCCGCCCGTTCTATGCGCACGACGTGCATATTGGCGACGATCGCCGACGCCCTTACGATCGAGCATGCGATCGTTTATGGCGGACGTGTTCTCGTCGCCCTCAGCAGCGCCGTACGACGGGCCGCGTGGTCGGCCTGTCGCTTATACCCTCTAGACGAATGGTGCCGATTCCCCGATCCGTCGCATGACGAACGTGCACTGAGTTTGCTACACGGACGCCTCATTCTGCCCCACGCAGGCTCCGTTCGTAGCCTTATTGTCACGACCCGCACCCGGATATACGGGTACGAATACGTGGGCCACGCCCAGCCTACGCCGCGGTATCGGCGGTAGAACGCTGTCAAGTATACTATACTAACTACAACTTCTATGAATCTATATCTAGAAATGTACTCATGTCACATCACGAAAACTAAGGAAGATAAGACAAGAAATAATAACAATATCACTAGAACAACTAGAATCTACAATGATCATAAGACAGGAAGATAAAGAAGGAACAATAAGACTAACTAAGAATAACTACCAGGCAACTCACATAGAAGAATAGTGAGATCCACCTCAGCTAGCAACATCATGAAGTCCAATAATGAGGGCACAACTACTCCTAAAATTTTCATAACGTATCCAGTCAGGAGCGGAACGAGTACATATATCTCATAACAGATCTCAAGATAGAATAAAAGCTATAAGACTGTAAATAGAGCATATACAATGAAATCATGGAGTGTACATATATGTATCATGGCATGGTAAGCTGTAAAGCTAGAGCTAGAACAAGAAAATAGAACGGGATCATGGCATGTACACGAATCAAGGTAAGCTATATATATCCAATGTGTGTGAGTAGCAGTTTCAACTTGTGATCGGCTTGGAAAACTGTCAAGAATCGGCCTGGCAAGTCATAAGTGCGGTATATGACTCACACTGTTCAAGATAGCAAGGGGATATGATCACAGGCATACGCTACTACTCCCCCTACCCCAACTGGTAGAATGGATCCAAACAGGACACGTCACTGCACGGGATTCTAATGAGAAGGTCGCGAACCTGCTCTAGAATCAGTGACCATATATCGAGCAAGAGCTACAAGGGTGCTTGCACAATACATCCCAACCTAAGAAGGAGAGACATCTCTCGTCGGGATCCAAGAATACCAATCCGTGAGAACCATGTGTCGGGAATAAGCATATCAACACTAAGTACATGAATCATAACAGTTATCATAAATTGTGAATAAGTTATCAGAGAATGTACTCGCCTGGGGTCCTGCTGTCAATATGAATCAGGGTTCAGAGTAAAGCCACAGACCTAAAGATGAAATAATACAAGAGCTGATCAGGGTCAAAAGACATACTAAACATCTAGGTCAAACTAAGTCAAACTAAGACAAACTGGGTCAAGGTTGACGTACAGTTGACTTTGGTCAACTGGTCAACTCTGGTCAATACTAGGTCAACTCTAGGTCTAATCTAGGTTTAAATAGGTCAATGGTTGACCTACAGTTGACTTGGTCAAAAAGTCAACGTTGGTCAAGTCTGATCAAACCTAGGTCAATATTGACTCTACTTTGACATCTAGTCAAAGTAGTCAACCATGGTCAAGCTAGTCTCTATAACCATCTACAAGGTCAACTTATAAATTTCAGTGATTTAGAAATCACTGAAATCGACGGGTCTCTAAAACAACCAAAAGGAGAAAATATTATTATAATAGGGTGACACAAAAAGGGAAGAAATCTACAGATGTTGTCGGATGATGAAACTAACATCACCAACGTGTCCAGAATGGTCAAATCAGCTAGGATAGCCTGTCCAAAAGTCCAATTTGGACACAGGAGCAAAACGGTAATTTCGGACCAAAATGATGTCTGTCGTTGGACACACTTTGCACCGAAAAACGTGCCGAAATAAAAGTGCACAAAACCTAACAAATTACATGTCCACGAATCCAGAATGACGATACGAACCCAACGGTATATCCAGAATTGGATTCCGATGAGCCGATCTCAAAATGACCCGTTGGCTCGGATATTGGTATCCGACTTGCACCGAAATGCGTGCCGGAACCAATGTCCACTAAAACCTAGCAAATTATATGTCAACGAGTCCAGAATGACGATACGAACTCAACGGTATATCCGGAATTGGATTCCGATGAGCCGACGTCAGAAAGTCCCGTTGACTCAGAAAGTGGGACCCGCTTTGCACCGAAATGCGTGCCAGGGCCCATGTTCTCCAAATCAAGCAAACTTTATATGAAAACATACCAGAACGACGCCACGAGTCTACTGGTGGTGTCAGAAATTGAATCCGGAGTCCCGGGTTCAAAAATGGAATTTAACTAGTGCAAATTAAAGAATTCGAACGACCAACTTTGGCGTCGAATTCGACCGACCTAACAAGCTCAAACTGAAATGAAATCTAAAGGGGGCAGGAAGAGGGTTATACCAGCTGTGCACCGGAACTGGTAGCGCGCAAAACGGAGCTACGACGACGAAGATACGAACCCGCGAAGTTGGCGTCGCAAAACTGTCCAAAAATAACACAATTTAAAACGTCAACTTGGTGGCCGGTTTTGATGTATCAAACGATGAAATTAACGGGTGAAATTTGAGAGGGATGAAGGGGTATATACCGAGATTGAGACGGAGCGAAGAAATCGCCGATCCAACGGCCGGATCGTCCAGAAAATCGACGCGAAGTCGCTGTCCCGAACGCGAATTCTGTGTTCCGTTCCCGCGCGCGCGTCGACGTGATTTCGACGTAAACGCACGAATCGCCTATCGTGCGCGCCGGAGAAGGAGCGGCGGACCCGGGGGGGGGGTCGCCGGTGTTCGCCCACCGCGGGGGAGGCCAGCCACGGCGGCGGCGACTGGCGTCGTGGCCTGCGCGCGCGGCCACAGGCCGTTCCCGGCCAACTGCTGTGCACAGCAGCTGCTGTCGCAGCGTGGCGCACAGCTGCGCGCGGCTGCGCGGCCTGGCCCGGCCGGCGAAGGCGCGGCGGGGCGACGCGGCCTGCGAAGGCGACGGCGGCCGGCGGCCGTGCGGGGCTGAGGTGGTGGGTTAATGAAGTGGTGGTGGTGGTTCGAGGAAAATGAAGAGGAGGGAAGTAGGAGGAGGTGGCGCTCGGCCTGCTGGCCAGGGTGGCCGGCGACGAGGCTAGGCTGAGCTCGGCCAGGAGGTCGGGGGATGGGGCTGCTGTGTGATGGTTATGGTGATGGTGTGGATGTTGATAAGGATGATGATGATAATGGTGTTGGCTTTTGTAAAAAGAAGATGAGAAGTGAAGAAGGAGATGAAGAAATATGAAGAAGAAGAGGAAAATGATGATGATGAAGAAAAGGAGGGGGAGGGAGCTGTACCAGTACGGGAGAGAGGGGGGTTTTGTTTGTGTTGTGATGGGAAAGGAGAGAGAGAGAGAGATTATAATATATATGTGTGTATATATATTATATAAAGAGAGAGAGAGAGAGATATTTAGAAGATATTTTAGAGAGAGAATGAGAGAGGGGGGGTGTAGGTCGGCTAGCATGGGAGAGGTAGGAGAGAGAGTAAGGTGAGGATGAGAGAGAGATTATATATATATTATGTATATATATGTATATATATACACATGGAGAGAGAGAAATAGATATTTAATAAGTAGAGAGAGAAAGAAATATTTTCAAAATAGGAAAATCTTGTGGGGTAATTGGGCGTCACGAGAAAACAATATGGAGCTTGGGTTCGGGTTCGGTCAAGCCCGGTCGGGCCAAAATCGGACAGGAGGCAATATTCGAATTAAAAATAGGTATTTATGGTCATGGATAAATAAGTAGCATGTGGGGGCTCAAATAAATGGGACACAAGTGGCAGGCGGGTAGTAGGCTTCGTGTGGGCCATGTCCCTATTTGGGGTCGACTAGGTTGGGTCGATGTCGGACCCGGAAATTAAATTGGAATTTAAATCAGGTTTTACGGCAGATAATTAATTGGCCTAAATTGAACCGAAAGTTGTGCGAAGGAAATGGAGCACAAAATGGAGTGTCTGAGTGGGACACGAAGGTCAGGGGTGAAGAGCGTCTCGAGTAGATCAGGCATGACAAGTTGGTTTCGAGAGAATGACTAGTCTGGTGCTCCTAAATTAAAAGTCATGGTAACGCGCTTATGGGGATCAAGAAAAAGAGTGGGAAATCAATTAATAATTTAAATGGTCTAATTTGACCCGAACTTGCGCGAAGCAAAAAGAGTACAAGGGAACAAGTTTGGATGGGACATGATATATCAAAATGAAGATAATCTCGTCTACTACAAACTCCAAGAAGGAAGTTTCCAGAGACTGGCATCCCTGATGCTCTAGAATTCCAAGTCACGGTAAAGAGCATTAAATGATAATAACTAATTAAATCAAAATTAATTATCGAGAATAAATCATTTAGGAAATTCGAAAAAAATTCCAGAAATTCTGGGGGCTTACACCTATATCGTCAGGCCTCCGACGTTGTGGATGCCCCGTATCGCACAGGCTAAATCATCATCGCCCATATATAGCTTAAGAAAGAAAGAAAAGGAAAAAGAAAAGTCAAATTAGACTAAGAAGCAAAATTGATTTTCTTTCAACCAAACAAACACACACGCGCCCTACCCCCCACAAGCAACACAGCAGCATTAGCTGCTTGAAGCCCGCGGCCCCTTTCGGTTTATTAAACCGAACGAACGAGCGGTATATATATGTATATATATTTTTTAGAGAGAGAGAGAGAGTAACTTTCACAAAATCCAAACCCTAGCCGTCACCCCCAACCCAACGTGCACCCCGACATCGCTGTAGGCCAACCCGCTGCCGTCCATCGCCGAAAAAAGTGCAACGAGCATCCCACTCGCGCGCGGAAACTGTCAGCGAAGAGCCAACTTCGGAGAGACGTTTCGCCGCGCACGCTCGATCAATTTCCGAGCCGTTTCTTCCGGTATGATCCTAACATATACACCTTTATTTCCCTTCAAATAGTTCGTGCCGATTCGCACCATGTGCGACGAAAAACGAGTTCCAAAATCAGGAAAAAAATTAATTTTCTGGGTTTAGAAACTGTCCCGAAACCCCAACTTTGTGGCCGATTTGCGACCACCATGTTGTGATTTTTCAAAATCGGTCTGAAGAGACTTGGAGACAACCTATAGGGCTTTAAAACCTTTTTTGTAGAACTGAATTTCATGCACTGCACAGAAAGTTATTGATTTGTGAAGTTGGAGAAAAACTGATTTTCAAAAGTGGATTTTTTAGAAAAATTGTCCCGATACGCCGTCCGTCCCGTCAATCCGGGCGACGTAGTCACGAACCGAAAGCATCGAAAGGTGCGTATCGACTTCGTGGTCGTGGGGGCTTTGACGGAATTCAAATTGGTCGCGTGTGCGCGACAAATTTGATGCGTATCCGTCAAAAATTCACCGTATCGGCCTTTTGCATATTTGTCAATTATTTTATGCACACTCATCAAATCGTGACAAAACTTGCGCCATTGGACTCGAAATATTTTTCTGGTCCTGTATGCCAAGTTTGGTCCAATTCTGAGACCGTTGATCAGGACGCCATTTTGGCTGGCCCACAATCCCACTCAACGGGTGATTTTGTGCGCAGCCCATCGGAATCCAAAATTGGACATACTGTTGGGTTCGTCTCGTCAAACCGGACCTGTAGACATATAGTTTGATGATTTTAGAGACCGTAGATTTTGGCACATTTTTCGGTGCAAAGTGGGTCCAACGGCGGACACCATTTTGATCTGAAATTACCATTTTGCCCCTGTGTCAAGAATTGGACTTATGGGTAGGCATTTCTAGCTAATTTGACCATTTTGAGAACGTTGGTAATGTCTGTTTCAGCATTAGGAGACAGTTGTGCGAGTTGACCGTTCGTGGCTCTTTTAGGGGGTTGTAGTTTCGATTTTCTCAGCTCAGGACGACAGGCGAGTACATTCTCTGATAGTTTTCATTGTCTTAATATCTACTATATCCGATTCAATTGTAGTGTTATACTTGATTCTTGACACGAGGATACACGGACTAGTATACGTGAATCTCGTCATGAGATGTCATTCCTGGTTTACCTGGTATATGAGTACATTGTTCGATATTTATTTCTGTACTTGTATAGACACCGATTTGGGAGTGGGCTGGCCCCCTGCTCTTCGAATCCCGTGTCATGACCTGCCATGTCTGGATTCATTATACTACTCGGAGATGGAGGAGTTATTAGAGGTTATATGATCATTACCCTTACTTGTTTATTACTTGCGCATAACTCCACCCTCACCACACGTAGGGTATAGCCTGACCTTATACTACTTGTGCATAGCTTTCCATTTTGGTCGGCCTGATCCCTACATTATTATACTACTTGTACATAGCCGGTCAAATGGAACAGCCTGATCTTGACCCAAGCCGATCACATAATGCTCTAATATCTCATGGCACTTTATTTTTATGTTTACATCATTCCGCAGATTACTTTCCATTTATTTATATTCAAGTTTTATCTTATATCTCACACATGACATGATATCCAGTTCTCTAGTACCGTTTTACTTTCAGTCTTGATATTCCATCTTGTATTTCATTATGATTGTCTCTTATAGTATTTGTCAATTTACATGGAACTGCTGTTGGCGTTTGTACTTGCTCATATCCTGACAGGATAACCGCCGTTGTTTTTCAGAGAATTTAGATGCAGATTGCCCGACCTACTATGGGTTTGGCATAGATGGAGCCTACGACCAGGACCAGCCTGTGGACCCGGTGTTCTTAGATGACGCACCGCCAGTAGTGACCTAGTTCACCTAGATTTTGTCTTGATTACATTCCAGTTTGATACTTTGAGACTTGTAGTATTTATTTTGGAATATTGTTTATGTCTTGGTCTCTGAACTTGTGATTGTGGCTCGGCACTATTTCAGACTATTTATCTCATCTTTATCTTTATCTTTATCATCGTGTTTATCTTCCTTAGAATTATGTGATTGAGTTGTGGTTATATTCCTCCGTGCGGAGATGACAGGTTATATGTCTGTCTTAGATTCTATATATTCTAGATGACCTTTACAGCGTTCTACCGTCGATACTGCGGCGTAGGCTGGACGTACCCACGTGCTCGTGCCCCTAAACAGGGTGCGGGTCGTGACAATGTGCCACCCCTGTTGTGAACCAAGCACTACCATGTTCATCTGCCCCCCCGGTAACTGGCCCGCCAATGTCAGACGACATGCAACAGGCTCTCAAAGAGTTGTATGCTCGCTTCGACGCCAGAGATAAGCAAGAATCACTTCGAAAGCTGGGGATTCGGCAACCATACCCCCTGATGAGATAACGTGGTGTATCCTCTAAAGTACAAAGCACAGACTCTTACACCATTCGATATAAAAGAGTCTCTCCGTCGATATCTGAGGTACTTTGCCACTGTGACGGGGCATTTACCAAAGGATGATGCCTTGATCATGAATGTATTTGTTGGGCCTTTACAGGGGTAGCATATGAGTGGTTTTGCAGTCTCCCTGACAACTGCATCTCGCTATTTGACGGTCTGAAACTTCTTTTCCTCTCGATTCTACGAAGGTGGAATGGACATAACTATGTCCACTCTCATAGACATTGTCCAGAAGGAGAAGGAGCATGTACGCGCTTACATCAAGCGCTTCTGCCAGGCGGCACTGAGGATACCGCCTGGTGTGCCCGAGCCTATGCTTATGGATTTGTGCCACAAAAATATGGTTCCTGCAATTAAACCCTGGCACAGTGTACCATGTATAGAATAGATACCTTTCATTACTGGTACAGATATGGCCTTAAGAAAAGCCCAGGATGCACATCTGTTGGGACTGAGTTTTCCCACACTCGAAGACAAAGGGAAACGTTCGTCCAGCAATAACCCTACCAACAAAGACAGAAAGGGGAAACAAGCCCTGACTGTCAACAATTCCAAGGGTTCAGCGTTTGTGAACCAGAAGCCGGCAGAAGCGTCGAAACCGAAGGAAAACTGTTCCTTCAATGACGAAGATGTGCTGGATCTCTTCAATATACTGATGAAGGTCAAGAAGCTACAACTCCCACCTCCTATGTGTCCTGACGAAGTAGAAAAAGTGGATAATCTAAAGTACTATCACTACCACCAGTACATTCACCATTCAACACATGATAGCTATGTGTTGAAGAAATAGATTCAATAGCTCATTGATGCCAAGACGGTATTGTCCCCATCCCTAAGACGATGATTGAAGTAGTCAACCTTCCACTAGCCCATGATAATGCTCAGGACCTCATCCTGCTTACGATGCCGCGAGGCAAAGTTATGTGGGTCCATTCTGATCTTGCCCCAGACATGATGCTGCCCACAACATGCTCTGTTAAGGAAAAAAAACTAAGTCGTGTCGTACGATTTCTGCCTCGACCGACGATGCCCTCACTTGGCTCACTAGCGAGAGAAAAACTAGGGTTTGGAGGAAGAGGTACCTCCGCCTGCTGTTGTTGTCATAACTGACGCTTCGAAAATAGGTCCATCTCAACCTCCTGCATTATATAAATAGAAATAGAAGGAGGTTCGCCTTGACAAACTACTGAGGAAAGACTCAGCGACGGGGACGATCAAGACCTATAACTTTAACATATTGGCATAACTTGACAATACTCCATCCAGGCTGTCACCCTTCGAGCTCCTCTCTCTCTCTCTCCAAAGAGACTTGAGACGCCCTCAGCGAGGCATACAAAATGCTGATTCGTTCCTCAAACAGGTCCAACCACCCAAGGAGGATCCTATCGCTTGCCCATATTGCCACAATGTGGTTAAGACGATCCCAAACATCACCTTCACTCAGTAGGACATATTGCTGAAGAATAGCCAGCACAATAGACCCCTGTACTATACAACGTATATTGGTGCCATCAAGGTCGATCGCATCCACATCGACCACGGCTCCTTCCTCAGTATAATCTCTTGGAGTTTACTCCAGACCATGGAGATACCAATACATCGGCAAACTGCATCCAACACTACGATCAACAGTTTCAATGCTGGAAAGAGTGAGCCCTTGGGCAAGATCCTTCTGAAATGCCAGATAGGCAATCTCTACACGGATGTGACTTGTTATGTCATTGATGTAGACATAAACTACAATATGTTATTAGGTCGACCATGGAACATGAATACATGATTGTACCCTTACGCTCTACCAATGCATAAAGTTTGTGGACTGTGATAGGACTATCAAGACCAAATTTGTTGACATTGACCCATTCTGAAGACTTGAAGCATACTGCATTGATGTTGACTTGTACAATCAGTCCCCTGGAATGACGATGCCAATGATGCAGACGATGAGACAGAGACTGCATTGGAGAGCATAACGGTTGCTAAAGAACGCTGAGAGTTCGACTGAAGGGGAAGCCTCCCCAAACAATTGCTCATCTTGTCGTTAAGCTTCGAAGAAAAGTTCTTACTCCCTCGTCCTCGACATCGTCAACAGCAAGTCAGGAACCTATCCGGGTCAAGCTACCTTGAAAGGCCCCGAAAGTAGTCATGAGGTCACAAGAACCTCTGGCTCCAGCTCTCCTGGTGGTCAAGCAGAAGCAGAGACCTCCTTCACTTTCTCCCATGGCAGCCCTGGTCCTTAGGGGACTACATATGTGTCAATGCTGAGGCACATTCTTAAGATAATGTAATCCTTCGGAATAAAATTGTATATTTCATTAATAGAAAGATATCTTTATTACTCTTGTGCACACTGGAATGCTATATATTTCTTAGATAATGCTTTGTGCATACTACAAACACAAGTGACAACCGCTAATCTCGTGAGCCGAATTGTCCCATCCCGAGATGCTTACTTCGTGGTTCCAGCAAAGAAAAAAGACAAGGAATCCATCATCTTTGGCCGAGTAGAACGCCCCCAAAGACTAACTCCCGCTGAACCAGAGCCCGACAATAGAAAGATGCAAATCTACCGTTATACTGACCAAGCCAAACGCCTCATCCAAAAGATGGGATATGACTTGACTAGTGGCAAAGTACTGAACTATCGCAAGGGTGGACGCCTTCCCTTACGACTTCCTGCTCCAAAAGGGAAGCCCAAAGATTAATACTACCATACTCACCGGGGGTTGGGTTACGTTACACCCACAATAACTTCAGAGAGTTCAGAACCTGATGTTATGATACACTCTCACTCCTCCAATTTCTTAGCCTGGGACTCTGATGCCAATATCATCCAGGCCTTCAAGAAGATACTGTCAGTCAGTATGGTCTCTGCAAACCCCCAGTGGAGGAGGAAGATCAGATGTTAGAATTCTTTGAGGAAGAACCCTGGGCTCAACGCCTAGGATCCCAATGGGAGTGGTGCTTTGAACAACGAGAACCTTCCACCGAAGACGAGGTCGTTCAGATGACCTAGGAGATGAGGCTTCGCCTAAACCCATCTTCATTAGCAAAAGCTTGACAGGAGAAGACAAAGAATCTCTGATACATCTTATTCGAGAGTACATCCATGTCTTTGCTTGGAGCTACAAAAATATGTTAGGCTTAGACCCACAAGTTACAGTTTACCAGCTTAACATTCTGTCCAACGCTAAACCTATTAAATAGCAACATCGTCACTTTCATCCTAACATTATGGTCGCTATCGAGAAAGAACTGGACAAACTCATAGACAGTGGCTTCATTCGTAAGGAGCAACATCCAAATTGGGTGGCCAACATCTTTTTCGTCACCAAGAAGAATAAAATGATTTGAGTTTGCATAGACTTCAGAGTTATCAACTCGGCCTATCCAAAAGGCGAGTTTCCCCTTTCGATCACTGACGTGATGATCGATAATACTTGTGGCTTAAAATGTATATCTTTTATGGACTGGTTTTTGGACTACAACTAGATCAAAATGTTCCCTGACGATAAAAAACATACTTTATTCTGGACTCCAAAATGAATCTACTATTACACAGTGATGCCTTTCGGTTTAAAAATACCGGGGCGACATATCAGTGGGCTATGAGCACCATATTCCACAAACATCAAAATGGTGGAATGTTATGTTGATGACATTATCATTAAAAATTGGAGGAAAGCCAACCATCTGGATAACATGAGGACACATCGGCTAAAGATGAACCTAACCAAGTCTTTCCTTGGGTTTCCAGTGGCAAGTTTCTGGGCTTCATCGTCACAGGCAAGGGTATTCACATTGACCCTAAAAAGACCAAGGCAATCCTGGACATGGATCCTCGGAAGAACCTCTGTGAGCTTCGAGGCCTACAAGGACGCTTGGCATACATCAGAAGATTCATAGCAAATCTCTCTGGGCGATGCCAACCCTTCACCAAGCTAATAAAGAAAGGGGTTTCTTATGTCTGGAGTGAAGAATGCCAGCGGGCGTTCGACGACATCAAGAAATATCTTACCAGTCCCCCAGTCCTGGTAGCACCGGTCGTGGAGAGACCCTTTCTACTATACTTCCGAGCCATGGACCATTTTCTTGGTGCTTTGCTAGCCCAGAAAAGCAACGAAGGCCACAAATAGAAAATCTACTATCTGAGCAGGACCATGATTGGTGACAAACATCGGTACAATCCTGTCGAGAAGGCGTGTCTTGTTCTAGTCTTCGCTATCCAAAAGATGCACCATTACGTGATTGGATAGATGATTCCCGTTATCTCTAGAATTAATCCCCTCAGAGTCCTTATGACTAAGCCAGGGGCCCTAAACTCGCAGCTAGCCACATAGGTGATCCTCTTGACGCCTTATGACATGGTGTTCGTTCCACAAAAGGCAGTTAAGGGCTAAGCATTTGTAGATTTCTTGGCTGCACATCCTATACCGAAAATATCAAAACTCTACGACGGTATTCCTGACAAAGTCCTGGAGTCCAACGCGGTCATAGACAATCCTGTCTAGCATTTGTGCTTCGATGGTGCTTCAAAAACAGGCCCCAAAGGCAAAATCATTACCGAAGTAGGAGTAGTCCTCGTCACTCCTGACGGTCTAGCCATCCACCGTGCATATTCTCTCATGGAATCATGCACCCGTAATGTTACTGAATACAAGGCTCTTATCATCATGCTCCAATTCGCCAAACAGTTGGGGTCGACTACCTCGAGTCCTATGTCGACTCGAAACTGATAATCAATCAGGTTCGAGGCCAATACGAGGTATGACATAATGACCTAGTCCCTTACCATAAGGCGGCAATCGACATCATATCCACCTTTACAGGGGTTCTTTATAGAGAATGTACCTCGATTGCAAAACCTAGAGGCCGATACCTTCGCTGGTCTCACCGTTTCTCTGGCAACTCCTGTCGGGATCCAGTACTCCGTCACCGTGATAGGCCGAGAGGTGGTTTGCCTAAAGAATAACCTACACACGTGCCTGAGCTACTAAGTGCACACAGATAACAATATTGACAATTGGGATTGGCAATTCCCGTTCATAGACTATACGGTCTATGAAATCCTACCCGAGGACTCGAAGAAAGCCACTTCTATCAAAAGATGCTCACTTTGGTTTTTCTATGTCACAGCTACCAAAATATTGTATCATCGTTCATACGATGGACTCCTCCTTCGGTGTCTATCTAATGTTGAAGCAAAAGAAGCACTCAGAAAGGCACACGATGGTACCTGCAGAGCTCACTAGCCTAGTCCTAAGTTGCAAGACCGACTATGTTGCATGGGCTACTGCTGGCCCACCAAAATGGCAGATGCCATTGATGATTCTAAGAAGTGCCCTCCATCCTCCAAAGGACTGGTTCATCCTCGCCATCACCGACTACTTTTCTAATTGGACGAAGGCGATACCATTGGCTAAGGTAAAAACCTCAAATGTAATCAGCTTTGTCAAGCATCACGTTATCTACAGCTTCAGAATTCCTCTAAGGATTATCCATGACAATGGCCCCCAATTCGTGAGCCATGTGTTCCATCGATTTTGTGACAAAAAATTGGATACAAAATGTAGCATCGAGGGCCTACAACCCTGCAGCAAATGGGCTAGCTGAAGCATTCAACAAGACAATCGTTAAGTTACTCAAGAAGGTCATATCTTCTAATAAGCGCGACTGGAATAAAAAAACTAGGCGAATGTCTATGGGCATACCGTGCAACTATTTGGACACCCACTAGCAATACACCATTCTTTTTCGTCTATGGGAGTAAGGCAGTACTCCCCCTGGAGATCCAGATTTCATCTCTACGGGTGGCAGTCACCAACCAGATGACAGACGAAGACAATCAACTCCATCGGCTACAAGAGTTGGAAGTGTTGGATGAAAAGCATCTGCTAGCTCAACAACGTATCAAGCTCGTATTTTTGGGACCTTCAACAAAAAGGTCAAGGAAAGGACATTCCAAGTGGGCGACCTCGCCGTATCAGTTTGAAGACCGATGATGATGACTCACAAAACACCTGACAAATTCGAACCCAAGTGGGAAGGACCATTTGTCATAGACACGGTCTATTCTAATAGGGCTTACCGACTGGTCAAACCTAACGACAATTTTCTAATGATACCGATCAATGGCAAATTTTTAAGAAATACTACATCTGAAGTCTATCAACATGTATTTCCACATCCCCAACAAGTGTCTATGAATTCAGCAAAATGAGTTCATTTCCCTTTGACATCATATGTTCCTAAAGCCCAGTTGCTCCGGGACATTCCTTCCTCACCAGAAAACCTCCAAGTCCATATTTACCTCTGAGTTGTTTTCTACACCTCGACAAGGTTGAATCTTATCGTTAAAGTAAGATGTCATTAAAACAAAAGTTTACCACGTCCATATTACCTCTTAGTAAACCTTCTCATGTAACAAACCCTGGATTGTTATATTTTCTCTATAGAACATCCACGTCCATATTACCTTCGTATTGTTCTTTTTCTACAGAATTCTTACCATGTACGTATAACCTCTGAGTGAGTGAATTCTACCATAAATTACGTATTTACCATGTTCATATTACCTCTGAGTAAATACCCCCACAAATATATCCCCAGCGAAGTTATGCTACTACCAGAAGTTCATAACAGTTGGACAAATAAAGAAACAGAATCCAGACTTTTATTTCTTTCACAAGGAAAAAGGTCCTGGTACATTAAAATGAAAAGCCTCTCCAAGGAGGGGGACAAAAAGAGAACGATAAAGCTGCTGTTTAATCGGGCCAGTGGGTCAGGTCGCTGATCCGATTCCGCAGGAAGGCAATCCTGGGTCCAATAAATTCTCTGGCTCGGCGCTGTGCTTCTTGACCTTTGGTTACCTCGTCCCTAAGCTGGAACATGCCTTGGTACACAATCGCCAGCTCGGTCTGACGAGCACTAGCACTCTCATTCTCCTGAGCTAAGGTCTTAGATCGCTGGCGAAGGAACCTCTGTCGGTCCCTCGACTTCTCCAGCTCACTCTTTACGGTGGCCAACGTCTCTTACAAGTGTCGAATCTATTCTCGGAGGTCTTCATACTGCTCCTCCAGGGTTGCTTGGCAACAGACCTGGACTTCCTCGATGGTAACCACTTCTTCGACTTCCATCTCAATCTCAGCGATCCTGTGGGCAATAGCTTCTCGCTCCAGTACATGTTGGGAGAGTTCATCTACCATTTTCTCTAGTTCCACGTCCGTTATGGCTGAGAGGTTATGCTCAAGGCCTTGAAGCTCCAGGGCAGTAGCTTCCAACTCTGCCAGAGAGGCCCCCAGGGCATCAACTTTTGCCTCATACCTAGGATATTCGCATAATGCTACTAACTGGGTCCTTGTCATAGACTGAGCCAGTGCAAAGGTTCGGTTATGCTACAAGACAACTTCCATATCGTGCTTAAAAGAGTTGTAAATGGTACCGAGGATTAAGTTGGCATAATAATCATTATCGGCCATGGTCACTGGGGTCATTGGAGATGCCACCGTGGAAGGCTCTAGACGAGAGGGAGCAGGGGCAATAGTCTCCACGGGACTAGAAGTTGGTGTCGGGGCAGGAGCAACAATAGTCGAGGTAGAGGCCACCAATAGAACGACAGTATTAGCTCTAGACATCGTTTGATCCAGCTCTTGTACCACCGCGTCAAAGGTAGCCTCGTGGGTGGCTCCTCATGCGACATATGCTGGGTCGGGACCTCCCAGAGGAGAAGGTTCCTCCATCTCATAGCCAACTTCTTTTCCTCCAACTGGCAAAGGTGCACCAACTACTTTAGCGACTGACTCATCAGCCCGGTCCTCAACGGCTTCTTCAGCCAACTTATCAATAGCTCCTCTGGCCGACTCGCCAGTTTGAATGTCAACAGCCTCCCCGGTAGACTTCTTAAAGGCCTCCTCAACGGCCTATTATCCTGCTTCTCAACGGCCTCTTCGGCCGACTTCTCAATGGCCTCTCTAGCCAACTCTTCAATGGCTTCTTTGGCCAACTCTTCAACGTCCTCTCTAGCCAACTATTCAATAGCCTCCTCGGTCGGTGTCACAATAGCTACACGGGCCAACTCTCCAGTGGCATCCTCGGCCAACACTTCAACAACCTCCTTGGCTAGCTCATGGGTCAGATCCTCGACATCTTTCCAGGATGATTCATCAGTTACCTCATCCTCTATACCACCCTGATCTTCGACGATCTCATCAGCCACTTCATCAGTATGGAGAGGTGGTTCAGTAGAGGTATCTTGGACAGTACTGCTTCGTCCTTAGTTGTTTTACCCATCTTATATACGGGTCTCGGGCTGCACCTTCGGCTATCGCAAGACCGATCCTGAGTATCATGACAGGCTCATTCACAGTCTTCTCTGTAGGGGTCTCTCCCTGATACATTGCCATCGATTGTGAAAAGTCTTAACTTTTATAGTCGAAAGTGGCAGCCGAAGCAGATAGAGAAGTCCCTTCCGACTCGACAGCCTCAGCAGCATTAGTCGACGGGATTGTAAAAGCATAGAAAAGATGAAGTTTATGTGGATCATCACTCCATGCGGCTAAGTGGACTCGAGCCGCAGAAGCAAGGCTCTCGAAGATCCCATGCGGCCAAGTAAAACCAAGCCGCAGAAGGAATGTTCCTAGAGACCCCATGCGGATAAGAAGACTCGAGCAGTAGAAGCAAGGCTCTCGAAGACCCCATACAGCCAAATGAAACCAAGCCACAGAGGAAAGGCTCTCGAAGATCCCATGCGGTCAAGAGAAACCAAGCCGCAGAGGGAATGCTCATGGAGACCCCATGCGGCTAAGAAGACTCGAGCCGCAGAAGTAAGGCTCTCAAAGACCCCATACGGCTAAGTAGACTTGAGCCACAGAAGCAATGCTCCCGAAAATCCTATTTGGCCAAGCAGCGTCGAGACGCAGAAGAAAGGCTCCTAAGGCCACTATGTGGCCAAAATAATTCAAGTTCTACTTTGTGGGGGGGGGGGGGGGGGGGCACATGGCAAGTTGACCAAGTCTCAACCACCCAGATTTGCTGAAACAAAAAAATCTCAACAAGCCCCACCAGCTGGCAGCCCAAGATCGAGTCTTCGTGTGCTGTCACAAACACGTGGCTACGTGGCCCTATATGCGGCCCAAAATATGCTTTATGCAGGAATCACTACAAATAGCATGGTACAACACCTATGCTAGAGGTTGGAAATCAAAGGCTGACAATTTTTTTAAGAGCAACGACTGTGTCTGATAGTCCAAGGAGTAAGTCAGATTGCTACACTTTTCCGAGCCACCATCGTCACCCCCCAGAATCAAAAATTAAACAATTGTACTTAGATTGTTTTCTAGGATTTCTTTCTAGGCTTTCTTTTGTACAAGCGAGTTTGCAATCAAGTTCAATTCATCTGTAATTCTTGTTCTTAATATTTTAATGGCAAACACGATGACGACTCTGCTAGGGACTTCCTTCTCCTCTGATAAGAAGTTGGTGATGCAATCCGACGCATCCAAGTTCGACTCTACGCAGCAAATGCCTGTGGTTTATTTTGACCAACAAGCATTCGAAGAAATACTTTCTGAAGGGAGTGCCAGCCCATTACAGAAGCGAGCCAATCCGAAGAGAACTCGCAGGACATCGAAATACAAAACTGTTGCCCCTCGTCAGGTTCTCGAAGAAGCTCCTTTTGCGGCCCAAGACGGTGATCAAAGCTCTCCTGCGGCCTTGATTCAGACCGCAGAGAAGTCCACTGTCCCCAAATCCAGTAGAGGAAAACACTACGATGCTGAGCTTTTGGTGGCACAAGGGAAACCTCTGCGGACGAAGAAGAGGCCGCATAAGAAAAATGGGCAGTCTGCCTATGCGACAGCCAACTCTGGCCACAGGAAGATGGCCTATGCGACAACCAATCCTGGCCGCAGACAGGATGCCCCATGCGGCCCTGTTAGAAGCTATATTTTTTACCGTCTCTCATGCGAACCCGACTCCATGCGGCCCATTGAGAATGTGGAATATTCCAATCTGGACTCTTCTTACTATGCGCCTTTGGGTGCTAAGTCGAAGAAGTTTAGGGCAGTGCGGGCCCAACAAGCCCAGTCAACTGTCCAAGTGCTGACCGTCAGCGGAAACCGTTAACTGTTATGCAGGCTCCTGATGGAAAGTTGTACCGAGCCACCCGTATCCAGCCCTCCGGGGTAAACGGACAGGGTGGGTCCCAAATGTCTTCCAATTATGAGTGAGAGCAAGTACTTTTACTAGCCTCGGATCAGGAAACAAACATGGTACCTACGCACACGTGTGCTCGGATACCCGAGTCTACAAATTGGATGCAAAGGTAGATCAATTTGCTATCGACTTGCGAGAGGCGATTACTCACAAACGCAAAAAGAGAGAAGCAACTTTGGCATGTGATGAGCCCTTTTCATTACATTATTGCACCCAAGTCATCATCAACTGCTACGGCAACAAGACGGCAGCACCTGAAGATCGGCAGTCCGTTTTCCAATGATTGCACCAGCCAGCACCTGTCCGACAACAACTCGGTCTGGGAGATGAAGAGTTTTCCTTTGCCTCATGTAATTCCACTCGAAAGGTTCCTGCTAGCAAAGAAGGCAAGAAGATAGGCTCTTCCAGTTCGACAACCTCAGCCGACACGACAAGGAAACTCTCATCTGGGGGTTGTCGCCGACAATCACAGGGAACACCCGTTCAAAGAAGATATTTCCAACACTTGGGGATTCATCCTTGACCTCCCTGGGGGTAGATGAAGCTGGGGGTAGAAATCCCCTGAACATATGCAACAACCCGGTGTTCCAAGAAGGTACATAGGGGGTAGCAATCCACTGGAATTATGCAACAGACTTGGATGTCCCTGAGGGTGACCGCCTTCGCTATGACGATGCAGCTTTCTGCACAGGTAGTAGCACCCCTTCTGAGTCTGAGAAGGAGAACATTCCAACGTTCCTCAATGATTTTACTGTACGGGAGTATGACACGGAGAGCACCTCTTCTACGGTCCTTTCCACGTCTACCCATGTGCGAACAGCCTTTATGGCCGACGATGATCATGAAGGACCTACTGATCGACAACGTCTAGAAGTACTTGAAGCCATGCTTCTATCCTTGGTCAAGTCAGTAGACAAAATCAAAGCTGCCTTGCCGACTCAACCAGCAAGGATGCCTGGACAAACAAGCTTGGGACCCGCAGTTAACGCGAACTCCTACACGATCGCTTCTCCTTTGGGTGACAATCCTCTAGGAGCATCCGTTCCTTCAGCTGCAGACGAGGCCAGGAAGGCAAGAAGAGAAGTCCAGGAGCTTCGAGCAATGTTCAATGCCCGAGATTCCTCCCCGGACCTCAGAATATGACAGCCGTATCCCGCTGCATGGAGAGACGTTCCTTTCCTCCGCGGTACAAACTATTTCATATCAATTCTTATGACGGAAAGACCTCTGCTAACCGGTACATGATGTATTTTAAGGTTATGATAGATCACTTGCCGTATAGTGACGCCATCCTCACACGATTATTTATCAGAGCATTGGAGGGAATCGCGTTCGACTGGTACCGCAACCTTCCGGACAACTGCATCCATTCCTTTGACAGTTTCAAATATATATTTCTGGAAAGGTTCTACGAAGTAGGGCATGATGTGACAATGTCGTCTCTCATGGACGTCGTTCAGGGAGAAAAAGAGCTAACAAGAAACTACATCGAGCGGTTTCGCAACACCGCGATGAGATTGCCCCAAGGCAATCCCGAAAGCTCCTTGATTGAAATCTGCCAGAAGAAGTTGCTCTCCACAATCAGCCTTTGGATGGACGAAGATCAATTCTGGGACTGGACGACCTTCATCATAAGTGCTACCAATACGGAGGCAAAGTTAAAGAAGGCTCGCCAGCTGGGATTACACATCCCAGATGGAGAGGACAAGTACAAACGTCCTAGTAACGCCTCCAAAAACAACAACAGTGGCGGCACCACCAATAACCGGGACATCAAAGGCAAACCGGCCATGGTTGCTGGTATAATCAAAAAGCCCAAACAGAAGCAAGCAGAAGTTTCAAAGCCCAAGGAGATGATATGCTCTTTTGAAGATAGCTATGTCAAGCCTATCTTTGACATGCTCCTGAAGGCGGGTAGGATCCGGCTCTGTGATGTAGAGCACGAGCCTTGACCAGCAGAGATCGATGATCCGAAGTATTGTCACTTCCACCACTATGTCCACCACCCTATGCAGGAGTGCTTCACATTAAAGTGGTACATCCAGAACCTTATCAATTCCAATGCTCTGTCACGGGATTTCGAAGAGGTTACTATGGTTGCGAATATGGTATCAGTTCAGTTCGACGACTTCCCTCCAATAAAAACTCAAGACAGGGTAGTACCTGTTCCTCGGGCAACGATGGATGTTACTAATCTTCTACCTGTCCAGGACCAGACGACTGGGTTGGTGCCTCTCACCATGTCACGAGAAGAGGTCATATGGGTGCACCCAGACTTAGTGCCCAAAGTTACCTAGGCGGTGCCATCTTCAACTAGCAAAAAGAAGGCCAAGAAGTCCAAATCCTGCCATACAATCTCAGCCGAAGCTGAGGAGGCGACGGTCGTTGTTACCCGGTCTGGCGCATAATTCCTGTCCACTCTGGGTAATTCAGGAGAAGACCCTCAGCCGACAACGCTGCCTGCTACTGATGCTCCGGGACCATCTCAGCCTCCACCGGCGGACTGATCCAAGCCGAAAGAAACTCGTTTCGATAGGCCACTCCGTAAGGACGCACCTTAGGGGCTGAAGAGACCTTACAACTTTGACATACTAGCACAACTGGCTAATATGCCAGCAAAGTTGTCGTTATACGAGCTCCTAAGGCTCTCCAAGGATATTCGCGTCGCATTGAGCGACGCACTCCAGAATGTTGACGCCTACTTAGCTCATGTCTAGCCTACAGAGGAGGATGCGTCAACAGATCTCCAGGGCATCAATTATGTAGATACAATGCCCAATATCGTATTCACCCCACAGGACATGTTAGTCAAGACCAACTTGCATAATCGCCCCTTGTACTACACTGGATACATAGGTGACATCAAGGTGGATTGGATGTACATCGATCCTGGCTCGTCAATAAGCATTATCCCGAAAAGCTTGCTTCAACTCCTGAGCATCCCTATGCACCGGCTAGCGGCGACCAACACTGCCATTAGCGGTTTCAACTCGGAAAGGAGCTATCCCCTGGGAAAATCTGCTTGAAATGTCGGATCGGTGATCTGAGGACGGAGGTTACCTACTACGTCATAGACGCAGATACGTCCTACAATATCTGTTGACACAAAGTCACAGTCAACCAGATATTGACTACATTGACTAAATAATATCTGTATAAAATCAATACGACACACGACGTCTGCATTCAGTTCAGGACAAACGACGGCTCAGCTTCCGATCTCAGTGTATTTTCGAGTCTGTACTTTTGCATTTTATTGAGTCTAGAAGTATGTACTCTGAGTAATGCTGAGCTCTTGGAACTTAGTTTATAAGCCTACCCAAAATCCCAAAGCTCCACCAAAACAAAATTGCCCACAAGTCCCTTTTGTTCCACTCTGTGCTCTGGAGACAGAGTTCGGGCCGAACTCTGCCTCCACACAGAGTTCGGGCCGAACTCTGTCTCCTAAAAATCAGGAACCCTAATTTTAGGGTTAGCTGGATTGCTAGCTGTCCAACGGCCAAATTTTTGAATTTTCCTAACCGAATTCTGGCCGAATTCTGCCTCAAAAATCAGTATAAATAGGGCATGAATTCTCTCATTTTCATTCACTCAATCTTCTCTTCTCTTCTCTCCTACAAGCTCAATAAGCCATACCCTTCCCATCTACTAGCCACAAGCCTCCTAAGTCTCGAGTGCTCAGCATCTCTCAGTTAGGAATCTTGTGCAAGAGTGAAGAAGTCGCTTGGACAATTCCAAGCAAATCGCCACTGCGATTCTCTGTAAGAAGTTGACGTGCTCTTCTGAAGTAAAGGCACGGGTTGTAACTACTATTTCACAAATAGTGGATTTAATCCTGAGCTAGAGTTCTCAGGCCTGGACTAGTCCTCCACGAGGGAAACCAGGTTAAAATCGCCGTGTTTGCGTATGCTCTCTTGTTTCTCTTTTATATTCCGCATTCTACTCTGATTATTCATTGTTAGTGAAAGAGTTATTTTTTAATTGGTTATTTTTATATAAACTCTATTCACCCCCCCTCTAGAGTTGCCAAACTGTTCTTCAATTGGTATCAGAGCTCTGTTCTCTTTATAAGGATTAACATCCTAAGAGCTGATCCATGGCAACCACACAATCCTTGATCTCCAATCATGGTGAAGGTCAGTCCACTCATAGGCCTCCCCTATTTGATGGGACTAACTATACATATTGGAAAACAAGGATGAGTTTTTATCTGAAGTCTCTAGACTTTGACCTGTGGACTGTCGTAACTGATGGTTACAAAAAGCCCGCCAGAATAGTTGTCGATGGTGACCTCATTGAGAAACCACACGACAAATATTCTGTCGAGGAGAAGAAACAGGCAAGTCTAGATGCTAGGGCTATTAATGCTTTATTCTGTGCTATAGACAGGAACGAGTTTAACAGGGTCTCTACATGCACCACTGCTCATGAAGTATGGAGACTTCTAGAAGTGACGCATGAAGGAACCACTCAAGTCAAGGAATCAAAAATAAGCCGCCTCACTCAAGAGTACGAAGCCTTCAAGATGAAGCCAAATGAGACGATCACTCAAATGTTTACAAGATTCCTCGACATCATCAATCCGTTATCCTCGCTTGGTAAGCAGTACTCAAACCATGAAAAGATCCGCAAGCTACTCAGAGGGTTACCAAAGATTTGGAACCCTAAGGTGACAGCCATCATAGAAGGGAACGATCTCACAACTATGTCTATGGAGACTTTGATGGGCAAGCTCATGACTCACGAGCTTGACCTCAAGGACTTTGAAGAGCCTGCTCCAAAGACTAGGGAGATCGCACTCAAAGCTCATCGACGAAAGGTTGATCACGATGAGACTGAAGATGATAACTCAGATGATGAAGACCAAGCTCTCATGGTACGTAACTTCAAGAAATTCCTTCGCTTTAATCAAAGAAAGAAGGAACCACAAGAAGACGATGAAGAAGAGCCAACCTGCTATGGTTGCAAAAAGACTGGACACGTCAGGAGAGACTGTCCACTCTTAAAGAAGAGCAACCGGTATGAAAAGCCCTACAAGAAGAACTCGTCGAAAAGATATGCCAACACAAGCATTTGGCATGAAAGCGAAGCAAGTGACTCCGAGGAAGAAAAGAAATCTCCTCAAGACAAAGCAAATGTGTGCCTCATGGCAAATTCCACCAAGGTATCAAACGAAACTTTAGATGACTTCTCTTTTGATGAACTTGGCGATGCTTTCACTGATTTACTTGATGATCACAAAAAGGTCATCGGTAAATACAAGCATGCCAAGGACAAAATCAAAAGTCTTGAAGACAAGATACAAAGTATGTCTTCACTTCTTGATAATGTTAGAGACACTTCTTCCACTGATGCCACAAATGAAGTATCGAAGCTTAAAATAAGCTTACACGATGCTGAAACACGTATTGAGCAACAAGCTCAAGAGATCACTACTCTTAACACGTTGCTTGCTGAAGAAAAGAGTAGACACAAAATCTCTATGACTAAGATATATGGTTTGAATACTAAAGTTGATGAATTGCAAGCTGTTTCTAAAAGATTAGAAACTAAATTGGGAAAACAGGTTGCTCAACCTCAAACCCAATCACATGGGCACAACACCACTCATGCTAGTCAATCTCATCATTCTCATAAAACACATAACCATGCTTTTATGTACACAAACTTTCAATCACGTGCACGTAAGAATACTCCTCATACACATCATACTGCACAAAGACACAGCCAATATCACTCCACATATAGACATCATACCATGCCACATCAACAAGCCATGCCACGTAGACAAAATCATCATGATATGTCACATAGACAAAATCATCATGTCATGCCACAACATCACACTATGCCATATAGACATTTTCAGCATGCCACTCCTCATAGACAATATTATCATGCTATGCCACATAGACATCATGACCATACCACTCACTCTATGCATAGTCATCATTACCATGCTAACTCTTCACATCATCCTCATCCTGGTACTTATAGATATCATTCACATGCTCCCAGTATAAATAAAAATGCTATCTGTACCTACTGTGGATCACATGGACACATCTCACCACAGTGTAGAGTTAGAAGACTTGTAGACAAGAAAGTATATGCATGGTTTCCGAAGACTAACTTTTTAGGACCCTCAAGAAACTGGGTACCAAAGGTCACATCTACTCTTGATGTAGGTGGACCTTCCCTCTTCAACTGAAAGTAAGTGGATTCTCGATAGTGGATGCTCGCGACATATGACGGGAGACGCAAATCTTTTTGCATCACTATCGATGAAAAGAGAAGGATACGTATCCTTCGGTAACAATCTCAGAGGGCACATAATAGGTAACGGTATCATTGGTCATCCTCCTTCTCCTGTCATAAAGGATGTCTGCCTGGTGACCGAGTTAAAGCATAACCTGCTCAGCATTAGCCATCTTGCTGATCATGGATATGATATTAACTTTGGACAAAACTGTTGCTATATCTATGATAGGTCAACAGGAGACATTGTTTTTAAAGGAAAAAGAGAGGACAATATCTATATTTTCTATCTCTCTATAAATACTAACCATGCAGGTAGATGTTTATATGCCCACAAAGACGAACGACTACTATGGCACCAGCGTCTTGGTCACGCTAATATGGATACTATATCCAGACTATCGACCAAGAAGCTAGTAAGAGGATTGCCAGAAATCACATTCAAAAAGGACACGGTATGTGCAGAATGTGAACTAAACAAAGCCACAAAATCCTCATTTCATTCCATTAACTCTGTAAGTACCACTAGACCTCTGCAATTACTTCATATGGATTTATTTGGGCCTAGTAGAATAGCTAGTCTTGGTGGCAAGCTATATGCTTTTGTGATTATTGATGATTTTTCAAGATTTACTTGGGTTTTCTTTCTCGCTAATAAAAGCGAAGCTATTTCTGTTTTCAAAATCTTTGTAAAGAAAGTTCAAAACGAAAAAGGCTACATGATTACTCGAATCCGAAGTGATCATGGAGGCGAATTCATAAATTCTGATTTTGAAAATTTTTGTAATACAAATGGTTTTGATCATGAATTTTCTTGTCCGAGAACTCCTCAACAAAATGGTGTTGTGGAGCGGAAGAATAGGACTCTTGGCGATATGGCTAGAGTCATGTTGAATAAATTTTCTCTTCCGAAATATTTTTGGGCTGAGGCTGTAAGTACAGCATGCCACATTTTGAATAGGGTGCTTATTCGTCCCATTACGAAGAAAACACCCTATGAGCTTTGGTTTGGGAGAACCCCAAATGTTTCCTATTTTAAAGTTTTTGGCTGCAGATGCTTTATCCTTAACACCAAAGACAACTTAGGCAAATTTGATGCCAAAGCTGACGATGGTATCTTTCTTGGGTATGCCGCCAAGAGTAAGGGATATAGAGTTTTCAATAAACGCTCACTTATTGTGGAAGAGTCAACTAATGTGACTTTTGATGAAGATAACAGTGCAGCAAATACTCTTGATGATGATGTTGAGCCATCAACTTCCACTCCAATGAATACTCCTACCAAAACTAATTCTCTGGATGGTTTGCCTAAGAAATTTTCTTTCAAACCTTCTCATCCAGAAAATTTAGTCATAGGTGAAGTATCACGTGGAGTTACTACAAGATCATCATTAAGAGACTCTATTGCTAGCACTGCCTTCATTTCACAAGTAGAGCCTAAAAACATTTCTGAAGCTTTTACTGATGAATTTTGGATTTCTGCTATGCAAGAAGAACTCAACCAATTTGAGAGGAGCCAAGTATGGGAACTAGTTCCTAGACCGGCTAATCACTCAATCATTGGTACTAAATGGGTTTTTAGAAACAAAGTAAATGAAGATGGTTCAGTCACACGGAACAAAGCTCGTCTAGTAGCTCAAGGATACAACCAAGAGGAAGGTATCGACTACGATGAGACGTATGCTCCGGTTGCTAGACTAGAATCCATTCGGATGCTTTGTGCTTTTGCCAATCATCAGAACTTTAAATTATTTCAAATGGATGTTAAAAGTGCTTTCTTGAATGGTTTTATTAAGGAGGAAGTTTATGTTAAACAACCCCCTGGCTTTGAAAATCATAAATTTCCCGACCATGTGTTCAAGCTGAAGAAAGCGCTTTATGGCCTTAAACAAGCTCCCAGAGCTTGGTATGAAAGGCTAAGCAGCTTCTTGCTTGAGAAAGGTTTTTCTAAAGGGAAAATTGACACTACACTATTTATCAAATCTTTCAAAGACACCATTTTATTAATTCAGATTTATGTTGATGATATTATTTTTGGGTCTACTGATGAAACTCTTTGTCAAGAATTTGCCAAGTGTATGCAGACAGAATTTGAGATGAGCATGATGGGAGAGCTCAACTACTTTCTTGGTCTGCAAGTAAAACAACTGGCTAATGGAACTTTCATCTGTCAATCGAAGTACACCAAGGACATGCTGAAGAAGTTCGATTTTGATAGCATCAAACCAATCAGTACGCCTATGGCTTCTTCAACCAAACTTGAACCAGATGAGAGCGGCAAACCGGTTGATCAACGTAAGTATCGAGGTATGATAGGCAGCTTACTATATTTGACTGCTAGTCGTCCTGATATTATGTTTAGTGTTTGCCTGTGTGCTAGATATCAAGCAAATCCTAAGGAATCGCACATGACCGCAGTTAAGCGTATCTTTCGATACCTTAAAGGTACGGTTACAGTGGGCCTGTGGTATCCCAAGTCAACATCATTTGACCTCATTGGTTACTCTGATGCTGACTTTGCTGGATGCAAGGTCGACCGTAAAAGTACGAGCGGCACGTGTCATTTGCTAGGAAAGGCTTTAGTCTCATGGTTTAGCAAAAAGCAGAATTCTGTCGCACTATCCACAACAGAGGCTGAATATATAGCAGCTGGGCGTTGTTGTGCACAAATCCTGTGGATGAAGCAAACCCTTGAAGACTATAATTTATCTTTCATACATATTCCTATATTCTGTGACAATACTAGTGCCATCAATTTAACTAAGAACCCTGTCTGTCACTCACGCACTAAACACATTGAGATCAGACACCACTTTTTGCGTGATCATCAGCAAAATGGCACGATTAACTTAGAATTTATTGACACTGATCATCAGCTAGCAGATTTCTTTACTAAGCCACTATCCGAAGAGCGCTTTAATTTTCTTTGTCGTGAACTTGGAATCTTAGATGAAGCAGTCATAAATTGAAACTCACCTGCGTAAATATCGAGTATATTGTGATTCCTTTACGAAGAATTTGGTATGGGTACAAGCCGAAAGGGCCCTTCTGACAACAAGGCGTAAAAGCCTAAGCGACACGGTACACTAGTCTTCAGGACTACCGCTAGCTGGGATCCGGCCCCTGCAGCTAACCCATGGCAAATTTGGACTATTGAACTGCAATATATGTCCTTATTTATTATATGGCTTGTTTTAATTTAATATTGCCTAATTGACATTTTCTAAAAAGTTCATTCTACTTTCTGTATACCTCTTATTTGCATTCAACACTCTTTGTTTTCCCCGACTATCATTTTGTTTATTTATTAAACATTTTCTTCCTGACTTTTGCCTATTTTTAGTTCTGGACTATTGAACCAGAACTCGGGCCGAACTCTGCCCCTATCAGAGTTCGGGCCGAGTTCGGTCCCAAGGGTCCAGAATCGGGATCTGTCTCAGCCGTTGGATCAATTCTCATCCAATGGTCATTAAATCACCCGACCTAAGACTAAGACCTATTTTTTTTTCGGAATTCCTCTCTCTCCTCCCATTGTTTCCTTCTTCTCCACCTCTTCCACCTCCTTCCTTCCAAACCCTAACCCTAGTTCTTGACCTAGAGAGCTCTATTTCTTCTCAAACTCAAGGAAAAGGGGTTTTGCAACATTCTCTTCGACTGTTTGGTACTCTTTTCAGGTATATCTTTCTCTTTCTATCATTTCCAAGTTCTCATATTTTCTTGACAATGGCATCTCGTTTGTTCAAAAGAATGAGAAGGAATCGCAATGAGGGTGCTTCCTCATCGGTTCCTCCTCCTCCGGTTGAACAAGTTGATGAACAACAACCCATACATCCGTTGTTCAATCCGCCTCGTCCCAATGACCCTACCACTTACGACGATCGCTTATTCGTATCGCTAGAAGCCTCAAATGAATGGTTTAGCGATTTTAGAACTCGTCCTGTGTTTGGGGGTCATCCGGTCAACTTCTCTATTTTTGCTCAATATGAGTCTTTATTCCGTGATCTTTGCTTGGACGAACTTGTTGCTTCAAATTCTGTTATTTACAATAGTGCAATTCAACAATTCTATTGTAATATGACTCATGATGCAACCCGCATCTATTCACGGGTAGCTGGCATTGACATTGCATTCACTGATTCTGAGTTGGGAGATTTTCTTGCTCTCCCGGATCTTGATGTATGGGACAAGCTTGTGGAGGCACGTCAACTCCAATTTGTTGACGGTACTTCCCTTGAAGGTTTCAAGGAGGATTTATGTGCTCCTAACGTAAGTCCTCGCAAGCTGAAGGCCAAATACCTGACTCCTTACTTCTATGAACTTCATCGCATCGTGTTTAATTCTATCTTGCCCAAGGCAGGCTCTACTGATGAAGTCACTTATCTTGAGATTTCTGCCTTATACCATCTCCACTATCGTATTCCATTCAACTTTCCACGGACTATGATGGATTGGATGATCACCTGTCGGAAGAAACCAAGAGCATTGGTTTATCCTCTCTATCTTCCTTTAGTCTTTCGTGCTTTCATCATTCCAATCCATGATTGTCCATTTATGCCTGCACCTGCTTTTCTATCCAAGGCGCGACGCCTTCAGCCTGTCGCGGCCTCTCCCGAGTCATCTGAGCACTCCGCTGATGAGGAGCCTGACGCTCCTCCACTCGGTCAGGATGCCCCTCTTCCTCCTGCCACCCTGGAGTCTATTCAGACTATGCTTCGCGATCGATTTGCTATTGAGGATGATCGCTGGACGCAGCAGGATTACCGTACCACCTTGCAGATCAGTGCCCTTGGGAACTCTCTGCATGATATGCGGTACTCACTTGCTCGTCATCCTGATTTGCATGTGCCTATTGAGCGGGATCCAGATCGCGCGGGTCATCGCATAGACGATCCGTGGGTCATGAGGTATATGGATCCGGATGATGCTTTTGTGGACCCTCGTCGCTCCTTCCCTGGTCCTTCAGATGTTCCAGGACCCTCTCGTGCTCCGTGACGGAGATTGGCTTGTTTGATGTTGCCGCTGCTGATGATCGTAGTTTCCTAGTTGCTTTAGTTATTTCAGTTATTATGGATTACTGTACTGAATTTATGTCTTACTTTGATGATGTGCTTGACATTTTGGTTGGTGGATGACACTTTATATTTTTCATTCGTAGTTTTATTTCAGTGACTTATTTTATTAGCATTATACTGTTTCTTCTCTGCCTGGTGTGGTTGGCCTCCTATTCATTGTTTATACTGCTCTTTACATGTTTTTAAATATACAGTTTCTATGCGTCGTCATATTGCTAACTGACAAAAGGGGGAGAAATAATGTATGTGCCTTTTTGGATATCTGTCGGTGCTTGTTGTGCTTTTGGGAAAATATTATTTATCAGGCCACAGGTTCTATGCATCTTTTACGGGGGAGCTATCTGAGTTCTAGCTCGTCACCGTTCGCTGATTACGGGGGAGCTATCTGATTCTAGCTCGGCTCTGTTTATGGGGGAGCTGTGTTATAGTGATCTGTGTCCAGGTATGAATATTGAAATATACATTTATTATTTTGTCAATTATCAATATGGGGGAGATTGTTGACACAAAGTCACAGTCAACCAGATATTGACTACATTGACTAAATAATATCTGTATAAAATCAATACGACACACGACGTCTGCATTCAGTTCAGGACAAACGACGGCTCAGCTTCCGATCTCAGTGTATTTTCGAGTCTGTACTTTTGTATTTTATTGAGTCTAGAAGTATGTACTCTGAGTAATGCTGAGCTCTTGGAACTTAGTTTATAAGCCTACCCAAAATCCCAAAGCTCCACCAAAACAAAATTGCCCACAAGTCCCTTTTGTTCCACTCTGTGCTCTGGAGACAGAGTTCGGGCCGAACTCTGCCTCCACACAGAGTTCGGGCCGAACTCTGTCTCCTAAAAATCAGGAACCCTAATTTTAGGGTTAGCTGGATTGCTAGCTGTCCAACGGCCAAATTTTTGAATTTCCCTAACCGAATTCTGGCCGAATTCTGCCTCAAAAATCAGTATAAATAGGGCATGAATTCTCTCATTTTCATTCACTCAATCTTCTCTTCTCTTCTCTCCTACAAGCTCAATAAGCCATACCCTTCCCATCTACTAGCCACAAGCCTCCTAAGTCTCGAGTGCTCAGCATCTCTCAGTTAGGAATCTTGTGCAAGAGTGAAGAAGTCGCTTGGACAATTCCAAGCAAATCGCCACTGCGATTCTCTGTAAGAAGTTGACGTGCTCTTCTGAAGTAAAGGCACGGGTTGTAACTACTATTTCACAAATAGTGGATTTAATCCTGAGCTAGAGTTCTCAGGCCTGGACTAGTCCTCCACGAGGGAAACCAGGTTAAAATCGCCGTGTTTGCGTATGCTCTCTTGTTTCTCTTTTATATTCCGCATTCTACTCTGATTATTCATTGTTAGTGAAAGAGTTATTTTTTAATTGGTTATTTTTATATAAACTCTATTCACCCCCCCTCTAGAGTTGCCAAACTGTTCTTCAATATCCTCTTAGGGCGTCCATGGATACGTGACTATATGATCGTGCCATCCATGCTCCACCAGTGCTTCAAGTATATCAGTAAGCATGGCCTCAAAAAGACGAAATTTACCGACATCAATCCCTTCAAAGGGGTTGAGTCTTACTATTCTTCTGAGGCTTGTCTATATGAGGAATCCAAAAAGCACGTAACTAACGAACTGGAGGCCATAACAGGGTCAGAGGAACCTCTAAAAATCTATCTCTAGGCCCGTAAACCGGGCAAAGCTGTACCCCTTGTCGCAAAGTTGCATAAAGAGGTACCCGGTTCCCCTGTCTCAGCTGCGCAGTTGGAACCAATGGTCATCAAGATCCCGAGGTCCAGCCAGGAGCAAAAACCCGTCGGGGAGCCGATGGTGACCCGATTGTCGAAATCCAATCAAAGGCGATCGGAAGATGCGAGGTCCTCTGTGGAGCCGATGGTGATCCGATTGCCAAAATCTAATCAAAGGCGATCGGAAGATACGAGGTCCTCTGTCACGGCGATGGTTATCCGCCTCCCCAAGACAAGCCGGCAGCCAAGTGTTGATCCGAGGTCCTCAAGCAAACCGATGCCACAAGCAGAACCCTTGGTGGTCAAGCTACCCAAGACATCACCCCAGCCTCTGGTCACACAGGGAGTAGCCGAAGAGGAGACAGAACTCGCAAAATATCTGGTTGCACATGTTGATAGTCCCTCGGCTGATGATATAATTCCTTTCGACAAAATACCTTATTTCATCAATAAAAGGTTGTCGTTGAACTATCCTGAGTCTAATAAGCTTAATCTGATGTATATTATGGAGCACAGTCTGGACATTAACCTGCATACACAGGTGACAGTCGTCCATACCGTAAACTGACTTACTTCTATTAGAGGTGCCTACTTCCTAGTCCCAGGCAGAAGAAAAAGTGATCATACAATCATCTTCGGCCAAAAAGAAGGTCCTCAAACTTTCATGCCAGAAGAGTTCGATCTCGAACCCGACACTGGAAGGTTGCCGCTCTACCTATATATTTCTCGAGCTAAGTACTTCATGCAAAAGCAAGGGTACGACATGAAGACTACCCAGGACTAAATTACGGCAACGGTCGGCGATTGCCTCTGCAGCTGCCAGCCCCGACTGGGAAACCTCAGGATTATTACAGCAAGTCTAGGCACGGTCTCAGTTATGTTACACCAGCAACAATGCCCAAGAGCTCTGATGAGGAATGTGAGTGCCATTCTTACTCATCCGAATCGCCTACATACGATCCCGATGATAGCATTGGAGATATATGCAGGCAGACATTGTGTCATGCCCCAGAACCAGAATACTGGAGAGCGGGGGCAGACATAGCTAGCTACGTATATTAAAATGGATTCCATCTCGCTATACGGTCACGGCTGTCTAGATACATGAGGGTTTACTACAAGCCAACAGTCTCCTATGGTCATGAACAAGCCTAGTGTCTCAATCACAAGCAAGTAAGTAAATGTTACAAGATGTATGATCATTAAATATACAATGATAAGGCATCCCAAATATTACATATTCAGCTAATCATGAAGCTAGTCGTTACAAAATATGAGGACTAGCAAGAGTTTAGTCATACATGATCAACCCTAGGATCTGTCAATCATGTTACAGCCCGTAGGCAGACAGTAAGTAAAGTGCAATCGAGCTAAACAGGTGCTCGTCGGCTAAACGCCTCAAAAGAATATTTTTACAATAAAGTGGGAGATCAAAAATAAACCCACTCGTTGCCAGGGTTTCGTCTAGTGGTCACCATCTGGCTGGAAGGCCGGTAGATCCTCTGGAGCTGCTCCGAAATCTGGCCATACAAAACCAGCTGGGTCAGATCCCAGAAAGAGCAAGTGCCACAAAGGAAGCTTCACTTAGGAACTAAAACCAGCAATCATCACAAGAGTATAAATAAGGTAAAAACTGGAAATAAAGAAAATACATCAGGATGATATACGACGAGATAACCATGGAACTATTCAGATAACCAGGTTACAACCCATAAACCAAACAAGGACCGGGGTTGCAACCCTTCGTCTGAACAGAATTTAGAATTCTCACCATTTATCGGTAAAATAAATACAGGCATTCAGGTCATATAGCAATCTGGAGCAGGATCAGGACAAGACTAGACTGGTTAAACTCCATCCAATCATTCACGGCCAAGCAAGAATTACGGCTTGATACTTTAACTAACTAGGGTTATCACAGGCCTAATTACTAGCAAAATACAGTGAGATTATTCCACAGCCACAAGCCCTGCAAACCATCCAGGTTATCCAGGTCGAAATTAGGGGTTGAATACAGGTGGGTACATCGTCCAGGAAACGTATGTACCCTTAAGTAGCTTGAAAGGTGCAACACATGACAGTGTGCTGGAAATGTGCCCTACTCGACGGCAGGCTATAGATCCCAGGCGCGCCCAGGTAACGGAATTGCCTGTAGCTGGAAAATCTCTTCATGACTAATGTGTTAATCTGGTTATTAACCTTAGTCCATTTCAATAGGTACTCCTGACCGTGGTACTCAGGAGCTCCCTCCCTAGACATGATGCAAGACAGGACTGGTTTATTTGTACAAGCATAATCGCCCACGGTGTCCATATTATTATACAGGTCATGTCATGTCAGGTAGCCGTCGCAACAGCTTATCAGATATATCATGTCAGGTTTATCATGTCAAGTGTTCTTGTCAGGAGTGCGCCACGACGGGCCACTATCAGGTCATGTCAGGTTTTCTTGTCAAGAGTGCACCACTACGGGTCACTATCGTGTCATGCTCAGGTATCATTTCCAAACAAAATGGACATAAAATATCTAATAAAATATCAATATTCAGGGCTATAGAAGAGTCATGCGGCTAAGGCCTATACGGCCAGGAATGATCACATGCGGCTGGAAGAGAACAGCCCATGCGGCTGAATGGATATGGGTTCATGCGGCCCGAAATCCGAGTTCATACGGCTCGGAAAGGTCGGTCTCAAGGCAGTACGGGCGTGCGGCGCATGCGGCTGTAGGAGCTTATGCGGTCAGGAATGGAGGGGTCTCATACGGCTGAAGGGAATCAGGATCTATGCGGGTCGGGATCAGTCAGTCATGCGGCTGAGAGGACTCGGGTCCTTATGCGGCAGCGGAAGACTGCGGTCTATGCGGCTCGCGAGTATTGGAGTTCATGCGGCTCGGATGGGCGAAAGTCCCATGCGGCAGCGGGGAGCAATGCCTATGCGGCTGGGAGCAAAGGTGCATATGCGGTTCGGAAAGAAGGGCCCCATGCGGCTAGAAGTACAAGAGCCTCATACGGCCGAACTAAATACTTGTCGCATGAACTTGTCATGCGGTCAAGTCCAGTTGATAGTGCATGCGGTTTCGAAGCTGACTTGCCGCATGAATATTCATGCGGTCAAGTGCTATCATGCGGCTCGGAACTGTGCTTCTTCTCCAATTTCCGAGAAGAAGTACACCATAAGCCATGGCTTCCAAGCTGCATAACTCTATCATCCGGAGCCCAAATCCGAACTTCCATAGGTCAAAATGGGTAGAACGAGATTCTCTACAACATGGAACCATTAAAACTAGGAAATAACAAGATTAAGTAGATCAAAACCCAAAAATCTGAAAATAAAGTAAATATAGATCTACAAGAATCTAGCCATGGAAAGTGAAAATGCCAAGTTCTAAAGCTAGTCAAAATGCTGTAAGGAAGAGAATAAAGCAATAAAATTGGAGTTCCTCCATGAAGCAAGTTGCACTTGTCTAGACCTCTCTCTTCTCTCTCTGGTAGGTAAGAAGTAAATGAGGAAGAAGAAGATGAGTAATGAAGAGAGAGAAAGAAGAAATGGCAATAAATATCAAAAGTGGTGGTAGGTAGGGGGTTCATCCATGGTTCATGATAGACCAAAGAAAACTGAACCAAGCCAAGAAATAACCAAGCCAAGATGCAAGCTAAACAAGAAATCATGCAATACAGAATAAAATACGTACACGTATTCTAAAAATATGTAATACGGACAACAGGCATTACACATTGTCTATCAATATGGCATCCGCTGACATTCAGGAAGAGGGCGAAGATCTGCCCGAATCTATTGAATTAGAGCCATGGGTCCAACAGCTGGATGCATAGTATCACGACCCATACCCTGAAGAGGGGCACGAGGACGTGGTTACGTCCAGCCTACGCCGCAGTATCGACGGTAGAACGCTGTATATAGGGTCTGTAAATACTATGACTAAAACAGATAAATGTACCTGTACAGTATATACTCTCCGAATGGAGGTGACATAGCAATACAGTCTCAATCATATATATCAAACTAAGGTAGATAGCATGGAAAAGAGATATGATAGATAAAACAGGAAATGAGTCCAAAATCCACAAGTCAGAGCTAAACACAAGCATCCAAGTCTCAGAAAATATATAAGATACTACAAAACTGAAATGTACTAGCTGGCTCGCAGGCCAGACAAACCTAACTAAACTATGCTACTCAGGATGAGCAAAGTCTAGTGGCTCTACCAACAAGCCACGGTCTAAATCTAGTCCATCAGACTCAACCCCATAGTAGGTCGGGCAATCAGCCTCTGAATCATCTGTAAAATTTGTCAACGTACCCTGTCAGGAAAATAAGCAAGTACAAACACCAACAGCAGTTCCATATGAATTGACAAATACTATAAGAGACAGTAATAATGAAATATAAGACAAAGATATAGGCGACTTGGGAACCATTTGAAAAGTCGAGTTATAACCCTTGAACCAAACAAGGACCGGGGTTGTAACCCTTCTTTCAAACAGGACTTAGTCTCAAATCATGGTACAGTATAAAGGCAGGTAGAGCATGTGTGAAATAAAATCATAGCATGGTGAGAAGTACAGAAAGTAAAGCTGAACTGAAAATATAAGATACGCTAATAAATGTAAAAGGTGATTTGAACTATTAGAGCGATATGTGATCGGCTAGGAAAGCAAGAGATAGTTATCCACTTGGCCGGCAATCCGCGGTGTCCTCAACGGAGAGTCATGCCGTCCAACCTGGATAACTGGCAATGGGGTATCTGCTACACCCTACGTGAGATGAGGGTGGCGCTAGCAAAATATAGTTACAGGGAGGCTTTGATCACATAACCCCTAATAATTCCCCCATCCCCGAATAGTATTACGGATCCGGACATGGCACGTCATGACACAGGGTTCGAGAGCAGGGAGCCAGCCCACTCCCAAATCAATGTCTATATAAGTACAGGAATACAGAAATATCACATACTCATATACCAAGGGAGTCTAGGAATAACATCTCATGACAGGATCCGACGTATACTAGTCCGTGAAACGTCGTGTCAGGAATCATGTAAAATACTACGACTGAATCGGATATAGTAGATATCAAGACAATAAAAACTATCAGTGAATGTACTCGCCTGTGGTCCTGAGCTGATAAGGTGAACAGACGCTCAGAGTGATCACAGACCTAAAATAAGATACTATGAGTCAAACAGGGCTTAATACTGAAAAAGGAAACTAATATAATCCATGAATGCAAGTCTAAGTCAAAACTAGGTCAATCTAGGTCAAACTGAGTCATACTAGGTCACTAGGAGTCAATCAAAGTCAAACTAGGTCAAACGGGGTCAAAGGTCGACTTACAGCTGACTTTTGGTCAAAAAGTCAACACTGGTCAACTCTAGGTCAACCCTAGGTCTAACTAGTCTAATGTTGACCAACTGTTGACTTTCAGTCAACTGGTCAACTCTGGTTTGGTTTCGGTCAAATCGGGTCGCTTAAAGGCTAAGTTTGACTCTCGGTTGACTTTTGTTGACTTTTGGTCAAAAAGGTCAACCGACGTCAAAACTAGTTTATGAGCACCATATTTGATCATTACCAACCAAGGGGATCAAGTTCTAACCCTATCTTAGACTCCAAACACTAATACCCTATTCCTAGGCAAGACTAGCATTACCCTACCAAGGTAAATCCCGATACCTTGCCCAACACCAAGGAAACCCCTCTAATACCCAAGATACTAGCCTAGGCTCCTTAGGGTAGCTAGATACCAACCTATCTAAGGTTTACCTACCAAGAAAAATGGGTATCCTAGGTATCTAGGCTATGTTAGGATACATGGGTATTGGTTTACCCTATTACCTAACCCATATCATGAATTTTCCTCACAACACTCTCACACTCATCCACACCACTCACTCTCACATAATACACTCACCTATATGACACTCACAAGGCTTTCCTATAGGTTTTCCTACTAGTTCAGATATAGGCTATCCTATATGCCACTAGCTATACACTCTAGTCTCTCACACACACACCAAAACCTCACAAGTACACACACGCACACATAGGCAAAATATGGATTGATTTCAAGTCTTGGTGGGGGCTAATGTTGGACTGAAATTTGGGGGTTAAACATGGGCTATTTTGTGTGAGTTTTAAGGACAGCAATGTGGAAAATTTTGGACTGAAATGAAGTCATGTGGGGACAGCATGTATAGGCAAAAATCTGGAATGTTTGGGGCAGCAAAGGATGGGTTTTAGGAGGGTGTATGGACAGGTTCTTGACAGCCATGTATAGTGGTTTGTATGGACTGGTTTTATGTCAAAATAGGACAGCAACTATAGGCCAAAACTGGACAGCAATGTGGGACTGATTTGGGGTTATATTGAGGCTGATAAGTGGGGGTAAAATGGGTGTAAACTTGGACTGAATTGGGGGCTAAGGGACTGTCATGTGGACAGCCAACCAGGGAAATTCCTGGGCAGTTGGGACTGCCAACAATGGATGAAATGGACAGCACATTGGTGTGTGCAGGACAGTCCAAAGGGGTGTGTACATGGACTGTTTTTGAGTGAATAAAAGGTCAGCCAAGGGGCTTGAATTGGGGGACTGTTTTGACAGTCCAAGGGGCTGTGGTTGGGTCCTTCCCTCCCCCTCCAACACTCTCTAAATACTCACTCTCCAACTTCAATCAAACACTCACAACCATTTAATCAAACACCACCCATACCCCTCTCTACCAACACAAACATACACACACTCTTACTTCCATGCTCTCTTGGCCGACCCCCTCATGCCCCCATCCAACACAATGCCACACACATCACACCATAGAATATATATCCCCATATATATAAACCACATTATATATACATATACATATATACCACATTATATATTGATATACATATACATATATATATTGATATACATTATATATATACATATATATATATATATATATATATATATATATAAATATATATATATATATATATATATATATATATATATATATATATATATATATATATATATATATACCACATTATATATACATATACATATATATACATATACCTATATATATATATATATATATAATGTGGTATATATATATATATATATATATATATATATATATATATATATATATATATATATATATATATATATATATACAAAAAAAAAAAAAAAAAAAAAAATATATATATATATATATATATATATATATATATATATATATATATATATATATATATATATATATATATATATATATATATATATATATATATCACCATATATACACATATATTGATATAGATAGTATGATACATAATGATACATAGGAAACCACAAATCTAAACACATGAAAAATCTGGAATAAATATTAGAACAGCATCAAATCAATATACCAATAATTCCACAAGTGTCCAAATAGGGTTTTCGCCATTAGGACACAATCCTACTCCTAGGACACCTCTACAAATGTCCAAATGGACACGAAATGGACACCAATGGGCACCAAACCAAGGGGGTCATTCCTATATGTCAAAATGAATCTAATGCATAAGAGAAATGAGAGAGGAAAAGGATTTATACCACCCGGTGACTCGAATCGATCCCAAAATACCACCGACACGTAGGAATCCCAAACGGACACGAAAAAGCTCCGAATCCTCTCAAACTTGAGGAGCTCCTTCCTTGGATTGAATGGAGAAGGAAGGATGAAGATTTGGTGGAAAAATGGAAAGATTTGGGAATGATTTGATTAGGGTTTACTCTCAAATCAATTTGGGGAAGAACAAGAGAGAGAATGGAAGAGGAAATAATAAAGTGACTTGTCCCTATCCCCTACATGTCATGGCCGGCCATATTAGGTTGTTTTGTCCTATTGGAAAAAAGTCCAAAAGCCCCTCTCTAGTCTATTTGCTAATACATTGGCAAGGGGTTAAGTCGGGGGTAGTTTGGTCATTCCTAAATCACTAATCCATATTAATACTAACCAAAAATAATTAGTCTAGTCACTAACTAAAATAACTAGCAAGTGGGCCATGGCTAACTAGTGTGTCGGCCCGCTAAGGTCAACACTACCCCGGGTCCCCGATACAAGTCGGAATGAGTTGAAATTCGAACCCGACTCAAACAATCCCCAAATAATACAATAAATAAATAAATAATTCCAAAATAATTATTATAAATAAATAAAAAAATTCAAAAATATTCTAAAATAAAAAACGACAAAAATACCCCTATTTTTGGAAACTGGGGGTGACACATAATAGGAGAAGCGCTTTGAACTACGAGACCCTCCTACTGAAGATGAGGTCATGCAAGTTGACCTCGATGATGGATCCTCCTTGAAGCCAAACTTCATCAGTAAAAGCCTGACGAACGATAAGCGGGAGTTGCTGTTACAACTCGTCAGAGAATATATCGACGTCTTCGCTTGAGCTATGAAGACATGCTAGGGCTAAACCCCGAGATCATACTTCATAAGCTCAATATTCATTTGGACGCAAAACCCATCAAAGAACATGAACGACAGTTCCGTCCAGACATCATGAACTCTATCGAAGTGGAAGTAAACAAACTTATAGCTAGCGGTTTCATCCGCGAGGAGCAGAACCCAGACTGGGTAATTAATATAGTACCAGTCATCAAGAAGAACGGAAAGATCCAAATCTGTATCGACTTTCGTAATCTGAATGCGGTATGTCCTAAGAATGAATTTTCTCTTCCGATCACCGACATAATGATCGATAATACGTGTGGCTTCGAGTGCATGTCCTTTATGGATGGATTTTTGGGGTACAATTAAATCAAAATGTCTCCAGATGATGAGAACCCTACGTCATTTCGAACACCGATCGGCGTGTATTGTTACACAGTCATGCCCTTCGGCCTAAAGAACGTCGGTGCTACATATCAATGAGCTATGAGTGTCATCTTCAGAGATCACTTGCGTAAGATGGTGGAGTGTTACGTTGATGACATCACCGTTTAAAAGCCGCTCCAAGGATGATCACTTACATAATTTGAGGACAGTGTTCGACCTTATATGAGCACACAATCTAAAGATGAATCCCACCAAGTCCTTCCTGGGCGTATCCAGCAGGAAATTCTTGGACTTTGTCATTATTTCCCGGGATATTCACATAGACCCCGATAAAACAAAAGCAATCCTGGAGATGAGTCCACCGAGGAACGTCCGCGAACTCCGAGGCCTTCAGGGAAGACTAGCCTACATCAGGAGGTTCATATCTAACCTCTCAGGGCGATGTCAACCATTCACACAACTCATGAAGAAAGGCGACTCTTTCGTATGGAATAAGGAATGTCAACGCGCCTTTGATGACATTAAGGAATACATGTCGAATCTGTCGATTCTGGTAGCCCCGGTCACCGGAAAGCCCTTCCTTCTCTATGTACGGGCAATGGAACACTCCCTCGACGCCTTACTAGCACAGAACAATGATGCAAGACACGAATAAGCTATCTATTACCACAGCCGAATGATGGTGGGGCACGAGCATAGGTACATTGCCGTGGAGAAGGAATACCTTACCTTGGTGTTCGCCGTTCAGAAAATATGACACTATGTGATAGGATAGACCATCCATGTTATCTTACGAGTTAACCCCCTCAGGGTCCCCATGACCAAGTCAGGCGCACTTAGTTCTCGGCTAGCCATCTGGGAGATATTGTTGTCTCCCTACGACATGGTTTTCATTCCACAGAAGGTTGTCAAAGGTCAAGCCTTGGCCGATTTCTTAGCAGCCTATCCAAGCTGAGAAACAGCCAGAAGCTATGAAAAAATCCCAGACAAAGTCGTTAACTCAAACATTACTTCACATGATGTTGTTTGACGAATGTTCTTCGACGGTGCTTCAAGAACGGGGGCCCAAGGTGATATCGTCGCTGGAGTCGAGATAGTATTAATTTCTCCCTCCCGATTGATAGTCAACCGGGCATACTCTCTCACAGATCCCTGTTCAAATAATGTAGCCAAATATAATGCTTTGTTCATCGGGCTTCGACTCATAAAAGAAGGGGGGTTCGAATACCTAGAAGCATATGGTGACTCGCAGTTGATTGTTAATCAAATTCGAGGCTCATACGAGGTCCACAACAAGGAACTGATTTATTATCATCATATAGCAATTGCCATCATTGCAACCTTGGAGGGGTTCTTTATAGAACATGTAGCTAGGCTCCAAAATATTAAAGTCGACGCCCTAGGAGGCCTCGTCGCTTCCTTGGCGGTTCTAAACTATGCTCATCATCTAGTCGACGTGATAGGCCACGAACTGGTCTATCCCAAAAACAACGTTCAACTAGGTACGAGTTACTCTTCCCAGATAAACAATGACGTACAAGACTGGAGACTCCCGTTCATCGACTTTGCAGTCTACGGGATACTATCTGAGAATATAAAAGAAGCAACTTCAATCAGAAGGCGTTCTCTCAGATTCTTCTATGATACAGAAACAAAAATGCTATATCGACGATCCTACGACAGACTACTGCTACGCTGCCTATCAAATGCAGAAGCCAAAGAAGCCCTACGTGAGGCTCACGATGGCATTTGCGGGGCTCATCAATCTGGCCCGAAGTTGCAGGACCGTCTCTATCGGATGGGCTATTACTGGCCTACGATGGTAGCAGAAGCTGTCGATTATGCAAAGAATTACAGGGCTTGTCAGATCCACACAGACTTCATACATTAGCCATCCGAATTCTTGTACCCAGTAGTGGCTTCTTGGCCATTTGAAGCATGGAGAATGGACATCATTGGTCCAATCACCTAGACGTCGTCTAAGGGACGCCGATTTATACGTGCAATCACCGACTACTTCTCCAAATGGGAGGAAGCCGTTCCGCTTGCAGAGGTAAGACATCAAACGTGATTAGTTTCATAAAATATCACGTTATCTTCCATTTTGGACTGCCCCGGAGGATTATTCATGACAATGGTCCGCAGCTCGTAAACTATGCTTTCTATCGATTCTATGACAAGAATCGGATCCAGAACGTATCTTCATCGGCATACAACCCATCGGCTAATGGTCTGGCTGAAGCTTTTAACAAGACCATAATCAAGCTTCTTAAAAAGTTCGTGTCTTCAAACAAGCGCGACTGGAATGAAAAGCTGGGCGAATGCTTATGGGTGTACCGTACTACAATTCGGATAGCTATAGGAAATATACTGTTCTTCCTGGTTTACGGGAGCGAGGCAGTTCTCCCATTAAAGACCCAGATCCCCTCACTTCGCGTAGCCCTTACTTACCGGTTGACGTCAGACAATAACTACCGCCGACGGCTACAAGAATTGGAAGCCTTAGACGAGAAGCGTTTGCAAGCTCAACAAAGCATCAAGCTCTATCAAGCATGCATCTCTCGAGCCTTCAATAAAAGTCAAGCAGAGGACGTTCCAAGTAGGCGATCTCGTCTTAGCCGTTCGCAGACCGATGGTCATAACTCACAAAACTGCCGACAAATTCCAGCCCAAATGGGAGGGTCCCATTCATCATCAAGACTTTATTCTCCAATGGCGTATACCAGCTCGCAAAACAGAATGGAGACTTGCTCATGATGCCCATAAATGGCAAGTTCCTGAAGAAATACTATATCTGAGGACATGCTGGTACTTTCTCAAACCACAAAATCTCCCAGACTGTCGAGTTATGTACACCAAGTACCTCTGAACTTACACTCTATTAGCTCTGAGTGGATTCACATGGCATCCTCTGGGTGACAAGTCATGTATACTAATACCTCTGAACTTCCACCCTAATGCTTCAACCCGCCGGAGTTTTCCAGGCTTATTGCCATCTCTAAGCAACTCTACGGCCCTGATTATCGTATATCACGTCCATATTACCTTTGATACTGATAGTCTCTTAACTTAACACATGTATCTAATCTGGGATAAAGTCATGGTGTTAAGACCACAGAACCTATCACGTCCATATTACCTATGTTGGATTTTGTCTTAAAATCTAATACTTGCACCACCAGTGCGCAGAAGAGTAATAGGTCCACCAAAAATTATTCATGATTATCGTATGTCACGTCTATATTACCTCTGATATAGATAATCTCCTAACTTAACACATGTACCCAATCTGGGATAAAGTCATGGTGTTAAGACCACAGAACCTATCACGTCCATGTTACCTCTGTTGGGTTTTGTCTCAAAATCTATTACCCGCACTACCAGTGCGCAAAAGGGTAATAGGTCCATAACAAATCATTCAAATCTATTATATGCACTACCAGTGTGCAAAAGGATAATAGGTCCACAAAAATCATTATAATCTATTACCCGCACCATAAGTGCACAAAAGGGTAATAGGTGAACAAAAATCGTTCGAATCTATTGCTCGCATCTCCATATGCACAAAAGGGAAATAGACCCACAAAAAAGTCCTCCAGTGAGATGTCCTCTACCAACCACAAATGTTGTATTAGGCCCTCTAGTACAAGCACCACAGATACCACAAACAGAGAATGAAGTGAATGTATTCTTTTATTCAAAATCAGTTACATTCATGGGGCTACATCTCCAGTAAAACAAAAGAGAAAGGGAAAATCTACTACTCATCAGCAATACATAGTTTGGTGAGTAGGTCTTCCAACTGTGTTATTGAGCGTTTGATTTTCAGTTTGGCTCGGCCTTCAGCTTCCTGGATCAGCTTTTCAGCATCCTCAACATGTGCATGAGCCTGCCAGTTGTTCTCCACCTTCTTTAGTGCATCCTCCAGAGCGGCAGAGGCTCGTGTGACCTCATCGGCCTTCTTGCAGATCCGCTCTCTCTCTCGACGGGTGGCTTGGAGCTCAGTCTCCATAGATGCCATATTGGCATGGAGCTGGAGGATTTGCTCACTAGTTTTAGCTATAGTACGAATGGTGGTCTCCTCACGAACTAGGCAAACCTCTCCCTTTCAGCTTAGCTTATCATACTTAAGAGACAACTTTTGGAGATCTTTCTCCAAGGTGGGCTTGGTCGTCTCTAGTACAGCCTTCACCTTCTCTATGGCTGTTATGAGAAAGGCACGCCCCTGTTCCACTATAGCGGGCACGTCGACCTGCCATAATTATTGCAATTTGGTTAGGCGTCGATCAGCCTCTGCCAGTTTGTGTAGAAGAGTAGCCATCCCTTCTCCACCCGGGAGTGTCTTCAGCAGTTCAAGCTGACTGCAGGCACAATGACGAGCTGCGGTGAATGACGTTCCTCTCCTCAAAGCAGCTTCAACCTCCTATTTCAAATGGCAGTAAAAGCTCTTGACTATGTCCTTTGATGACTCGTCTAAGTTCTCCAAAGAGGACAACGTCGAAGGGATAGCAGCTAAGGAAGCTGAAGGCGTCTGGGAAGGAGGCACAGGGAAGCTTGACGACCCTGTTAGAAGGGAAACAAACTCCGAGCGATGATATTTCCGTGCAGCGGCAATCTCCTCCTCTGCAGTCCGAAGAAGCTGAAGACTGGACAGAGCGGAAAGTTCAACTTCCGGGAAAGAGGCAGCTTCAATCGACCCCGTATCTACCGAAGAGGTTGAAGGAGCAGTGACTTTTGTACTCAATACGGTGGAGGCCCCTCGACTCGAACTGGAAGGGGAGAAGGGACACTTCTTGCTTGTACCAGGTCAGCACCTGGGTCCTCTTCTATCCCTTCCTCCGTGGCCACATCCGCTATCGGTAGGGGAGAGGTAGGCCCTATAGGTCCAGAACAACCGACAATCAGCTTGACCCAAAGAAGATGGAGTTGAATCGAAATTTTTTTTCATTGGTAAGAATGTGACATAGCTTACCAGAGGTGGGGGGCAAAGAATAGGGCTCAGTCGGAGTAGTCTTAGCTCCTTCCGCCACCTCCACATCCTTTATAAGTTCAGCAGCGGCGCTCAAACCGCCCACGTCTACCTCCTCAGCTGTCACGACCCGTACCCTAGAGTAAGGGCACGAGACGTGGGTACGTCCAGCCTACGCCGCAGTATCGGCGGTAGAACGCTGTCCTAGGTCAACATTCATCTAGCAATATATATATCTAAACAGTTTATACTCCCCGAATGGGGGTGACATAGCAGTAATAACTCAATCACAACTAGGGAAGAGATAGCACAATATGAAATAGAACTCAAGGATACAAATAGATGAAAAGTAGTCTAAGATAATCCCAGCAAATATCCAGAAGTACATGGTCTCAGATACAGAATGAAAGAATATATACAACTCAGAACTCAAAATAAGTCTAGCTAAAACATGTCTCAAGACTACATAAAGTAAGATAAGCCTAACTGATCTATTATAGGCAATGGGGGTGATATCCTCAGCTAGAGCTAGGTCCTCCTGAGGGTCCAGCTCGCAAGTGTCATCTAAGGCTGCCCCATAGAAAGTGTCCAGGCAGGCCTCCTCCTCGTCCTCTGTAATATTTTTAACAGGTCCAGTCAGGACAGGAGCGAGTACAGTACATCTCAACAGTTCATAGCAGGTTAGAAAATATAATCATGCAGTAAAGTAAGATACAGGTGCTGAAGAATACAGTATGTAAACAGAGAGAGAACTGTAATAGAAATATCTACTATAAGTAAGGAACTAACAGTGGCTAGTGAGTCAGAGTACAGGATAGCACATGTGAACAGGACAAAATTGTACATGATCTACACTAAAGAGTTGTACATGATCTACACTACTATAGAATTGTTCACATGACTACTAGCACTCCCCCGTTTTTCCCAATCAATACACAAGGATCTAAGCTGGTTATGTTATTGTACATGATATCACATGGGGCCCATGAAAGGGTGCACATAATAGTATACATGAGGGCTCTATGAACATGAGAGTACATGGTTCACAAGAGTGTACATGTATGGTGAAAGCACAGGAGTACATGATAAAAGTGAAACGCACATGACATAATGTACCCGATGCTCCCGAGGGGGATAACATCGCATAAAGAGATCCATATAGTACCAATCCGTGATAATGTCGTGACAGCACAAGTAAAGTAATTTAATGCAGGAAATAAATCTAAGCAGGATATGAAATGATCAGAGAATGTACTCGCCTGGTATCTGAGTGTCCAATATGAAAGTACTGTCCGAGGAGTGGTGTCTGGCTCCTAATCAGAACATCACAAGTCACAACAAGTCTAAAATGGTAAAATGAAGTCCTACTATGCATTCTACATGATTCTAGGTCAATCTAGGCCAAAGTCAACTCTTGGTCAACTCTGGTCAACCCTAGAAGTCAACTAGGTCAACCAAGTCTAAAATTAGGTCAAACTAGTCTACCTTAGTCTAATTAAGCCTAGCTTAGCACTCCTACACATTCACTAGGTCAAACTAACATCACACATACACAATTATTAACACATATATCTATGTACCCTATATATACAATACATACCTATATGATATCCATACATAGATAGATATTCATTCTTATATACTCACAATACATTAATAACTTATATATAAAACACAACTTTACATTATATATATATATATATATACATATATTAGAGTTAACATTATATATATACTTAGGCTCAATACTATATATACATATATATATATAGCTACACTACAAGGATTGACATATATACATACATACATGAACTGTGTGTGAGTGTAAAGAGTGAGTGATATGAGATGTGTGCTAGAGAGAATACATGTGTGTGTGTGTGTGGGCTACAACATGTGACAGGAATTGGAAATAGGTAGGAATGTTGTTGTGTGTGTGTGTGTGTGTGTGTGTGTGTGTTCCTGGCACTAGGACAGCAAGGAAGGGGAGGGAATCAAACACTAATCCAGTTTCAGCCTAAACCCAATTCCCAGATATCTCAGGAGAGTAGGAAGGGAAACCAACCTATCATCTATTATAGATTTCAGGTTTAAACATTACTGGAACACACTCAAACATTTCAAAATAGTCCCTAGGTTCTAAACTCAGTTTTGAACTCAAACTCCCACGAAATCGACCCAAAATTGACATATAGCTAGATTACATATAGGGGAACATGATTAAGGTCTGAAACCAACAAATTAACAGCAATAATTAGATTAAAATAGGTGACAAGGTCCATGTTTGAAAACTGGAATTTCAGGTTAATGAAACACTGTATCAGAAATTGGAAAATGAGGATTTGACCAAACAAAACGAGCTAAAGTGTAAAAACAGAGGTTGGTAAATAAGATATACAATGTATAGGTGTCACATTAGGTGTTTGTGTCCATACTAGAGGACACAAACGTGTCCAAACTCCTAAAACCGAAAACAGGCATAACAGTGCACTGTCGAGTGCACTGCCTCGGGCATACGTGCACTCGTGTCGTACACATGACACAGGACACAACAGTGTCTCATGGTTATCCACATAGATAGCCCACCTATAGGGCTATCTTATAGGCCAACTGGCCAGTGTCCACATCGTGTCAGTGTCGAATACGAGAGTCGTATCAGTGGGTATTAAATAACAGTGCACAGCCGATAAAATCCACGTACACGATCGATTCCTCCCTCGACACGACACGGGGATATATGGGACTTGACACATGGCATGTCAGTCATGGCCTCATGGCGTGTGTCGAGTCTCGTGTCATAAAAATGTGTGTCGTGTCCTCCAGAGCCCCCGAACAGCAGGGGATCCAATCCCGAGCGCGCGTGCGCGTGTCCACGCATCAAAATCGATACAAGATAGCACAATAACCACCACAGAAGAATAGAAATCAATAAACAATGATAAAACTTAATTTCCTATTCAAAAATATTGCACAAATGAAATCGAAATGCCCTTTGAGGCATTTCGACAAACACTTTGAACAAGGTCTGATACGTGTCCAGAACGGACACGAAACCTATGAAACCCGACACGAAACTAATGCAGACACTTAGGGGACTCCTAGGGCTTCCTAATCATGAAAAGAAATCGAAGTTTCATGGAGAAATGAGAAAGTTACCTATGGATGAACTTCCAAGAAAAATCCTCTTTGTTGAGCTCCTCTCTTGATATCCCAATCCAATCAAATCAACCTCAAACTGAAATAAAACTCCAATAACAGCAAGAGCAGTAATATTAGGATCCAATGTAACTTGTTTGGGGGAAAAAGGATCTAAAACGGATTTTCTATAGTTTTTTGAACATGGAGACTCACCTCTTTCTTCTCTTGAAATAAATTCCTAAAGAAGCGGCTAGCCCTAGATTTTAGGAGAGATTATATAGTGGAGGAATCCCTAGGTTGGCTAACGTGGCCGACCATGGTGGACTAGACTAGGGTTTGCACTAGGTGGCTAGTCCTATAAGGTTAAGTCATAAAATGACTTGTGAAATCACAAGCCATTTCTCAAACCATTAAATTCCTAATTCCTCAATTTAATTATAATGAACTAATTACCACTAACTTAAGTCAAGCTAGGTTAGACTAGAGTCACATAACCTAACCAAGTCCATACTAACTAGGGTTAGCTCCTATGTTGGTCTACAAGGGTCAACACTAGTCACAATCAATCTAGTCCAAACAATTCCAAAATAATTCCTAAAAATTCCCATAAATTCAAATAAATTCTAATAAATTTAAATTACCCCAAAAATGTCAAAATTACCCTCAAACTAGAAATGTGGTAGTGACATCAGCCCCTGATACTCCGGGTAGAGACGTAAATATCGGCACCGGTTTGTGGGGACTCCGTAGCTCTAGGGTCAGATCCCAGAGAGGGAACCGCATAGGCAGCATCTAGTAACAGAAGGTTTGCTTCCTCCGATGCCTGCAAAGAAGAGCCTTCAGATAATGTTCTGATAACAACACTGGGGCTTGTCGTGAAAGAACTTACCCCCGTGTTGACTTCGGTGTCACTATCCCTTTCCTCGGCGGCAGGCCTATGGAACCTAGCCGCAACTCGCTTCTGGGAACGAGGCCTATCGATGACAGGGGGTCCAGGCCTGTTTTGTTTACATAGAGGGTTCGGTTCAGAGGAAGGCGCGCGCATCGCCAAAGGACTTACAGAGGGCTAAAGATCTTTAGAGTTATCCTCCTCATCCATGCTGTCAGAGTCAGAATCGGAAGCTTTCCTCTTTCCTTTCCACGTCCACTTGTGGGATTCCTTCTGTCGCTCCTTCAATTTGGTACTAACAATAAAACTGGTATGTGGATCAAAGTCACTAGGGGGTGCATTCACGGACACATGACGAAGGGCCGCCATATACGAGATATGCCCCGAAGTCCCAGCGTCAGGCAGGATGAAGCTGGTCTGGGTATGGGTCGCCGAAGACGCTCCCCTCGAAACCCAAGCAGGGATTAGGGTTATTCAAATATAATTGACTATACCCAAATTATCGAGAGTATCGGCTGGGTAAGTATGGCTCCAAGTATACAATATTGTGGTTGCGGTACACCAGATGTGAGGGGCGGATACTCTGCAACCAGCGAAACAACTTTTGGACAGGGCCTGAGGCGCAGCAACGCTATCAAAGTGAACACATCCCATCTCTTCATCAGTAAAAGATGGGACCAACACAAAAAAAAAGTATCTGTCCACCCGCGCAAGAGCAGTTCGGCAGTCGGGAAAATCGGTATAGTTCCAGGGTATGTTGCGATAGTGATAGATGAAGGCATCATCACTTTTCGTATTACCCTCCGGGCCAGGTCACATCAGAGAGGGGTAATGCATCAGCAGCCACCCCATTAAATAATGGTACGGCAGCTCAATTCTGTTGAAGGCTTTCGTAAATTCACGAGCAATAACTTTTGACGTAAAAATATGAAGACCCCGATGGATGCTGTATACCATAGCTGGAAGCAGAGCCAACTTGCCTCCGAAGACCAGCTTCACCGCCGGAAGGATCAGGTTACGGCTGATCCTCTCAATCGAACTAGAGCCCCCCCGAGACGACATAAATTCTCAGCCATATCATCAGGTACCCGACCAATATGGCCTTAGCAGACAGAGGTTGGGTATCATGATAAAAATAGCCGAAAGTGTCGCTCAGACTCCCGAACCTGTCACCAGCAGCCCGGCCCCTCTTGATGTTTTGCACCTGAGCACCAACTTTTTCCTGAGTCTGGGGACTCCTAACGGCAACCCGACCAAAGGCGTTAAGGTCAAAAAGATAACTGATCCAAGCCTTGGTATGAGGAAGGTTCCCTTCTGAGATTTTGTCCTTCTTCTTGGATATTTGTTGACAGGTGCTATGGTGACATAGCACTTCCTGGTATACGGCAAGGAATTTGGGGAACCGTCGCTCCAGTTCCTCAAACTCTTCGTTTGTCGGGGTACACTCCTCATAAACTTTATCTCCCCAGGGCAATTTGGACACATCATGCATCTCGTGAAGAGCAAGCCCCATCTCTCCTCCGGGAGTAAAGAAGGTCTCGGTCCGACAGTTGTACATCTCGAGCAGTACTATAAACAACTTCGAGTTCATAAACAAGCCATAGCATAAGCCTCTAACAGCGTAATAGAGGCCGATCTGCCATAGGGTGTCCTCATACTCCGCCAAGATCCAAGAGGTCAGATTGACCCATGGAGGAGAACGGTGCAGCCAATTCAATAACGATAATCTGCCTGCAGGGTATGACCCTTTACGAGCAATCCGATTCAAAAAAGTGTCGGCCTTGGAGAATCGGATATTGAGCCCCAGTTCACTGATAAGACTGCCAGGAGCTAACCCAATGACAGAGTAGCTCATTGTCTCCTTTACTGCAACCACTGATCGCGTAGGATTATTAAAACAGATGTGGCCCACGAAGACTCCTTATTGATCCAGAGTTAAAAAACCCGACATCTTTCTCTCAAGAGGCACCATATTGAAACCTGATAGGGGAAGTGGTGCTCCATTAGGGGTATGTGAATCGCTTCCCCTCCCAGCTCTCAGATATCTCTATAACGCTTGGGTCCGAAAGAGCCAGGGCATCCCCAAACAGAAATATAGGCTTCAGATGAGCGTCACTCAGCTGCCCAGAGTTCATCATGCTAAGTAAGTAGAAGAAGGATTGGCATCTGATATCCCTCAATCTGTCTTCAGGTTGACCTCGAAAGATCTGAGTCGACACATCTTGGACTATATGGTCAAATCTAGCACCCAAGGCAGACTGAGCACCTACCAGAACCTCCCTAAAGGAGCCGTGGGCAAGGTCACTGCAAAGATCAAAGAAAGAAGACATTCAGAAGAAAATAGAAATGAATAGGTTTTTAAAGCAATACATTGAGCCTATGCGGCTCACTTATGAAGGGAGCATATACGGCTCAAATCAAGTAACACATGCGGCCTAGGCAAGCAGAACATATGCAGCCCAGATATGGGAAGGATCCATACGGCTCACTCATATGACACCTATGCGGCCCAGATACAGATAGGGTACATACCGCATGTGCTCTGATACTTATGCGGCTCGGTCCATGCGGCCCAGTCACACAGAGCACATGCGGTACATGCCCCATGGAGACCAACTGTGCACTAAAGACATTGAAGCCATGGCACAGCGGTAAAATATGGTCAGACCCGTACATAAAACATACGACATGGCTGTTTAAGTTCGAATGATCATTATCCCTCCTTACCCTTGATAGGAGATTGAACTTCTGGGTGGAAAGTAGGTGACTTCTCAGAAGCGGGCCTCTTTCCTTTGTCGGTGGTGCTAGTGGCTTTAGAAGCTTTGGACGCCATGGCTAGTCAGGGAAGATAAAGAAAATACAGCAAAGAGAAAGAAAATCAAAAGAGAGTAGAAGAGATTCTCTTTCTGTCATACGACCTGTATTTATAGGCTAAATAAAATCTGGAAATGAATAGGCGTCGCTTCAGTTATCGTGCCATTAAAGATAATGATGACCTTTTGGATTTGATCCTTAGTAACCGTCATCTTTATCTTGAAAATAGAGCCCAAATCTAGAAAGCAAATTTGAGTATTAAATGCGGCAGTGACAGCTGGATAGAGTCTCTCCGCGGCTCAAAATTTCCCTGCAGACCGAAATCTCCCTGCGGCTCGAAGCTTCCCTGCGGCTTGACGTTTTATGCATGTCTCCATGCTTCTTATTCAAAGTATTCCAAATTTGCAATTTGAAAACTTTGAAGGGAGACTTGTAGAAGCATAGAAAAGATGGAGTTTATGCGGATCATCACTCTATATGGCTAACTGGACTCGAGCCACAGAAGCAAGGCTCTCGAAGATCCCATGCAGCCAAGTGAAACCAAGCCGCAGAAGGAATTTTCCTGGAGACCCCATGCGGCTAAGAAGACTCGAGCCACAGAAGCAAGGCTCTCGAAGATCCTATACAGCCAAGTGAAACCAAGCCGCAGAGGATAGGCTCTCGAAGATCCCATGCGGCCAAGAGAAACCAAGCCGCAAAGGGAAGGCTCTTGAAGATCCCATATGGCCAAGTGAAACTAAGCCGCAGAAGGAATGCTCCTAGAGACCCCATACGGCTAAGAAGACTCGAGCCACAGAAGTAAGGCTCTCAAAGACCACATGTAGTTAAGTAGACTCGAGCCGCAGAAGCAATGCTCCCGAAGATCCCATGCGGCCAAGCGGAGCCGAGCCGCAGAAGAAAGGCTCCTAAGGCCACTATGCAGCCAAAATGATTCAGGTTCTATTTTGTGGGGGGACAAGTGATAAGTAATTGACCAAGTCTCAACCACCCAGATTTGCTACAACAAAGAAATCTCAACACCCCCCACCAGCTGGCAGCCCAAGATCGAGTCTTCGTGTGCTATTACAGACACGTGGCTATGTGGCCCTCTATGCGGCCCAAAATCTGCTTTATGCAGGAATCACTATAAATAGCAGGGTACCACACCCATGCTAGAGGTTGGCAATCAAAGGCTGGAAATTTCTTCAAGAACAAAGACTGTATCTGATAGTACAAGGAGTAAGGCAGAGTTGCTACACTTTCTCGAGCCTCCATCGTCACCCCTAGAATCAAAAATTAAACAATTGTACTTAGATTGTTTTCTAGGATTTTTTTTCTAGGCTTTCTTTTATACAAGCGAGTTTGCAATCAAGTTCAATTCATCTGTAATTCTTGCTCTTGATATTTTAATGGAAAACATGGATCTCTTCTGGGATAGTAGTCTTTTCAACCCCCATTGTCGCAGGCACCCCCGCAGTCGAGGGCCCCTCGACGGAAGCAATTCCTTCTATCCTCCCTGAAGGAGGGCCTTCAGTTAGTACAGAGGTTGCAATCTTAACCTCTAAACGTACCCGAGGGGGCGCTCTAGCAACAGGTTCCTCAGGAAGCTCCCCGAGGACTTCAAACTCACGAATGGTCGTATACTTCCCCGACCGTGTCGACTTCTTTGTCGGCTACATAAACAAAGTAGCAATAAGCAGAAGTTTCAAAATTCGACAAATTAAAGAACGTATCCACATACCTGTGAAGGGGACCCAGTGGACGGGTCTTTCCTCCGCTTTATGCGTGGCAAAGATCATCGCTTGTGAGCAGTCTGCTTGAATCTCTGGGGGGACGAAGAACTTACCTCCGTAGGGACCTGGCGCTTCAAAGGGGAATTCAAAGGCGCAACGTCTTCCCTCTCCTCTCGAGAGGTACTAGATCCTTTCGAGGTCTAACCCCCTCACGATACAAGCTCTCAGAGGCATGTGAGGACAGACTGAGGGGCCTCAAATTTTGTTCCAACAATAAAACTCTGCTCCTGATAATAGCCTAACGAAAAGTTTTTGTCCAAACACTGAAACTTTATGGCGGAGTACATGATATGGGTTGCAGGCTGGACCACAGGGATCTTAAAATTTGCCACAGTGCATCCAGCATTGTATTAGTACCATACACGTGCACCATCCAGCAAACTCCTTTTATAGCCTAGGCAAGAGCTCGAGTTGTCCATCATCGTTTGGTTATAGCCAAACTGTCGCACGAATCGACTCGATAGATAAGGCTCTAAGTATACCCGGTTCTGATTCTGGTACACCAAATATGATGGTCGGATTGACTGTAGCCAACAAAAAGCACCGTGAGTCAGATCACTCCTATCTTTGCCCCGATCTACTAGCTTATCATCTACAAAATAGCTAGTGTAAGTGGGCAAAGTCCTGTTGAATTCGTAGCTACCCAGGCATCCCAGCACCCATCTGCATATAGGGTGGCCTTGATGGAGCCACTTTGCCTAACGATAGTCGCGTAGGGATGCGTCTTCCTCCTCATAACTCTCGATTATGCCAGGGTCTATCAAACCCGGGTGGTCTAACGCTAACCAAGCCATTAAGTAATGGTAAGCGAGTTCGGCTTGAGGAAATTCGTCGGCTTTCCCGCCATGCTCTATTATCTTTCTCGAAAGCTCCCGCAAGCCTCGTAGCATATTACATACTATGGCTGGAAGCAAGGCTAGTCTAAACCCAAAGACCAGTTTCATAACCAGTATAGTGAGGTCCCGACTCACTCGCCACACGGATCCGGAACCACCAGGCACCACAGCCTTACGTAGCCATAACATTAAGAAGGCAGCTAGCACCATTTTCGTGCTCATGGCAGTCAAGTTTCTGTAAAAAAAATATACAGACTGTGGAATTGGGGTTTCCCTCAGGATCTATTGAAGGGGCTGGCTCCCCTGCCTTAGCTATCATAGCCTCAACCTCGTCGGGGGTATTCTCCCTAAGAGTAGAAAAGTGGACCTGGTCCGATCCCGTCGAATGCTGCGTGAAGATGTAGTTCCTCCAAGCAGAAAAGTAAGGGTGAGTCTTCTACGAATCCTGGTGCACGCATACCTGATGATGGCAAAGCAGCTCCTTGTACACCTCTATCATTTCAGGGTACTTACCCTCTAGCCCTATAAACTCCTCGTTTTAAGGAGTATATTCTTCGTATGGAACTTCACCCCAAGGCAGCTTTGAGATGGTGAACATCTCGTGAAGGGCCAACCCCATCTCTCCTCCTGGGGTATAGAAAGTTTCGGTGGTGATTCTACATCTCCAGTAGTGCCAGGAACAAAGGTTGATTGATTTTTATGTCGTGTTCAGCAGCTCTCACGACACGGCGCAAACAAATCTCCTTCAACTCCGTCTTAAACTTGCCTAGTATCCACAAAGTCAGGATACGCTATTTAGGGGCTATTTGGATAGAAGTAACTCTTTGAAAGTGTAAAAGGGGTACTTACATCATGTTGAGTTGCAGTGCACTTGTAATAACTACACTTTTTAAAATGTGTTTGGATAGAGTACTTTTTGTCTCCTGCAAATGAAAGAAAAATGCGTTGGTTGTTTGGATGGTTGTTGAAAGTGGAAAAAAATGAGTTCGATTGTTTGGATGAATGTTGAAAGTGAATGTTGGGATTCAAAATATGGTAAGACATAATTAAATTAGTTACAATAATTAAACAAAAATACATTAACTATCATAATTAAATTAATTTTCATAATTAACATTTAAATAAATTCCCGTAACTTTTTATTAGAAAAATTAAATAAATTAAACTAAAAGAATTAAACAAATAAAATATCTTTATTCGATAAGTTAAACTAAATTAAATTAATATCTTATACTCTCTCTCTTTCCTGGATACTCTTCTTCTGCCCTAAAATAAACTCCTCTCCTACCACCTCCTTCTCTCTCCACCACCTCCTCCTCCTCTCTCCAATGCCACCTCCTTCTCCTCTCTCCACCGCCACCTCTTCCTCTCTCCACCGCCACCTCTTCCTCTCTCCACCTCCTCCTCTCCCCACCGTCGCCTCTATCTTTTCGAGTTTGGATAGTGGAGGACCTGCTCCAACGGTGCTCCTGCGGCCAACGACAGCCCAGTCGGTGCTTCTACGACCAATGACAACCCAGGCGGTTCTTCACAACCAACGATGGCTTCGCCTACGCCAGATGAAGTACGGTGGCTCAAAGCTTAAAAAAATAGCATGACGTCTCTTTCCATCTCTCTCTATGCAGGAAACCACATCCTTTCTTTCCTTTTCTCTTTCTCTCCTTACTTGTAGCACACTTCCTCTCCTTTTGGACTGTAAGTGAGATGTAGAAAAATTGGGGGAACAGATTATGTTTGCTATCAGAAATCTGACTTTCACTCCTCTTTCCACACAAACGGTGAAAGTTCTCTTTTTAGCGAATAGTTACTGGAGAAAGTGTTAGTTTTACCCCACCTGCTACTAACCAAACATAGCCTTAGTGTCATAGTGGATCCAGCCTTTGACCCGAAAAGCTCCTTTTGGGTATGAGACCCCTGTCGTAAGAAGCCGATTGACGAAGAGAGAAGCCCCAAATGGATGTACATATAGGATAAAATTACTAAGCATATGGCCGGGATGTAGTACCTACAAAGTATATGATGGACCGTCACGAGCGCACGTAAAGGATTCCTTCTTCCTGAAGCGAGTGTCCAGCTTAAAATAGCCCAGCATCAGACCCCCCTGGGATGGTGTCAGGTCCCATTCCGTGCGCCGCTTTTCAATGAAGCAGAAGAAAACCGAAAACGAGAGATAGCGGTCGGTCGCTGGAACATACAAATTGAGATTGTAGTTCTCAAAGTACCAATCCTCCTTGAGTTTCAAGAGGTTTGCCTCTTTGAAAATCAACTTATCACCGAAAAGGAACTGAGACTTCAGCATCTCAACCCCCCTGGATCACCTGCGACTGATAACTTGCCTCGATCTATCATCCAATGAAAGTAGGAGAAGTATTGCTCATTTATTCTAGCCAAACATTGCTCTGATTGGCCTCGGGCTATCAGCTTCCGAGCAGGGTTAACCACCGCCTCGTCAAAATTTATGCCTAGAGCGTGTTTTCCATTAAAACAAGTTGCTTGATTGAACTTTGAATTTAATTACAAACGGAGTATAATGTAGGATTTAGATGTAATCCTAGGAGTACACTTTTGTTTTTGTCTAGAAATTGTGGCGATGGAGCGAGTAGAATTCTTTGATTCCGTTGACGATTTGACGACGATTTCGAACTCTGAAAGTCTGGATTGCTCTGGAACGAGCAGTGACTTGAAGAGGATTGGAACTCTTGCAAGTGCTCTCGATCCTTAAGTGGTTGAAAATTAATAATTGGGGCTTCGAGCTTCGAGATTGGAGAGATTGAATAAATGAATGATCCTTCTATTTATAGACAGCAGAATGATCTGCTTATGCATGCATATGCAATGTGCGTACGAAGAACTTGCACGTAGAGATGCTATGTGGCTAACTTCGTTGGGCACATGGACGATGCGCCAGGGAGCTAGAGCTGAATCTGTTTGAACTGCACTATTGAGCTACAATGGAGCTGACACATGGCAGTTATTGAGATTCGATTGTTACTGAGATCTTGGGAGATTGGCACCCATTCATAGGCAGAACTGAGTCAATGACACATGGCGCATGTTCATGGCTCCAAGATCTTGGATTTGGTGCAGGATGATTTGTCTGGATGCACCTAAGATCTGGTACATGAGGAGACTTGTCTTATGGCCTTTTAGGAGTCAAAAGCAAGTCTAGGCGTATGGCTTTTGAGGCGCATACAGATCTTTGGGCACATGGCTACGGAGGCGCATGCGGATGATCAGTCGTCCACGTGGCGGAGCACAGTTGTAACCGACAAAATAAGTAATGATGAGGCTGACATCGGTGGCTCTTTGTTTTCTACAAAGCTGTCAACTGCTCAGTCTTCGGGAAGCATGATGATGGTTCTGTCACATATCATTAAATGGTTGATGGGTGACAAGCTTAGGTGGGCACATATGTCCATTCGTCACTTGGCGCATGATACTGAGGAGCGCATCCTCTACGTGGCGCATCTCCTTTGGTCAACTTTGTTGAGTCTTTCGAGACTCGAATTGATAATTTTTTGACTTAACTGAATTTGAGGTGGTAGATTCATCACCATTAATGCAAGTTTATTGTACTGACTTCGGGGAAGTTGCCACTTGGTGCATGGATTTGATTTGCCCTGGCCTATAAATTGTAGTTGTGAGAGAGAGTTTGCTTCTCATTTTCACTTAACATCTTGAATGAAGATGAACTCGACCGATCCTCCTCCTTGGCAAGATGTTGGACTATAGGCTATAGATCTCCTTGTTCGAAGAAATTTTGTCGATGAACTCCCTCAGAAGACTGAGATGCGCCGGGAGAGCTATGGACACAACAACTTATGTTCGAACCCCTTATCGGCAGTATTCTTTTACGAGATAGCATTGGGTGCCTATTGCATCCAAAGATCGGAGTCATCGTGCCCCGACTTCCATTATGCTAGAAGAGACATCAGGTTTGGATTGATTGCCAACCCACGTTCTGCTCAATAAGTGCTTCATTAAGTGAAGCACTCATGTGTTGACGAGGAAGTGATTCGCTTTGATGAGGAGGAGTTATGCGCCTATGTTGAGACGTCAGAGTGATGCGCCTTGCTGAGACGTCAAAGTGACGCGCCTAGCTGTAGTTTAGGCTTTTTCTTTGTAGTAGACTTCTTGTTGTCACAAAGAGTTTGGACATGTAATAGACTTTTATGTGAAAAATAAAAAATCTAATCTTTAGGTGGCTCTTTTCTTTGTTGTCTTTTGATGTGTCAACATTCTGTATTTGGCGTATGATGTTTGGGGGCGCATAGTGCTTTGGGGCGCATAAGAGTTTCTGATCTTGGATGCGCTTGAAATTCCATACTTCTACAGTGCAGACCGATGAGTCAAAGAGGACCTCACCAAAAAGAGGCACGATCACAGAGACTGCACATAAAACAAACAAAAGTCAGAAATATATACCAAAGTATTTTTTGCAAAAATTAAACCACGCAGACACTGTTCTCTGGTACTGCGTATTAGCAAGCAAGCATCTTCCCAGGCATTGTTTAGTGACATTGTACATCAGCAAGCAAGTATCCGTGCAGGTACTGTTCAGTGACACTACACATCAGCCTGCAAGCATCTGTGCAAACACTATTCAGTGACTGCGCATCAGCAGGCAAGCATCTGCACAGTCCCTGTTCAGTGATACTGCACATTAGCTAGACAACAGAGGGAGCTTTAGCACATCTTCGAGATGCTACTTCGAAAAGTAGTGCTCATGCGCATTAACAGAGGGAGCTTTAGCACATCTTCGAGATGCTGCTCCAAAAAGTAGCGATCATGTGCATCAGTAGAGGGAGCTTTAGCACATCTTTGAAATGCTACTCGAAAAAGTAGCGCTCGTACACATCAGTAGAGGGAGCTTTAGCACATCTTCGAGATACTTCTCCAAAAAGTAGCACTCATGCACATCAGCAAAATAGGAAGTCGATATCGAACACCTACTCGCAATAGGCGATCGCACGTTTCCGTGCGCACCAGCATCAGCGACCGAAGAGTCGGCGACGTCAACAACCTCGGTCACCGACCGCTTCCCTTTAGCCTTGCTCATGCTCGCCGCACCCGCCTTGTCGGCCTTGGGAGCTCGGGGGACTGTCGAATTTTTGGGGGCCATGGAGAAAAATTAGGGCTTCGAGTTGGAGAAGAAGGAAAAGTCACTCAGAAAAAGTTTGGAAGAAATGGCAGAAGTAAAAAGTCTCTCTCTCTCTCCCTAAAGACTACTACTTATAGGACAAAGCCACGTTACCAGATAAAGCCAAAGAGACGCTTCAGATATAAAGAAATGCTTTGAGCGGCGTACAAAGATGGAATGAAATCATGATTGATCTCTACCTAAATACGAGGAGTCATTATCATTTAATGAAATGATGGCTAAAGGAACTAATTGCTAACGGTTAATCTTAATGATGATAGCATGTCCGTAACGCGCTGTGCTCTCCCTGTGCCAAGTGCCATTTCATGCTTCTTTTCAAAGTGTTCCAAACTTGTCCAAGTTTAAAAACATTGAAGGAGGTCTTGTAGAAGCATGAAAAAGCACAGTAGTTATAAAGCGCTTGATATACAAAGTTGTTGCGCACATCAAGGAATAGAAAAGTACAGTGTATAAAGAGAGATTTTATTAAAATTGTGATTATAAAGGTCTATTACAGATTCTTCATGATTACATATAAAAGACTATCTACTCAGCCTACAAGTGCGCAACGCTCTTCTTCGCCAGAGCGAATCTGTCACGACCCGCACCCAGTGTAGGGGCACGAGAAGTGGTTACGTCCAGCCTACGTCACAGTGTCGGCGGTAGAACGCTGTCCTAGGTCACATACATCTAACAGTTATAAGGTACCTGTACAGTATATACACTCCGAATGGAGGTGACATAATAAAGTATAACTCAATCACAACTAAGGAAGAAAGTACGATAAGATAGAATAGATGAAATCACAGAATCCACAGATGATAAATACAAGATAATAGAGATAGCTAAAAGTCTAAGATAAACAACTCCATAAACCCAGAATAACAAGTCTCCAATAAGTACAAGTGTATCCAACAAGACATGAAGATAAATAGATACTAGTCTAGCTAACTAGCCTAGTCTACTGGGGTAATATCATCTGCAAGTGCTGGGTCCTCCTGAGGGTCCAGCTCACATGTGTCATATAGGCCTGCTTCGTAATAAGTAGGACACAGCTCCTCCATATCATCTGTAATATTTTAACAGGTCCAGTCAGGATGGGAGCGAGAACAGTACATCTCATGCAGTTCATATCATGACAGGAATATAATACAGGCAATAGAGTAAGATACATGAAACACTGAAGACTATACATGAAGTAAAAGATAAGACTGTAAAGAAATATCTACTATAAGTAAAGAGCTACAGTGAACTAGTGATTTAGAGTACAAGCTAGACATGTGAACGGCTAGATAATAAACATGAGATGTTGTACATGGCTACACTACTTTGGAAATTGTCCACATGACTATTTATACTCTCCCGTACCCCAATCAATACACAAGGATCCGTTCAAGTTATGCTATTGTACATGATTTCACATGGAGGCCCATAAATGGGTGCACATGAATATAAACATGGGGGCTCCGTGAACATGAGAGTACATGAATCACGAGAGTGCATATGAATGATAAAAGCACAAGAATACATGATGAAAGTGAAACATACATGACATGATGTATCCGATGCTCCCGAGGGGGATAACATCGTATGCAAAGGTCCATATAGTACTAATCCGTATTTTCATCGTCTCAGAATCAAGTAATGTAATCTAGAGCAAGAATATAGTCCTAGCAAATATGAAACGGTCAAAGAATGTACTCGCCTGATATCCTGAGTGTCTAAATGAAATACTGCCTGAGGAGTGGTGTCTGGCTCCTATTCAGAACAGTACAAGTCACAACATATCCAAATTGGTAAAATAAACTGGTACGATGCATTCTACATGATGTTTGGGTCAGTTTAGGCTAAAGTCAACCTTTGGTCAACTCTAGTCAAACTACTCTAGTCAAACTAGGTTATCTAGGTCAAACCTAACCCAACAAGTCTTATTAGGCCTAACCAAGACTATCCTAGCAAGCACACATCAATACAAGTCACACTAGCCTTAGGGGTGAGTATTCGGTTTATTCGGTTCCAACCGAACCGAATAACCGAAAACCGAATTGGACCGAAACCGAATAAGCAAAACCGAAACCGAACCGAATTGGTCAATAACCGAACCTAACCAAATTAAATTGGTTCCGTTTTCGGTTTATTCGGTTTTTGGATTTTTTTTTTTGTGTTTTTTTTGTTAATATATATAATAACTAAATATACCTAGATATATTTATTATATACCTATAGTATATACCTATAATTAATACCTATACCTATATATATATATATATATATATATATATATATATATATATATATATATATATATATATATATATATATATATATATATATATATATATATATATATATATATATAACTAAAAATATATAAACTAAATTTTCTTATTCGGTTTTCGGTTTTGGACATAAACCGAAACCGAATAAGAAAATTTAGTATTTTCAAAACCGAACCGATTTTTTTAAAAACCGAACCGAATCTCTTATTCGGTTTGGTTCGGTTTTCGGTTCAAAACCGACTAATGTTCACCCCTAACTAGCCTAACATAACCCAACACTCATGTGTATATATTCCATATACAAAAGACTGTACTACATAGGCTATATTCCAATACACCTACATAGGCAATACACACATCAATTTCCATATATCTATATTCATTCTAATTATATAGACAAAATGCATATATCGATAATACATCACATATATCACACTAGGTTATATGTTATATATATATACATATACATATATAGAAAGTAGGGGATCAATGCATATGTATGTGTGTATGAGTGTGTGTGTGAACATGTCATCAATGTGTGTGTATATGAGTTCTCATGTGTGTGTGTGTGTGTGTGTGTGTGTGTGTGTGTGTGTGTGTGTGTGTGTGTGTGTGTGTGTGTTCATGTCATAAATGTGTGTGTGTGTGTGTTCATAGGTTTAGTTCTTAGTTTAGGTGGGTGAAATGTGCCTGCATAACTCAGTGTGTCAGAAGCAGGAAAGCAGTGTAAACATATGTGGGAAAACAATGTGTAGACAACAGTCCATATATTAACAACCCAGCTGAATGAAAACCCAATATCAACACCACCATGATGATTCCCATTTGTCAACTAAACCCAGATGAAAATAGTTGAACCAATATTGAATTAAACCAACACAAATCAGTAATCCACATGAATGTTCATAATCTCAGGTTTCTCAGATTTCAGTGTGCAATATGTACTTGTGTGTAATCCAGTTATCCATTTATCAGTTCAAATGCTATTTCGAAGCCAAATTCCTATGCCATGTGAACCCCTAACATGTTGGCTAATTCTCAGTTGTATATGGGTGAATCTACATCACAATTAATCAATGAAACAGTTTACAAATTCACCAATTTCTCAAAACCAACTAACAGTTTACATGTATCAGAAATTTAGGAATTTCCCAAATTCGAATTAGAAATATCAATCAAAATTCAAATCAATAGGTTGGTAAACTTAATACTACATGTGCACGTGTCATGGGGTGTCCCAGTATCCAAGAATTGGACACAAATCGTGTCCAATACTTATTTTAACACACGGGCACTGTACAGTGCATTGACAGTATCGTGCACGCGTGTCGAGCGTGGTGGAGACACGTGTGTAGCACCAAGTGTGTCGTGGTCGTGCACATAGGTAGAGGGGATCTAGGGCTAGGGTAAGGTCACCCTGAGTCGTGTCCAAAACGTGTCTAGGTGAGACACGAAACCAGTGTCACAGCCTTTGGCCGACTGTGCACTGACAGTGTGAAATTCGTACGACTCAAATTTCTCCCAAACCACTCCATAAAATCCTATAAAATTTTATAGGCTTAGTGTTAGTCATCTCGTGCACGTACACACCAATTTTGGTGTCACCACGTGTCATGTCCGTGGAAAAAACAGATATGGGTAGCAGGACACCCGCCGAGCCTCCCGTACTGCATGTCCAGAGTGTTTTAGGACACGAAACCGACACAAACAGCAAATCAGTCTTCACAAACATTAAAGTACATACTTAGATCTACGAAACCATGCAATTAGTTTTACAAAAATTGAAAATAAAATCCTAAGTGGCATTCTATCAAACACTTACACATACACTATGATACGTGTCCGATACGGACACCAAATGGACACGATTTCTACCTAAACTCTAGGGACAACTAGGGGACACCTAGATCTAGTTTAGGATGCAAAGAAATCAGAATATTAGCATAATTTGAGGAGTTTTACCTGTAGGTGCAAATAGCAAGAAAAAGCTTCAAATGGGGGGTGTTCTCCTTGATAGCCAAATGCTCCAAATTGATCCAAAGCTGAGATTACTCTCCATGAACAGCAAGTAGAGGTCGATTAGATTCATATTCAAAAGATTTTGGTCAAAAAGGATTAAAAATGAGGAAGTTATGAATTAGGAAAAATTTGCTATATACCTCTTTCTTCAATTTGTTGAAATATTACAAAAGAGACAAGAACATCAATGAGATGCTTTATAGAGGGGGGAACCAATGTTGGCCGACCTAGGGAGTGGGAATTAGGGTTAGGGTTTCAAGTCATGGGCTATTGGCCTAGTTGCACTAGTCAAGAAATCAATTCACAAGTCTCAACCTATGAACCAAATCACTAATCCTCCTATTTAAATCTTGATTTCTAAATGACTAACTTAGGTTGTCTTAAGTTAGACTAGGGTCTCACCATGCTAACCTAGTCACCATAGCTAGGGTCAACACCTAGGTTAGTTTACAAGGTCTCAAATAGCCAAAGTCAAAAATTACAATCACCAATTCAATAAATTAAAAAAATTTCAAAAATTACCAAATGACCAAAATACCCTCAATCTAAAATGTGGTAGTGACAGAATCATTTCCTCGTCAGAACGAATCACTTTTTGGTCAGAAGTTGTCACGACCCGCACCCTAGAGTTAGGGCGCGAGAAGTGGGTACGTCCAGCCTACACCGCAGTGTCGGCGGTAGAACCCTGTCCTAGGTCTCATGCATCTAACAGTATAATGCTAAGCAGTTTATATTCCCCGAATGGGGGGACATAACAGAATGTAAACTCAATCACATCTAAGGTAGAGCATAATGGAAGATAGATAAAACATAAAATCCACAAAAAGATACATCAGATAGAAGTCTAAGTGTCTAAGATACACAACCCAGAAACATCTCAAATCTCGATACAGTAATCCATAAAATAAATACAACTCAAGACAATTGAAAATAAAATGAGAAACTCTAGCTACCTACTCCGACCTCTACTGTGTCTCCTCTAGGCTAGCAAGTAACCTTCAAGCTATCTGTAAAATTTCCAACAGGTCCAGTCAGGACGGGAACGAGCACATATCTCTAAAACAGTTCATAGCAGGTTAGGAGTATAAATCATGCAATAGAGTAAAATACAGGAAGTGCTGAATAGGAAGTACGAGTAAACAAGAGATATTTTGTAACTGACAGTAAATACATGATAGTAGAGACTGTAAGTGGCTACGTGATTTAGAGCACAATGGTTATATAAACGGCTTGGGGGCACATGAATACAAATAAGGAGGCACATGAATACAGCTACTGGGGATAGTGATCACATAACCAATTCTACTCACCCCGCCCCAATCAATACACAAGGATCCGTTCAAGTTATGTTATAAGCACATGAATACAGCTAAGATACGTGAACTCATGTAATGAGTAGTACATGAGGCACATAATAAGCACATGAAAGCACATGAAGCACATGAAGCACATGAGAATATGTAAAAACATGAACTAGTACGAGTACAAGGAGTACCTGATACACATGATAAAGTACATGAACATGAAATACCCGATGCACCCGTAGATGGATAACATCTCAGGAAAGGATCCATATAGTACTAATCCGTGAAGATACGGGTCAGCATCAAGTAGAGTAATCTAGAGCAAGAAAATAATCCAGGTAAGTATGAAAAGATCAGAGAATGTACTCGCCTCGATTTGTTGGAGTCGACGTGCGCGACACGAACGTGTCGACACGAGGTAGGTACACTGCTATGCTCTACAGAGGGTCCCAGACGACGACACCGACAGTCCCAATGAGTCCAGAGTAGTCCAAATAGCCTAGTTTGGTATATAAAAGTCTAAAATCAGGGTTTGGTACACTAATCAAATCAAGAATAGAAAATGACTATCCTAATCACGATTTACGATTTCAGAAAAAAAAATAAATATAATAAATATTTGGAAATCCTTATAATGTTAAAAATACATATGTATTAATCAACATATTTTAGATAATATTTCAAAATCCAGAAAATCATTTCTGTACTAATATTCCTATTTTATCAAATATGAATTTAGGTCAAAACTCAATAAACCAATACTATTTTAGAAATATAATTATATATTTGTATATATTTTCTAAGTAAGTGATTTGTAATATAATAATAAAAATAAAAATAATGATAATAATAATAATAATACCATCATTTTATATACTATATATATAACCAATATTCATTATATTAAGCAAATATACATTTATTAAACTAATATACATTATATAAACAAATGTACATATATATATATAAACTAATATAATTATATATAACTAATACACATTATATTATATACTAGTATACATTATTATAAAACTATTATACATTTTATTATATAACAATACATATTATATATATAAACCAATAAATATTATATATAATAAACTAATATATTATATATAATAAACTAATATAATTAATAAACTAATCTAATTAAATAACTAATCTAATTAAACAACTAATCTAATTAATACAGTAATACTATTAATACGAAAGGGGGGGCTCTGATCCGACAAAAACAATAAATACTGGGAGAGAAAGGGGGCTGGGAGGAGGAGCTCACGAAAGGGTTGGCCGGCGGCTCCCTGGGCTCCGGCGACGCGGAGGACTCCGGCAGGGTTCTGCGCGGCCAGGCGGAGCGGTCTGGTCTGGGCGGCGGACGGAGGACTTCGGACTCAAAACGGCCCGGCGGAGCCAGTAGGAGGCGGTCGGGGTTCTGGTCACGGCGGAGCAGCCGCGGTGGATCTCCGGCGGAGCTCGGGCGGAGGCCGGAGCTAGGGCACAGGTTCTCTCCCTCTCTCTATCTCTCTCTCTATGGTTTGGATGTGGCTAACGGTGGTGGCGGTGGTTGATGGTGTTGGTGGCGGTGGTTGATGGTGAACGGTGGCGGTGGTTGATTGTGAACGGTGGCGGTGGTTGATGGTGTTGGTGGCGGTGGTTGATGGTGAACGGTGGTGGTGGTTGATGGTAAACGGTGGTGATGGTTGATGGTGAACGGTGGCAGTAGTGGTGGTCGGCCGAGAATGGCCTGGGGTGGCGGATCTGATGGTGGCAGTGGTGGTTCGGGTGGGCTGCTAGGAATTTTAGGTTTTTGGGGATGTGTGTAGGGACTTAGGTTGAAACATTGGGAAGTATGATATTTATAGGGGAGTGGAGAAAACCCTAACAAATGTATAATGTAATAGAAAAATAGGAAAAATAGTGGAAACTAACATACTAACTGCTAACCACTAACATTTACTATCTGCCAATAATTAGTAAAAAATAAATATTAGTTATAAATAATAATTAATTGCCAGTCACTACTAATTAACAAATGGCTAATTACAATTTAGCCGGGATTTTTCTAATTAATAAAATACTAATATATTCGCTTAATTATTTAAATATATTTAGAAATTATTTATTTAGTAAATAATTATATTTTGAAATTCCAAAATTTAATAACGTCTCTCCATACAGATTAATATTTAAACCTTATTGATTCAAGAAAACGACAGAAAAATTCCAACAGGACATAATCACCTAAAATAGTAAACCAAAGCCAACAAGGACCGATAGCAATCACGGTCAAATTTGTTTTTTTCCAAAAATTAGAATTTGCACATTTTTCGAGATTCAGAGAAAATTCGAAGTTTTGAAAAATACGAAATAAAATAAAAATACCAATTTTCGAAAATATCCAAGAATTCAATTTACGGAGGTTACAAATCTACCCTCCTTAAAGAAGTTTCATCCTCGAAATTAAAGCTTGGCAAGGGGTTTAAAACATGATAGAAATTTTAGGCAGTATGGCCGACACGATCAAGAATGACGAGTTGGCACGATCAAGATGATCAACTCGAAATTGTTTAGGCACGACTATTGATTTGGCACGATAGAATCATGGTATGGTCGAATCAACTAGGTACGGTTTAGAATGAATATTAAGTATCTTAGGCACGACTCGAGTCGCGACTAATATAACAAATTGTTGTTTTGGTTATGATAAGGTAGGGTCAAATCTGAGTATAGTACGACCAACATAATCTAGGCTTGATAAGGTCGGAGTTAGAGTCACACAAGCACGATCAAAATCAAGACCTGGTATGCCCAAGGATAAAATTTTGGCACAATCTAGATACAAAATTAAAGTCTCATAGACACGATCAAAATCTAATGGACAAGATTAATTAAGTCATGAATCAGGGCTCGGTCGTGATTAGAAATTTAAAAAAAGATTTAAGTCACCTTGGCACGATCAAGGATAAGTTACCCAAAATAAAACCTAGGTATGATTCAGGAATGAACTCATAGCACGAGCAGTTAGAGAATTGAAGTCTAGGTATTAACAGAGAATTTGTTCAGACACGATCAAAATCAAGTTCGGACACGACTAAGTTCACGTATAGTCGTGATCGAAGATCAAGATTTTAGGCACAATGAAAAAATTTATTTTCTATATGATCACTCAATTCATGACAAGGTCATAGTCAATCGGTAGTCGTGATCAAGGACAAAATTTTTCAAGCACGATTTAGAGGCAAAATCGGTACGATAGTCATGATCTTAAGAATCACGACCATGGATTTCATAGTCGTCTAGTCATGCCAGGTCATTCAGGCACGAACAATCCTGAGAATTTTAGATGATATTGGGAAATCAAATCATGGTCAGAAAACATTTTAGGCACGAGTGCAAAAATCCAAACAAGATAAAAATTGAAATTGGAACAGAACTTAGTCGTTTCAAGAATAATCAGAGTTTAGGCACAAGTGATATTGGTATCGTAGTTCGATTACGATCAAAATTAAATATTGACACGATGAAGAATAAGGCTAGTCAATATTTGAATTTAGGTTCGAAAAGTTGAAATCGAGATTTTTGAGCACGAGCAACATATAATTGAGATCTAAGTCACGATGGAATTCAATAAATTGAGTACGATCAAGGGTCAAGACTACTGGTACGATAAAGGGTACTATTCAATGAAAATCAAAATCAAAAGTTTAAGAAACGAATGTTAATAGCATTGCAATCCAACCACAATAATATTAAAAAATTTTAGTCGCGACACGATCTAAGTTGATCAATTTTGGAAACCAAGATTTGGGCAATATGGAGGACAATGTCATCGAAGTCTGAGCACAAGAATACAAGGATGGAGATTCAGGTCACAATCAAATTTTAATTCAATTGAGTACAACCCAAGATATCAATATGATAAGAAAGATGATCAAAGTCGATTTGGTCGTGATTAAGGAAGCTAGGATTCAATGATATTGTAACATTTTAGGGAAGAAAGAAAAATTTCATAAGAAGTCAAGTTAATCATCTCCCTCTAATACCATCAAGTTTATCATTTGCCAAATCATATTTTCATCTCACAAGTCCCAATATGAAAATCAACCGTTATATAACTATCATCGAAATTTTATAACCTTCAGTCATCTAACCTTTACCATGATCACCATAGACAAAAATTCCAAACTTTTAAAACATTTTCCATGAAACATACCCCCACTTATTCAGGAATCATCACGTATTCATTTAATCAAATTTTTAATTTCTTTCACCCCGTTCTAAATTAGATCCGAAACATCTAACTCCAGTTTATGAAATCCTTGGACTTGTTTAAATCAACTCTCGTATTTACTCAACTCCAATACCACCATGTCATACAAATTTTTTTTTTTTAAATCAACCTTCGTATTTCTTCAACGTTCACCTTCAGTATTATCCTTTTTGAATTCTATAATTTTTCTAATCATCAAAAATAATTCCTATAGCTTAAAATCCTTGTGTTCTCTCTGTCTCTAGTCACCCTCTTACAATATCTAGTTCAATTTTGCATAATCATTGAATACCAAAAAATCTTTTTTTTCCTAAATTTTTTTTATATAGCCTCAGAGTAAAAGTTCCCCAGAATCAATAACCAAGATTTTCTAAGTTCTCAAAACTAGGTTGACCTTGAATATCTTTATTAGTTTTGAAATACATTCCTGAATTATTCATAACCAAATTTTTGTGATTGTTTCTAAATTGATAACTTTTATCCCTCAATTTCTTTTTAAACCTTTACCACATCTCCATTTCCAATTTTTCATATTTGACTTCCAACATTTTGATTCCTACAAAATCATCATATGATAACCAATTACGTCATTTGACCTAGATGATTCACGTCACTTCCTCAACATTTCTCAGATAAAAATGATATAAAGATTTAGGGGTTCAAATACAGCTGACGGAAAGTGATACGAGACAGAATTGACATAATCAGGACAGTTATATAAGACAAGGAATGATGGTAATAAAATATTGGCAGGAAAAAAATGATAATAGAATCTGTTCTGCTTATCTGTTTTAAAAGAGAAACCCATTTTGAAACCAGAACTATAATACCAATCCAAAATAAGGTCTAGCAAAAATTATTGATTCATTGCATTATGAAGAATTTTATAGCAAAAGTCACAAAAAGGGTTATAATAACAGCTAAAGCTACTCCTACTCCTACTCCTAACTTAAATAATGAGAAGCAAAACAAAAACAACCAATAATTCTTTTTCTGAAAGACTGAACAAAAGTAGAGAAAACATGTTCAAAGTTTTTAAGGTACAATCTGATAATCATATGCGTCTATCCAAAATCATGGTACTCTAAATCCTTGTCATACTAGTAAGCAAGGCTACGATAATCACAGAGTCCTCGACTAAGGCACATACATCTAGAATCGTGGTATTTAACATTTTTGCGATGCCGCTAGCTTGGCTGCAAAAACCTTAAATTCCCACACCCGAGAAATATATCCAAAATCAGACTATATGTCCTCACCATGCTGGCTAATGTGACTATAGAAGACTAGATTCCAAAACTTAGATGACCTAGCCCATATAATTTTATCTTGACAAAAATTTAAATTAAAACAATAATGGATACTCAAAAATCAAATTTACCAACGAACATCAAGATTCAAAAATGAACAAAATCCATCACACAAACTCAAATTCAACAATAATCCATCAAAATCAAATTCAACAACAGAAAATAAAGATAAATCAAATCAAGAAAAAGAGTTTTCAATCGTAGTTAAAATAAGATTCTCAAGGGTCGTCCCAGGAATCTCTCAAGGGATCCTAACTGTGATTGAGTACCTTCAAAATATATCCTAATCCTACTGCAGGCTGTAGTGGTACTCTAGTTCGAATACCACTACATAAACTCGACCTGCACGGGCCACCACTAAAAACGTGTCACGAACCGCACCCTAGAGTAGGGCGCAAGACGTAGGTACGTCCAACCTACGCCGTAGTGTCGGCGGTAGAACGCTGTCCTAGGTCTCATGCATCTAATAGTATAATGCTAAGCAGTTTATATTCCCCGAGTGGGATAACATAGCAGAATGTAAACTCAATCACATCTAAGGTAGAGCATAATGGAAGATAGATAAAACATGAAATCCATAAAAAGATACATCAGATAGAAGTCTAAGTGTCTAAGATACACAACCCAGAAACATCTCAAATCTCGATACAGTAATCCATAAAATAAATACAACTCAAGACAACTGAAAATGTAATGAGAAACTCTAGCTACCTACTCCGACCTCTACTGTGTCTCCTCTAGGCTAGCAAGTAACCTCCAAGCTATCTGTAAAATTTTCAACAGGTCCAGTCAGGACGGAAACGAGCACATATCTCTAAAATAGTTCATAGCAGGTTAGGAGTATAAATCATGCAATAGAGTAAAATACAGGAAGTGCTTAATAGGAAGTACGAGTAAACAGGAGATATTTTGTAACTGAAAGTAAATACATGATAGTAGAGACTGTAAGTGGCTACGTAATTTAGAGCACAATGGTTATGTAAACGGCTTGGGGGCACATGAATACAAATAAGGAGGCACATGAATACAGCTACTGGGGATAGTGATCACATAACCAATTCTACTCACCCTGCCCCAATCAATACACAAGGATCTGTTCAAGTTATGTTATAAACACATGAATACAGCTAAGATACGTGAACTCATGTAATGAGTAGTACATGAGGCACATGATAAGCACATGAAAGCACATAAAGCACATGAGAACATGTAAAAACATAAACTAGCACGAGTACAAGGAGTACCTGATGCACATGATAAAGTACATGAACATAAAATACCCGATGCACCCGTAGAGGAATAACATCTCAGGAAAGGATCCATATAGTACTAATCCGTGAAGATACGTGTCAGCATCAAGTAGAGTAATCTAGAGCAAGAAAATAATCCAGGTAAGTATAAAAAGATCAGAGAATGTACTCGCCTCGATTGGTTGGAGTTGACATGCGCGACACGAACGTGTCGACACGAGGTAGGTACACTGCTATGCTCTACAGAGGGTCCCAGACGACGACACCGGTAGTCCCAATGAGTCCAGAGTAGTCCAAATAGCCTAGTTTGGTATATAAAAGTCTAAAATCAGGGTTTGGTACACTAATCAAATCAAGAATAGAAAATGACTAGCCTAATCACGATTTACGATTTCAGAAATAAATAAATAAATATAATAAATATTTGGAAATCCTTATAATGTTAAAAATACATCTGTATTAATCAACATATTTTAGATAATATTTCAAAATCCTGAAAATTATTTCTGTACTAATATTCCTATTTTATCAAATATGAATTTAGGTCAAAACTCAATAAACCAATACTATTTTAGAAATATAATTATATATTTGTATATATTTTCTAAGTAAGTGATTTGTAATATAATAATACAAATAAAAATAATGATAATAATAATAATAATAATACCATCATTTTATATACTATATATATAACCAATATTCATTATATTAAGCAAATATACATTTATTAAACTAATATACATTATATAAACAAATGTACATTTATATATATAAACTAATATAATTATATATAACTAATACACATTATATTATATACTAGTATACATTATTATAAAACTATTATACATTTTATTATATAACAATACATATTATATATATAAACCAATAAATATTATATATAATAAACTAATATATTATATATAATAAACTAATATAATTAATAAACTAATCTAATTAAATAACTAATCTAATTAAACAACTAATCTAATTAATACAGTAATACTATTAATACGAAAGGGGGGGCTCTGATCCGACAAAACAATAAATACTGGGAGAGAAAGGGGGCTGGGAGGAGGAGCTCACGAAAGGGTTGGCCGGCGGCTCGCCTGGGATCCGACGACGCGGAGGACTCCGGCAGGGAGGCGGAGCGGTCTGGCCTGGGCGGCGGACGGAGGACTCCAGACTCAAAACAGCCAGGCGGAGCCAGTAGGAGGCGGACGGGGTTCTGGTCATGGCGGAGCAGCCGCGGTGGATCTCCGGCGGAGCTCGGACGGAGGCCGGAGCTAGGGCACAGGTTCTCTCCCTCTCTCTATCTCTCTCTCTATGGTTTGGATGTGGCTAACGGTGGTGGCGGTGGTTGATGGTGTTGGTGGCGGTGGTTGATGGTGAACGGTGGCGGTGGTTGATGGTATTGGTGGCGGTGGTTGATGGTGAACGGTGGCGGTGGTTGATGGTGAACGGTGGTGGTGGTTGATGGTGAACGGTGGCAGTGGTGGTGGTCGGCCGAGAATGGCCTGGAGGCTCGTCGGGAATGGCCTGGGGTGGCGGATCTGATGGTGGCAGTGGTGGTTCGGGTGGGCTGCTAGGAATTTTGGGTTTTTGGGGATGTGTGTAGGGACTTAGGTTGAAACATTGGGAAGTGTGATATTTATAGGGGAGTGGGGAAAACCCTTACAAATGTATAACGTAATAGAAAAATAGAAAAAATAGTGGAAACTAACATACTAACTGCTAACCACTAACATTTACTATCTGCCAATAATTAGTACAAAATAAATATTAGTTATAAATAATAATTAATTGTCAGTCACTACTAATTAACAAATGGCTAATTACAATTTAGCCAAGATTTTTCTAATTAATAAAATACTAATATATTCACTTAATTATTTAAATATATTTAGAAATTATTTATTTAGTAAATAATTATATTTTTTAAATTCCAAAATTTAATAACGACTCTCCATACAGATTAATATTTAAACCTTATTGATTCAAGAAAACGACAGGAAAATTCCAACAGGACAAAATCGCCTAAAATAGTAAACCAAAGCCAACAAGGACCGATAGCAATCACGGTCAAATTTGTTTTTATCCAAAAATTAGAATTTGCACGTTTTTCGAGATTCAGAGAAAATTCGAAGTTTTGAAAAATACGAAATAAAATAAAAATACCAATTTTTGAAAATATCCAATAATTCAATTTACGGAGGTTACAGAAGTGCATCACTTTCCCACTCTAATATGGCTAATGAAGCAGTGATTGAGCAGAACGGGGGTGGAGCTCCGACACGGGACTCACAACACAACCTGTGGCTCTTCCAGCATAAGAGAGTGTCGACAACCAACCAAATCTAGTATCTTGGCCCTCGAAGACCTCCAAGATGTTGTTCCGGTTTGAACCCCTCATGCCAACTGCTCAAGTGCATCTCGAAACTCTGAAGTTGTCCTCTACCAAGACTACAACTTATTTGAACGAAGAGATCTACAACTAACAGTCGACTTATGCAAGGCCTACGGTCGTCCGAAGCTAAGTCGGGATCAAACATGACAGAAGGATATCAAGAACCAATGGGCAAAAGAACCCCTTTTTATAGGTTTTGTCTGGTCCAACCCGCACGCCACGTGGTAGCAAGTCAAAGGCTCCAAGTTAATTGGATAAACCTACAATTCATCATAATGAATCTCATTTAATGAAGCCTTTGACTAAGTCTTTAGTCACCACTTCTCGAGCCCCTCAAAAGTGGCAGCAATTAAGAAGGCATTGACACAGTCGTCCCAAAAGCGCAGTCGCTCGTCACCCCAAAAGTACAGTTACTCGTCGTCCCAAAAGTGCAGTGACTCGTCACATAAAAAATTCAACACTTTGGAAACACAAACGCACAGCACTCGGAACAAGACACGTACGCTGGGCCATCACTTCAGCATTAATGGTACGCCAAACAAAGTATCAAAAGACAGTAAATGATAGCCATCAAGTTGTCAGTTGTCATATAACAGTTGACAGATGTCAGTCAAAAGTACGTCTGCCAATAGAGCCTCAAAAGTGCAGTGCCTCGGAGCCTCAGAAGTGTAGTCCCCAAAAGCGCAGCTCCTGCAGCGCACAATTCCTTCATAATATGGCACCACGCCACGTGGGCAGTATAGCAATCGTATCTCTTTAGATACAACCAAATCCAGTTTGTTCAAACTACCATCTTCCGATATAATCAAGATCTATTCGGTTTAAACTGAAAGAGATCTTCGAGCAATGTGCACACATCACGTGTCATGGACTCGGTCATGTTGATGAATAGGTGCTAATCATCCAAGATCTCAACAATAAGAGAATCCCAACAACTATCACGTGTCAGCTCAGTAGCAGCCCCCACAGTGCGGTTATAACATATTCTTCTAAAATCTTGTGCGCGCAGCGCTCATGTGGGCCAAAATTCGTACGCACATCGTATATGTGCTCGCCTATAAATAGAATAAGTCCTTCATTTAGGGTCGTCGACTGCTTCTTGATTGGCAAACACAGATCGCCACTCACAGGCATTCAGAGAGTCAGAGCAAGTTCGTTTCGTCGTCAGATCGTCAACGGAGTAAAGAAGCCACTACAATACTCGATCTCCCTCGTCACAGTTTCCTAGAATCAAAAAATTGAACTTTGGTTTCCTGTTTATAGATCTATTATACTCTTTTTGTTTGAAATACAAAGGTTGTTTAACTTTTTGTTCATGGCAAACAATGTCAGACATGGATGTAACTGAAAATAGCTAGATACTAGTGAAATATAGAACGACATGTCGATACGGCAATACACGATCATCAGGACTAGATGGAATGATTAGAACTATTGGTGATTATGGGGTATTTATCGGTGCAAATAAGCATATGGTCCGAAGAATATTTGTAGAATATTCTAAGGAATATTCTTAGGAATATTCTTAGGAATATGCTAGATTCCAAGAAATATTATCTAGGATTAATTAAAAATAATCCATAATTAATTAAGAAAGACCTAGAAGGTTCCCGCACTAATCTTCTTAGCTAATTACTAATGATGACATTCCCTAATTATGAACTTCTAGGAAATTACCAAATATTGCCTCTCCACCTAATTAATTGTGACTCTGCCATTCCCTTGCATAATCCCCCAAAAATTACAATTCTTTAATAAAATCAAAAATTGGAAAATAGGAAATTCGGGACAAGAAATTGTGCTTCGAATCGAGCTTTGAATTAAGTCTATTATGCCTCTACTTGCCTTTGTTGGTTCTCAACTTGCCTATAATGGTTCTTGGTCTACCGATGTTGGGCCATGACCTGGCTCTTTTGTACTTCCAGCATATACAGCATCAGAACCATTGGGTTGTCTAGATGTCCCGCATCCTAGACTATAGCTTGGTTTAGATGACGATTCTTTCAGCATGGGTAGCAAGTCCCACTGAAAGTTCCTGAATTACTCGTGCTAGCATCCAACATAGGTATCGTGGTTCCTCCTAGGCTGTATCAATCCCGTGGCACCGGGATACCGTTTGAGAAACCAAATCCCTTGTGTTCAAGTTGTCCATGACCGTACGAAACTAAAACTAGTTACTCAAGCTGGGTCTACGAAATGATAAGAAACTTTACATTCTCAATGTTCTTCTATCATTTAAACAATCAATAGCATGTTTCGCATTACCTTCATAACGTTCATTTATTGATTCAATCTCTATTTAACATAGTTCAATAGCAGGACTATCATAAGTAAGTATGTAATAGTTCTATAATTTATAATTATGTGAAAATAAGCATACAACATTGTGTCTTTATATATATACATCTAGCTTTCATGTTATCAGTATGTTGATTGATTGGAGAGCAAGAAGGTCAAAGGGAGAAGGGTCAGGCCACTCACCGTTAGAGAATTGGCTGAGAAAAAAGGTGATACAACGCGTCGCCTACGCAACCACCTGTAATTGCACCACCTGAGGATTAATACTTATGTCTAAATCTCAGAATTCGATATAAAATGTGAAGTTTGAAGAACGCAATAAATGAATTCCATCAAAAATATTCACGAAAATGTATTCATAAAACCAACATGAAAGAAGCAAGTACGGCAACAAAGATGTTAAAGAAAACCAAGCAATAGAGAGGTCCCTCGCGACTCTATCGCAAAATCCTTCCTCGTGACGTAATCTACTGAATATGGTGCATGATTCTGAAGAAACCTGTCCATAACGGGGAAATGATCTTGATTCAATATGTCCCGACACTACTAAAATATGCTCTATTAGCGACGTCATTTAGCGACGTAATAAAATAACGTCGCTAACTATTGAATATAGCGACTCCTTTTGACAGACATCGCAAAACGTCGCTGCATAGCGACGTTCCGCGACAGTACATAAGTTACGTCGCTGAATAGCGACGTTCAGCGACGTGGCTTTAGTTATGTCGCTCTTTAGCGACGTTCAGGGACGTCTAATTCAGACGTCGCTAATGTTTTATTATATCCCGTTCGAAATTTTATTTCCCCCGTCTCTCTCCCAAAAATTTCATTTTCGTTCGAAATTTCTTCTCCTCCGACGAAGCTCTCCTCCGACGAAGCCCAGCTCCTCGCCGCCTCCCTCCTCCGACGAAGCCCCCCTCCTCGCCGCCTCCCAACTTTGACCGAGCCGCCCTCAGGTAAACCCTAACCCTAGCCCCAGCTATCTAGACACAATTTTGACACGATTTTGACCTCGTTTGGACACGAGTAGACACGTGTGTCACACACAGACATACCCCTAGACACGTGTGTGTCTCATACACACACACACACACATACCCCCTAACCCTAGCCCTAGCTATATATATATATGGTATTGTCTGTATTGTTGTGAGTTGAGAGGTCGGGTTAGGCCTCCATAGCAGTGTAGATCACTGTCACATAGAGTTGAGAGGTCGGAAATATAACAAAGCAATTATCCCATATTTAGCAAATCAATAAATAAATAAGTAGTAGCTCTGCAATTTTGATGGTTTCTTATTATGACTATACATGGGGTTCGATATCCAAAGATATCTATAGTTCATTTCATGAAGCATTTGTTTGTATGGTAAGTACATAAATGCATGAGATATGTTGTTGGAGAAATATAGTGTTTTCATATAATAATATATGGGATAGCGTTATGAAGAAAGCAAGAGATTTCTTGTGATCAGAGCATAATAAGTAGGTTTCTGTACTACTTGATAATAAGAGCAAATAATAGTTTCTTGATAAGAGCAAATATTTGACTAGTATATATGTATGTACGTATCTTATACTATTTGAAAAGAGCAAATAATAATTTTTTGATTTTCTTTTATACTACTTGAGATAAGCAAACAACAGTTCCTTAAATATATTTTTTACTTCTTGGAAAGAACAAACAACAATCTCTCTCTCCCTTTTTCTCCATACGTAATTACTTAACTAACCATATTATATTTAATGACCAATTCTAATTAGTAAACATGGGTAAAGATATTTTTGGAATAAAAACTTTTAGAGTGACCTCATTTTTTATATATTATATAGTAGTATAGATTAGGAGATGCAATTAATGATTTTGGTAGGACTTGTTTGCGACTTTTTCAAGCATATAATTGATGGTAGGACTTGTTTGCAGCAGTAGAAGAGTCTGCTATAGGGTGTGGGTTTTGGCCACCTCATAACGATAAGGTAAAGGGTACCAATAACGATAAGGTAAAGGGTACCAATAGCGAAGTTGGTAAAGGGTACCAACTTAAGGTATTGGTATTGGGATACAAATAGCGATAAGGTAAACGGTACCTTGGTAGGTAATGACTAGAAATAGGATATTTGACTTAGATTGGACTAAGAGTTGACAAAGTCAACTATAGGTCAACCCTTGACCTACTTTGACCTTGTTTGACTTTGTTTGACTTAGGTTGACCTTGTTTGACTTTGTTTGACTTAGTACAATCTAGTTTGACCTAGATTGCATATCATTGATATTAGTAACTGTCCGCTACTAATGTGTGTCCCTAATAAGACATAATATACGAATTTGTGCCTGTTGGATAATGTGTGTCCATCTTTGCAGAATTATTTCCAAATGGATATGAATTACTACTTGCGAAATCGTTCATGGATGTACAATCGTCGTCCTGATGATATGTGTGGTGTGCGGGATGAATACATAGCGAAAGTAGAGCAGTTCCTGCAGTTTGCTAAGGCGTTCCCTCAGTACATGGACGGCACCAAAATTAAGTGTCCGTGTGTGAAATGTCATAACGTGAAATATTATCCAGAAGTAGAAGTGACATATCATTTGTACTCGCGGGGTTTCACGCCTAATTACTATCAGTGGACCGCACACGGAGAACTTGTGTCTTTAGCATCAGAGCCGAAGCCTTACGTTGAGCCGTATATGCATGCGGAACCTAATTTTGTTTCAGATAATCATGCATACGACGACGGGTGCGTGAACATGGTTTTCGACGCTGCGGGGCCTAGTTTCGTTCATGATGCACCTGAGGAGGCACTGAACGCCAATGCTGCACAGTTCATGGAGTTGCTGGAGAATGCAAGGACTCCATTGTATCCTGGTTGTGAGGATCATTCACCGTTGGAGGTGGTTACAAGACTGTTGAGCATTAAGTCAGATTTTAACATGTCGCAAGAATGCTACAACCGAGTGTTGGAGTTGATTATAGAGATCTTGCCGGCGGGTGCTAAGTTGCCTAAAGACTTCTACCGGTCTAAGAGGATGGTGAGATCGCTCTGGATGGGATACGAGAAAATCGATTCCTGTCGCAATGGGTGCATGCTGTACTACAAAGACGACAAGGACGCAGATGTGTGCAGATTTTGTGGTGCTGATCGCTATAAGACAACTAGTACAGGAAGGTCTACCGGTGCAAGAAGACCGACCGATTCAATGTACTACTTTTTTTTAAGGCCGCGGTTGCAAAGATTATTTATGGTGAAAGAGACGGCCGAAAATATGAGTTGGCACATGCGAGAACAGATTGAAGGAGTGTTGGATCACCCATCCGATGGAGAAGCGTGGAAGCACTTTGATCGAGTGTATCCTAATTTTGCTTCAGATCCGCGTAATGTCAGGTTGGGACTATCTTCTGACGGTTTTACTCCTTTTGGTCTTTCGGGATCCCAGTATTCGTGCTGGCCTGTAATTGTCACTCCGTATAACCTACCGCCTTGGATGTGCATGAAGACTCAGTACATGTTTCTAACCGTTATAATTCCTGGTCCGAACAATCCCAAGAGGAACATTGACGTGTACTTACAGTCTTTGATAGATGAGTTGAATCAGTTATGGGAAGTAGGCGCTAACACGTACGATGTATCCAGGAAGCAGAATTTTCAGATGAAGGCAACCCTTATGTGGACCATCAACGACTTTCCGGCCTATGGAATATTATCTGGATGGAGCACTCATGGCCGTCTCTCATGTCCGTATTGCATGGACCGTAGTAAGGCTTTCCGCTTGAAACACGGAGGAAAACTGTGCTTCTTTGATTGTCATCGGCAATTTCTGCTAAAAGATTATCCGTTCAGAAGGAACAGGAATGCATTCCGTGCCGGCATTGTAGAGAAGGGTGATCCACCGCCAAGGTGGTCCAGAGCCACGATATGGGAGGAGGTTAAAGATTTTACAAGTGCTATCGAAGATCCTACAACTGGGTACAAGTGCGATGGATTTGGTAGAGATCATAACTGGACAAAGAGGAGCATATTCTAGGATCTGCCATACTGGAGTACCAATCTGATCAGACATAATCTTGATGTCATGCATATTGAGAAGAATGTGTTTGATAACATAATAAATACTGTGATGGACGTAAAGAGAAAAATGAAAGACAATCCCAAGGCCAGGTTGGACTTAGAAGAAATATGCAAACACCCTGCGTTACATTTGATACAGCAGAATGGAAAACAGTTCCTGTCGAAGTCAATTTTCTCGCTGGACAAGGAGGATAAAGTGAGACTTTGTCGGTGGATCCAGGGCCTAAAATTTCCAGACGGATATGTGTCAAATCTGAGAAGATGTGTCGATTCGAAGGAAAACAAATTAACGGGTATGAAGAGCCACGACTGTCACGTATTCATGGAGAGGTTAATTCCGATTACATTTCGGGAATTCTTACCGCAGACAGTTTGGGATCCATTGACGGAGCTTAGCATATTCTTCAGGGATCTTTGTTCTAAGAAATTGCTCGTTGATCGTCTAGAAAAGCAAGAGAAGGACATTGTGATAACACTATGCAAGCTAGAGAGGGTGTTTCCTCCTGGATTCTTCGACTCTATGGAGCATTTGTCGATTCATCTATCCTATGAGGCACGTGTTGGTGGACCCGTCGAATATCGATGGATGTACCCGTTCGAGCGACATTTGAATCACCTAAAAAGAAAGGTAAAAAATAAGGCACGGGTCGAGGGTTCTATTTGTGAAGCCTATGTTCTCGAGGAGATTACAAACTTTTGTTCGATGTATTTCAAGCCTCATGTTGCAACTAATAGAACGAGAGCTTCCAGAAACGACGACGGAGATCATGAAAGTAATGATACAATACTGAAGGTATTCAATGCTCCAGGAAAGCCATCGGGTAAAATGAAGAAGAGATATCTGAACGATGATGAGCTAAGGGCTGCTCAGGTGTATGTATTACTCAACTGCGACGAGAAGAAAGTAGAGAAACTGGAGGGGTAAGTAAATAATACGTCTACATTATTTTAATAGTGTTGAGAATAATACTATTACATTAATTGTACGATGTTGTTTTCAGCATATTTAATGATGATGTGAGGTCAGGTAGGCCACACATAACAGAAGAAGAACTAGAACAAGAAATGAGGCATTATTTTCTATCATGGTTGAGTGCATATGTAAGACTTGAAAACTCTGTAATTACATTTCTGTATATGCACTTGATTTAGAATGAGCTTAATTGCTTCTTTCGTGGTATTTAGGTCGATCGTCCATACGCAAGACTTGAGAATGAGTCTATTAGAACGCTAGCCAGAGACCAATTTATGCTGAAAAAATATGGCCAAGCTACTGTGTTAATGGGTTTAGGTTCAAGTCAACAACTTGCCCGATCAGAGACAACTTTGTGGATCTCGACTCCACCAAAAACAACTGTTTGTGTATCAGATCTTCGAACTACAAAGATGTTGATACGGGCAACGATTTCTATGGCGTGCTACGGGAGATCGTGGAGCTGACATATAGTTATGGAATAGAGCCTGCTAAGATTGTGTTATTCAGGTGTGATTGGTTCGATCCGATTGAAGGTCAGGGTTGGAAAGTAGACAAGCACGGTCTTGTTGATATAAACTATCGGCGTCGATATCAAGCCTATGAACCATTTGTCCTATCAAGTCAGGCTCAGCTCGTGTACTTCACAAGTTATCCTAAACGGGGAACAACAAGGTCGGACTGGTGGGCAGTATGCAAGACCAAAGCTAGAAATACCTTTGAGGTTGACGATATAGCTTATCAACAAGATGAACTACCTCTTGTAACAAATATTATAGAAGTGGACATGACGGAAGTTCCTCATTACACATCTAATTGTGTAGAAGAAGTAGAATTATCTGAAGAGGAAGATGCAAATAAAAGTGAAGATGTAGAGGAGGAAGAAGAAGAAGAAGAATAAGATGAGCTAAACGAACTAGATGAATTTTCAGAAGAGGATTAAAATCTGTGATGTCTATCATATAAATATGTATTTTTGTAATAATAAATCTGTGACACTTTAGTGACACTTTTATCTGTGACCATGATATTTTTCAAAAATCTGTGATGTCTATCATATAAATATGTATTTTGTTTTATTGTCATATGTTATTATCAGGTATGACTAGACCAGGAGGACGACGCGAAGGATTATATATTAGCCAGTTCCGTCAGCCTCGGGCTGGGGATGGAGACGGCAGTTCCGTACCCTCATCCTCATCTCCGAGTACGCCATTGTACCGTTCTGTTCTCGGTCCATTACCGGGACAGGGCAGTTCCAGCAGCTTGCTGACTCCTCCCTCGTCGTCCAGCCTTTCTGATCCCTCGTCGTCCAGCATCCCCGATCCCCCGTCCAACATTCCTCCTGTCGACGGCTCTATGGGGGCAGCCGACGCCGAGCATATGGAGGCCGGCGATCAGACTGAACCTGCCCAGGCAGGAGGTGAGAACGACCCTCCATGCGCTCCCCCGGGCGAGACGCATATGGAGATTTGGACGGACGGGCCTATGAAGTAAGTTAATTAATTAATATATATTTCTCAAATGATTATATGTACATATATATTCATGAAATTTTTTTATTGTATAGATATCGGCCTTCTGTAGTACAGAGACAGCTGGGGCAATTTCTGAGGCAGAACTATGGTGGGCCTTGGCTCAACTACTCAGATGCTCCCGCAGATAGGAAGGCATTTTGGTTCGCCCACTTCAAGGTAAAAAATTTGTTTATTTTTAAATTTTAATAATCATTTGTGTATATTATACAACTTTTGTATTTTACTTCTTATAGAGGATATATTTCTATCCACCACACCGGGCGGCGAGGATCGAGGGCCAATTTTTTGCCGTCGCAGCCAAGCTCATCCGTGATGCGATCGACGACCAGAAGCGTCGTGATCGCTCCGGACAGCCGATCCAGGGTTGGATTATGCCAGAGCAGTGGACTGCGATGAAGGCTAGATTCAGCGAGCGCAGGTACCAGGAGCGGTCTGAGAAGGCCAAGGTGGCGCGGTCGAGCGTCGGTAAGTGGTGTGGTGGCTCCATTTCGATGACGGAGCATTTTCGTCGTCTGGTACGTTTCCTATGACGGACATTAATTTATATATAGTTCGATATAGAATGTTTAAAACTAATAATAGATAATATATTTTAACAGGTAAAAAAGGGTGAGGACCCGAACATGGTGACCGTCTTTCTGGTCACACATCGGAGGGCTGGGGAGTTTATTGACGAGAGGGCGACGCAGGTATATGTACGTTCTATTCTTTATATTAATTTACTATAACTTAGAAAACATGAAAATAGATATCAATATAGACTTTAGCAAACACTTACACGTTAGCAAACATGTTCTAGGCCGAGTTTGTTCGGCTACAGCAGGAGGCGGCTGCTGCTGCTAGTGCGCCAGCAGAGGGAGGGGCTGGTAGTTCCTCCCAGCCGCCTACAGCTCCATCGCAGGACGAGCTCTGGATGACCGCCGTTGGCGGTCTTCAGAAGGGTACGTACTACGGTACGGGATCCTACGGCACGTATTTGGCTACGGAGTCATCCCGGGCCCCCTCTGTCAGTGCGCAGTCTCCGGCTTCGCAGGCGTCGTCACGAGTTGGGGATATCCTTCGTCAGATCGAGGAGCTGCGTCGCGAGTTGCAGCAGCAGATTTCTGATACAGTCGAGCGACGATCCGACCCTTCGATCGTCACCGGACGATTTGATGCGGTCGAGCGCAGTATACAGGAGCTGATGACTATGCATCAGGCTACAGCTGCCAGCTTGCAGACGCTCACCGAGTCTACGCAGCACACAGAGCATAGACAGGTCGAGCTGGAGGGATCGCAGAGGAGTATGTCTGCCTCACTCACTCAGGTTTCGGCTTCGCTTGAGGCGAGTACTGAGAGGGTGGTGAGATCCCTTGCTGCGCATGGTGAGCGACTGCGAGAGCTGGAGCAGATACGTCCTTCCGGTACATCGACGGCGCCGACTTCAGACATTGTACTGCCTCCGGCGTCGACTCCAGACATTGCACTGCCTCCTACTGCCCCTACGGTACAGCTCACCCAGGAGCAGTATGACTACATTCTATCCCAGTTGCGCGGCAGGGGGTCCGCAGTGATTTTATTAGTTTTTTTATGACTTGTATGTATTGGCTCTATGGACAAATTGTTTATTCATACAACTGTTGTTTATACACTTGGTGGGAGACTTTTTATCATCTTCCATTTTTATTTGACTCTATTGGATGTTTGTGAGGATTTGAGTCTGTGATATTTACTTTGCACTGCCTCCTGTTTTTATTATGATATTTACTTTGTGATATCTGCGACGGGGATGACAAATATACCTACGCTGGGTTATAAGCGATGATCTGATATACAAAGGAGGTGCTGCCGAAATTTTAAAAAAATATATTGTGTATTTTTGTTATGATGTGTGTCTGTGTTTATAGTGAATGTGAAATGCAGTGTTCGGAACCATCGACAGTTTCGATTACTGTTGTATGTGTTATCTTGGATAGAAATAGCAACAGTTCAGGGTGCACTTCTGAGAGCTTCATTTTCACGTCCTTCACTTTCTCGGGACGTCGTAAAGGTTCCCGAGAAGGTGAAGGACGTGAAGCGGAAGCTCTGAGAAGTGCACCCTGAACTGTTGCTCTTTCTATCCAAGATAAAACATAGAACAGTAAGCGAAACTGTCGATGGTTCGAACACTGCACTTCACACATACTGTAAACATAGACACACAGCATAACAAAAATATCAATTATATTTTTTTAAATTTTTTTTATTATATCTGCGACGTATAGCGACGTTCGGCGACGTACAGCGACGGAATATAGAAGTCGCTATACGTCGCTATAAGTCGCTATACGTCGCTAATCTATCGGTAGACGTCGCTAAGATGCCCACGTGGCTGCCATGCCATGTCATCATTTATAAATTATACAGCGTCGCGAGTGGTCGCTTTACGTCGCAACGTTGGCGACGTAGTGATACGTCGCTATCTGTCGCTCTATTTAGCGACGTCTAGCGACAATGAACGCCGCGTCGCCAATAGCGACGTTCGGCGACTAAATTGCCATTTGCGACTTGCATATAAGCGACGTCCGTTTTTCGTCGCTAAATACGTCGCTAAGTTGTTTTAGCGACGTATTTTCCATTTTTAGCGACGTCTCCTGACGTCGCTAATATGGGTTATTTTAGTAGTGCGATCAATAGATACCGACAGTATTTCTTAATCGTGCTTCCCGCGAACAAAGAACAGGGTACGACGTTGGAACAAGGCACTACACCCACTAATTTCTATATATATTCTTTTGTGGCATTTAGCCACTGGGCACTTGTTTAGCCCGTGCTTTAGACTTTGATGTCTAGCCTACGGGCTTGACATGATTTGTGTATATTCTAGACTGCAGCTATAGTTGATCATGTATGACTTATACTCTTGCTAGTTTTTCAATTTGTACTACTAGCTTTATAGTCATCTATATATTACAGTTTGGGAGCTTTACTGTTTTATATGTCTGATGATCATATATCTTGCATCTTACGTTTGCCTGTGATTAAGACACCTAGGATTGCTTGACCTAGTTTTGAATGTTGGTTTGTACAGTAACCCCATGTCTTATATTGTCGTGACCGTATCTTGGGGTACCAGTATACTCTGGTATACGTAGCTAGCCTAGTTTTGCCCTAGCTCTCTAGTATTCTAATTCTGGGGCATGATAAGAACGATATATAATTTCATCATCTTGGATGAATCTCAATCCTTGACAAAAAGATTTTTATTCTTGTAATTTCATGAATAATTTTTATCCTAGATTTGATAAGAGTACTTTTTGTATTATTGATATTTATTTATGCTCTTATTCTTGCTTAATGAAGAGTCAATGAACCATTTTGGTCGGCCAAAATGTATGCTTTTTTCAGTAAATCTAAGTTTAAGCAAGAACATAGTTTGAAGGAAAATGTTTCCATATCTAAAAAGTTGGGTAATAGAATGGCCTAGTCAGATCTGCTGACTAGGCAAGCTACATGTCGATGGTATATCGGTGGTATGCCATAGTATATCGATCTGGTAGATAAAATTTTATCTCGAATAATTTCATGGTACTTCGTTCTACGTACGAATCCTAGCACGGGTCTATGACAATGTCAATGGGTACTCTACAAGTCCAGAAAAATCTCTCATACCAAAACAAAATCCAAATCACAGATCAAACTCGGTCACGGAATCAATACAAATAGATAAACGAGAAACGCAAAAATATAAAATTTAGTATAAGCTCGATTTACAAAAACAAAAAACAAAAAACAAAAATTCAGAAATACAAAATTTGGGAACGATTGTTACAATCTCCCTGAACGAAGAAGGCAGTTTTTCGAACATATTTTCTATCAGACTATTTCGTAAAGCGAACCCTCAGAGCAAAGTACGGACTTTTTCTTAGATTTTCTTGAACTTGCTCTCTCGAATATCGCCCTTAGGGCTTCTTGTTGGCAACCCCCCAACCTCCATACCTAATTTAGGGTTTAGAAAAATCCTAAAATAGCTCCAACATTAATCATGACCTATGAATTTGATTACACCATCAAAATATGATGACTTTTGGGTCCACGTCCGACCTGAATTCCGACAGGCGGTATGCTGCCATACCCTTGAAATTGGGTTTTGGAACGATATAATGTCTAAAATTCAGAATACCACCATGATATAAATACCGTCGATATGTCGCAACTGTTCTGGCTCATATTGAGCCCCGGTGCAACCAACGATCCTTCGTCATCTTCGTCGCAACTCCCATCGACGCTTCACGACGTCCAGACTGTCCTTCTACACCTCGAATCGAGGTTGGAACCCCAACAATTGTTTGTTGTGCTTGTGATGTTTGACTTAGATATATTCAGATATTTATAGAAATTCTCATACAATTTCATGAACATGTATTTTTTTTTTTCCAACATTCAGAACGAATCTAAACGAATAGTTACAAGTTGTGTAACAGTCACAACTAAAATCCAATGAATTTGGAAATTCCTTCAAATCCAATGGATCTCTAAATTCCTTCAAATCCAATGAGTGAACATCTCCGAATCATCTCAAACTGAGAATGAACTCCTGACCTGGACAGTGTATGTTGAGATCCAGACTCTACCTCCTACCAGTTTGGGTTAGACACTGCATGCCCAAAGTCACAGTCAGTCCTACTAAAAAAAACCTTCATGGGTCCTCACTAACCTAACTCCAACTCCAACTCCAACCTTGACTGGGGCCCAATGGTTGGTAATAGCCTCTTTCTCAACAACAACAAGTGGGTCCGTTCACCTATTCTCTTCTCTACCTACCTTCCTCTCAGTCTCGGTACATCTCAGTTACGACATATAAATCCACCCCTTCCTCTCCTCCTCAAACCAACAATTAAAAGTAGAACAAAAGAAAGAAAAAAGCACAAGACTCCGGAAAATGGCCACCACAGCTACCACTGCCACCGCGGCCGTGGCAACTGAGACTGGTGATCAAGGAAGGCATCAAGAGGTTGGCCACAAGAGCCTCCTCCAGAGCGACGCTCTGTACCAAGTAATACATACATAATATACATACACATTTTTGACACGTTATTTTTGTCGATGTACATATGAATTATATTTCTCATGTCATTTGTATTAAATCGCGCGCAGTACATACTTGAGACTAGTGTGTACCCACGGGAGCCCGAGTGCATGAAGGAACTCCGCGACATCACAGCAAAGCACCCATGGTACCCGCTACTAGCTTTTATTTGATATAGAATATCTACTGTTTGGTATACGTATACGTGTGCAAATCTGGTAGAAAACATTGGTGGCTGCAGGAACATTATGACGACATCGGCGGACGAGGGCCAGTTCTTGAACATGCTGCTGAAGCTGATCAATGCCAAGAACACCATGGAGATCGGCGTCTACACCGGTTACTCTCTCCTCGCCACCGCCCTCGCCATTCCTGACGATGGCAAGGTTAAAACAAAAATTAGTTATGTTGTTTGGACAAAAAGTAGTTACACCTTGAGAATTCGTCTCAGTTACGTTGTTTGTACCCCCACAATGCGGCAGATACTGGCCATGGACATCAACCGGGAGAACTACGAGCTAGGCCTCCCCGTGATCGAGAAGGCCGGGGTGGCGCACAAGATCGAGTTCCGCGAAGGCCCGGCTATGCCGTTCCTCGATCAGATGCTTGAAGATGTAAGAAAATTGAATACAATTTCGATCCCGAGTAGTCTATACCAATATAGATGTTGGCTTGATTCGAACAGGAGAAGAACCACGGAACGTTCGACTTTGTGTTCGTGGACGCGGACAAGGACAACTACATCAACTACCACAGGAGGCTGCTGGAGCTGGTGAAGGTGGGTGGGGTGATCGGCTACGACAACACCCTCTGGAACGGGTCCCTGGTGGCGCCGCCCGATGCGCCGCTTCGGAAGTACGTTCGGTACTACAGGGACTTCGTGATCGAGCTCAACAAGGCGCTGGCCGCCGACCCCCGCATCGAGATCTGCCAGCTGCCCGTCGGCGACGGCATCACGCTCTGCCGCCGCGTCAAGTGATCGTTCGGGGATTTGGATGTTATACTTGTCTGTTCATGTTTGGTCCTATGGGTTATTACTTCATGTTGTGTGACAATTGGTGCCTAGTTTGAGGCAAGTTGTCTTATGCCTCATCACAATTTATTAATAATAATATTCTGTGACAAATACGATGAATTTGTTGGTCAAATAGGTTTGGATTAGTATCACATGGTCAAGCAAAAGGAAAGACGAGGGTTAAATTCTAACCAAAAGGTCCCAGGTCTCTAGTCTAATGGTATTAGAGTGGACACCCGGAAGGATCCGCAAGGTTCGAGCCTCCTAATTGTGTGTGTGCGTGAAATTTCAAAAAAAAAAAAAAAAAAATTCTAACCAAAAGTTGTTTGGTGGGCCGGACCGGGCCGACTCGTTCATGTTTTGTCCGAGTATGACTGGACCGTTCCAGTCCGATCTACTACACATGTTCGAAGCAGATAATAAAATCCTAAATCCAGTCTAGTCCAGAAGTCGAATTGACTCGGTCCGCACTGGGTGCGGATCCGGGCCCCAACTATATTAAAAAGAAAATAAGGCATTGGACTTGGGACTTGGGATGGACTATTCAAAAGAATGATAATAATAATAATAATAATAATAATAATAATAATAATAATAGTAGTAGTAGTAGTAGTAGGAGGAGGAGGAGGAAAACTGATAAAAAAAAGGAGGAAAAATGATAAAAAAAAATAACAAACTTTATTGATTTCTATTTATTTTAGAAATTTTAGTACATTTTTATTTAATTTTTAGAAAACCTAAAAAGTGAAAGGTATAATGTTCATATTTAATTGGATCGGTCTTCAAATTCAATTTCATCATGTCCGTCTTTATTTCAACCTTTGATGGCAATCTTTAATATCTTCAATCTTCTATCTACGTATAAATGATCTTAATTCAAAAAGTTTCTCTGCTTCATTCTTTAGCTTTATGCAGTGTCAACTATACTAAGAGCTTGAAGGCCCAGTTCATTAACGCTGGCACTTTTGTCTCAAGTGTTAAAGTCTATTTTTTCGTACGAACCCAATCTTGAATCCAAACCTAGACTTTTAAAAGTTCTGGTAGTATCATGCTAGCATTCCTGAACATGCACTAAAAAAAAAATTTTGATCCTACCGTGGACATCAGGACCATTAGAATATCACATGCTAAAGAAAAAGTATATAATAAAAAAATTCATGTGTTTTCTACCACTCTAAAATTGAAAAAATATTCCATATATGTCTCCTTCTTCAACATATAGGAGTTCAAATACAACGATAATTCTTGAATTAGGAGAGAAGATTTTTTTCTTTCTTTATAAAATATTCTTAGCATGAGATAACTTAGCACTTAAACTAGATTAGCTACTTCTACCTTAAACGGATGAATGTGGTCAATATACTTTTTTTTTCATATAAACTTATTAGAATATCTAAAAGTTCTTCTTTTTTTTCTTTTACTACCTGCATCAATGTTCATATTTTCATGAAAATTATATAATAATATAATATATTCACAACATCTAATTTAATTTTAGCATCCAAAATCGCAGGTAATCAATATAAAAGTGAAATATCATACCAATATTTTCTACATTTTACTTCCATTTCATTACCAATGTAATCATAAACATGTCTATATTTTGTAAATAAATAAAAAATAATAGTGATTTTGTATGTAAATAATGTGCATTAATACAAAAAAAAATATAGTTTTGTTTACTGGTCCATATAATTGAAGTTAAAGAAAACTTACTACTAATAGTCTACAAGTTTGTTTCAAAACATGTTTCAAATAATTAAAAAGTTTCTACTCTACTTGTAGATCTAGAAACTTTTGTAAAACAAGAATTAAATTACCAATTGCATTATCATAAAAATTTTCAATCTCACTAAGTGTGAAAGGCTGTTCTTGACAAATAATTTTTTATGTTAAATTAGTTTTGTTACGAGCAGACGAATAAGTAAATGTTCCTAGTGAAGAAGTAGAAGTATTAATGCCTAATTTTATTTTGTCTAGCATCAGTTGTATTCTTACCATAACAAGTATCATAATGTCTATTTGAAATTCATGTGCCTTCAATTTTTTCATTTAAAGATTTTATTGCATTTTGCAACTTTAGGTATTATTTTTTGTGTATTGGGATCTAATATTTTATCTACCATTAGTGACATTTATTTTAGTAAAATAATTTTAATTAATTGATCTTGTTCTACTTAAAACAAAACTATTAGTACTTTTAGTTTCAGGAGGTGACACTTGTCTCCGTGATTTTTTGTTTTATAAAGGTTTAACATAATAGTTAATATAAAAAATAACATAACAGTGATAAAAAAAATATTAAAGTTTTGGTTAGAATGAGTACCAGCATTAGGATTTATATTATATTTTCTCTAAAAAAATATAACTAAAAAAATAAATCAACTTAAAGTATCAAAATTAAATACATATTTGATATAATATAAAAATAAGATTCTTAAATCTAAACTGGTTACTTCCAAAGTTGGATGTAGAATTGTTGCGGCTTAAATCTAAATTTTGATTCTTCGAGCTTTTACAATCTGTTTGACACGTCATTCTCCAAAAAATAGCTAATTCACAAAAGAGAACAGAAGATTGATTGGCGATATTATAAGAGAAAGGAAAAAAAAATTATTATGCTAAGTTTAAATAAATTAATCTCTATTTGTATAATTTTTCAGGTGACAAATGACCACAAATATCCTTTTTAATATAGTTGTTATGGAGTATTTTGGTTATTTTAAGCAAAATAACCAAAATACTCTTCATAAATGGGCATATTATTAAAATATTTTGGTAATAATATCCTCCAAAAGACCAAATTGCCTTTATATTATGGTTGTTTGGGGGGTATATGAGCAAATTGTCTCCAAAATGGCGAAATGATGGTTATCTTTGAGGGAGGTTGATGAAATGGTAAAAAAATCGAATAGTTATATTATAAAGGTGGCATAACCAACATGAGGGGTGCGAGAAATCAGGCCTGAACTATAGTGCATCATTCTCACCTGGTTTTATGCGATGTTTCTATCTAATTCCTAACTCGATACTGAGGTTCAATTTCGACTCGATGCAAGTCTTGGTTATCATGTTAGTATTTAACTATGAATTATTCATTTAATTGGTTTATTCTATGGGCTTACTAACTTAGTTGGATTTATTGGTGGATTATGTCACGCCCCGATTCTTAAGAATCGATAGTCGTCCCCCGGACGTGATGTCATGAGAACCTAAGTTGCGCTCGCATAAGGCATAGTCATAAGGTTATCCAAAATACAACATCTAACAGAGTACGCAGAGAAATTGAACAACACATTTGAGAAAAAAGATATTTTTATTTCATTGAAAATAGACATCATTTACAAGACTCTACTACAATCGTTGCCGCGCGGGCTTACAACATGACCGATTACAAAATAAATACTGATGAGATAGTCGTTCCATACATTATATCCCCATTTACAAGCAAAATATTTCAAAATTAACCTGCTATCGTGGGGAGGTAAGCTATATGTCTTGGACTGAATTTGTAGAGTCTTCAAAAGGATCAAAACAAGCCTTCAATACACGGATGAGGCTTCAAATAAACTTGTGTCGCCTTGAGTTTAGGTGGCACACCCTTCTTGGTTCGAGGTACTTGTGAAGAGCGAGGATCAGTACATTACACTTGTACTGGTGCGTGGCTAATTAAGTTCCATGCTCTCATTTGGTTCAAGAAATTATATGACTTAATTTGTGATCTTTCTAGCCATGCTAGTGAATTGCAAGCAAGCATATAGGCATAATAATGTAAACTATGCTAGAACTTACCCACGACAGAACGTGCCTTTGCAGTATGAGACTTACCATGTTCTTCCTTATCAACTGTTATCATTTACTAGCATCATGTGTGTAAATGTATATGTGAAGGTCACTGACACCACAAGTCATCCTGGACTTATAACTTTGTTAGACGGGACCATTTCAACGCAAGTAGCGAGCCCCACTAAAGTTCTCGAATAACTCGTACTAGTATCTGTCACGACCCGCTCCCGAATATTCGGATACGAGTCGGACACGCCCAGCCTACGTTGGAAGACTCAATGTAGTAAGCTGTAAACATCTATGGAAAACTCTAAGAATAACATGAAAGTAAACATCACAGCATCTAACCGTCTCAGAATGATCACCATAATCCACAAGTCATAATACAATTTATATATAAAAGTACCAGAGACAAATCTGGTGACAGGAATGAAATACAACTATGAACTCTCAATATACAATATCTAGAAGTAAAGCTAAACAAACCTAAACCTGTAACCTCTAGCTAAGTCATACCTCCATCCTGCTCAGCTAAGATCCCGGACTCTGGCCTATAAGGTAGAAGGATATCCTCAAGTACACCTACAACATATCCAGTCAAGAGCGGAGCAAAGTACAATTCTAGGTAATGAACAAGAACATCATGATATAAAAAAAAAAGAGTACAGGGGAACATGAAATATAAAGTACATAAAAAGAACATAAAAGTACATGAATGTAAAGTACAGGAAGTACATGAAATAAAGTAAAAAAATTAAATCCTGAACCTGAAGTACAAGACATGACATGTGCACAATATTTGAAATACAGCTAGCATATGTGACCGCCTGGGGTAAGTACAGGAATAAGCACATGAAATGGGTACGGCTTAGGGCCCGCGTGCACGGTGCGAAGCCTAAGCTATCAACCTGAATTTTTGATCCTTGGGTTTGGTCGCATAGCTAGTATATTTTCCCTCCCTGACTACAAGTAGGTACAAGAACATGAAAGTACAAGAGTATATGATATCGTGTCACATCGTGTCATCAAGAGGAGTACAAGAAATGAATATAAATGCACAAGATCATAGAATGTATTTGCCTTTGCCCTTGTAAATTAATGTGAGTCTTAATATCTCCTCCTAGAATAGGTAAAAGTATATTAGAATCTAAGTAATGGCTATATAGCTAGCTAACTATTTCTAACCATAAACAGACTAAAGAAATATTACGACTAGAGCCATATGGTTAGTAGCTAAATAGAGACTAGCAATTAATTAATATGTTTAGCAAAATACTAGCTAAATGAGAAAGACTATATCCTAACAAAATAGTTTTGAACAATGATATTTGATATAGTATCAATAATAGAAATTTGTGAATATACTTCCTAGCTTTAGCAAAAATGGTATTAAACACTATCAATTGCTTGCGTACTCTTTAAACTATATAATTACTCTAATTAATTTTACATATATAGATACTAAACTCTATAGCAATACAGTATGCTAATATAATGCTATCAAATTTTAGGACACATTCAAAAATAATAATTTAGTTTTAACAAAATACAGTAATCATGAATTAAGTTGTAAAATAACTATGTACTAATTAGTTTTAAACGAAAATAATATAGCAAAACTCCATGATGATGATAATAGTACAAATTAGTAAAACAAACCAGCCCAAAACTCCAACTACATTCTAAATCTTTTCTCCATGGCCCGGCCTACCTAGGCTCAGCCATCAACTTGATGCTTATGCCCAACCACAACTAAAATCCTAGCAAATTACCTACAGAACAAAGGTCCACCAACCCTTCAGCAAACCAAGCCCAACAATCATTTATACAAAACCAAAAGTCTTTAGAATACAAGCAGAGTCCAAAAACCTAACAGAGGTCGCACTACCTGACACTCCTTAACATCACAAATTTTAAATTAAACGGCTATTCTTCTACTTGCTCTGCTTGAACTCAAAATAATTTCACCAACACACAGACTCTTCTGCAACCCAAACTGAGCTACGCTCAACCCCTAGACGGCATCGTTCCCCTGTGGTATCTTCGGTAACCCAATAATAAAGTCCAAACAGATGTGCTTCCACTTCCACTCTGGATTAGCATGGTTATGTATCTCTCCGCTCGGTCTCTGGTGCGCAGCTTTTACTTGCTGACAGGCCATGCATTACGATACGAAGAGTGCCATATCCCTCTTTATCCCGTGCCACAAGAATGTTGTGCGGAGGTCCTTGTACATCTTGTGGCTATCTGGATGCAAAAAATATTTTGTATAGTGCACCTCCGACAATATCTCCTTTTGCAATTCTAAGTCATCCGGAACACATAGTCAGCCCTTCAATTGCAGCACGCCGGTCTTATCTTTCGTAAAGTCGATCGCCTTATCCTTTGAGTTCAGCTCTCACATCTTCTTTAGGTAGGCATCGTCCTTCTGAGCATTGAGCAAGCTCTGCACTCACGAATCAAACCCGGAGTTCGATGCCCATGTCCTCTAAATCGCGAAGTAGTCGGTCATTGATGGATAGTAAGGCTATGTATTTTTGGCTCAGTGCATCCGTCATAATATTTTTTTGCCCGACGTGTAGTCGATAGTCAAGTTATAGTCTTGATCAGTTCTAGCCATCGCCTCTGCCGCAAATTCAGTTCTTTCTGGGTGATGAGATACTTTAGGCTCTTGCGATCCGTGAAAATACTACATGCCATGCCATAAAGATAGTGATGCCACAATTTTAGCACGAACACAATTGTCGCTAATTCTAAGTCATGCGTGGGATTGTTCTTCTCATGCGACTTTAGCTGCTTGGAAGCAAAAGGTATCATCTTATTCCTCTGCATGAGTACACATCCCAAGCCCAGGCCGGAAGCATCGCTGAAGATTTAAAATCCCACATTCCTTTCAGGAAGCGCGAGTATTAGTGCCAAAACAAGCTGTTGTTTTAGCTCTTGGAAGTAAGTCTCGCAGTCATCCGACCACTCAAACGCGACTCCCTTTTGAGTGTGGCGAGTTAAAGGCAATGCAACCTTCGTGAAGTCTTTCATGAAGCATCGGTAGTATCCTGCCAAGCCGAGGAAGCTTCGAATCTCACTAACTGACGTTGGCCATTTCCCATCAACAATTGCTTCGACTTTTCTTGGATCGACTGCAATGCCTTCTGCGTAGATGATGTGCCCGAAGAATGATACGTTGTTTAGCCAGAATTCATATTGCTCATCTTCATATACAACTGGTTGTTACAAAGGGTTTGGAGTATGGCTTACAGATGCTGTGTGTGTTGAACTATGTCCTTCGAATATATGAGAATATCGTTAATGAACGACAAATTTGTCGAGAAACGGTCGAAGCACCCATTTCATAAGATCCATAAAGGCTGTAAGGGTGTTTGTTAGGACGAATGACATTACCAAGAACTCATAATGGTCGTATCGAGTGCGGAAGGCTAACTTCGGCATGTCGTTTAGCTTGATCTTGAGTTTGTGATAGCTCGAACGGAGACCAATCTTCGAAAACACTGAAGCACCTTGTAGCTGATTGAATAAGTCGTCTATGCAGGGCAGTAGATACTTGTTCTGGATGGTGGCCTTGTTCAACTCGTGGTAGTCAACGCATCGACCTATCTTTTTTCTTTACGCACAATATGGACACTCCCCATGGCGAAACGCTAGGTCGGGTGAATCCCTTGTCGAGCAACTCTTACAACTGGACCTTGAGTCCTTCAGCTCTGCAGGGGCCATTCTGTACAGTGCCTTGGAAATCGATCGAATGTTGGGAAAGGTATCGGTGGTGAATTCAATTTCTCGATCGGGTGGCATACCAGGTAGCTCGTTTGGAAACACGTTTGAGAATTCTGCCACAACGTCGGTCTGACTCATGTTTGTACCATCCTACTGCATGTCTCGAACGGACGCCAAGAAGCCTTCGTATTTGGAATACAGCATCATTTGAGTATAAATTATCGAGATCACCATGCAGGTCGACAACGCTTCACCACACGAGTAGCAAAATTCAGTCACTCCATGTGTGCGAAAGGTGACTTTCTTTTCTGCCAGTCAATGGTGGCATTGCAAGCACCGAGCCAATCCATTTCTAGTATGATGTCATAGTCCTTAATATCAAGAACTATCGCATCAAGATACACCTTTTTTTACCTCTGATACAGATGATTCCATCTCTACAGCCTATATGCAAGTAGTGATGTGTTCGACGGTATGTTAACACTAAGATTAAGGCCTAGCAATGTCATAAGAAATTTGTGTTCGACAGTGAAGTCCGCTGATATAAAGCTATGTGTGTGCCTGAATCAAACAGAACGCGAGCAGGCTTATTATTGAAGAGTAGTATACCTGTCACATCTGTATCTCAGGCAAATGCCTCACTCGAGTCATGGCATAGATGCGTCCATGGGCATAGGGGCATTCTGATTCTGTCTTCGGGCCATGCAGTCTCAAGATTGGTGACCCTTTTTTCATAAAAGAAGCATTCCCCGTTGAAGACATAGCAGTTGGTGGCATGGTGCTCGAGGTGGTTGCACTTGGTATAATGAGATAATGGGTTCTGTCCTTTGTAGCCGCCATTGTTTGGATGCTTTGGAGCATTGTTGTTGCCTCCCACATAGCAAGGACGTTTGTTATTTGAATGGTGCACAACATCGACAGCGACGAAAGGATACTGGCTCTCAAGGAGGAGAGCATAATTTAGAGCATCGTCTGTGGTCTTGTATTCTGACACCGACACATGAGCAAAGATGGAGGGCCATAGACCCATTTTGAATCGTTGTACGCAATACTCCTCTGTATGTAGAAATGCACCAGCAAATTTAGACAATTTGTTAAACTTTGTCGCATACTGTTGCACCGTTCTGTTCCCTTGTCTCAACTGCATAAATTTATTTTTCTTTCCTTGACGAACAGCTGAGAAAAGTTACTCGACTTTGAAAGCTTTACGGAACATGGCCCAAGAGATCGACGCTGAGTTATTGTTGCACCGGATCGCTCATTTTTGCACGGCCCACCAGTCGTGCACGTTCAAACAGAGTTGAAGTTGTGCGCAAGCGACTTACTTAGATTATTCAATGCCGAGGAGCTCGAAGTGGTCTTCCATCTCTTCCAACCAGTCGATCGCCATAGAGTGGCCTTCAGTATCGCTAAAGGAAGTATGATAATCTTTGTTGAACTCTGACACTTCAAAGTTGTCAATTTTCAGTGCTGCAGGTCAGGATGCGAGGTCCTTTGGGTCGACTTCGATAGATCGGGCCGTAGGCTCAGTGACAGCAGGCATAGTTGCAGAGCTTCCATTGGCCACAATCATCTGGACAATCTGTTGTAGAGTATCAAGTTGCTTTTGTTGCGTCTTGAATTGTACATCGAAGCGAGCTTCGAATTGGGCCTGTCGTGCCTCCATTTTTCGATATCGATTTTTGGATCATTTATATTGTGCCTCTATAAAGCGTAGCATCCTCTCGATAGCATTGTTAGAAGGTCCGGCCCGCGAGCTACTCTAGCCACTCGAAGCACTCTGTTCATTGTCGGTCGCGGGTTCTGTAACTTCTATAATATGAAGACAACACACAGTAATCTCAAATATGGACTCACTGTATGGAATAATTTATCTCATCAACACGAGGTCAAGGGTTTGAGACTCTAGCCGGGAAGCCAAAGGATGTAAAGTCATACTCTGATACCATTATGTCACGCCCTGATTCCAAAGAATCGATAGTCGTCCTCCGGGCGTGATATTGTACGAACCTAAGTTGCACTCGCACAAGGCATAGTCATAAGGTTATCCAAAATACAACATCTAATAGTGTATGCAGAGAAATTGAACAACACATTAGAGACAAAATAAATTTTTATTTTATTGATAATACACATCATTTACAAGACTCTACTACAATCGTTGTCGTGTGGACTTACAACATGACTTAATTACAAAATGAACGTTGATGAGATAGTCGTTCCATATATTATATCCCCATTTATAAGCAAAACATTTCAAAAGACCAGCTATCATGGGAAGGCAAGCCATCTGTCTTGGACTGAATTTGTGGAGTCTTCAAAAGGATCAAAACAAGCCTTCAATACACGGACGAGGCTTCAAATAAACTTATGTCGCCTTAAATTTAGGTGGCACACCCTTCTTGGTTCGGGGCACCTGTGGAGAGTGAGGATCAGTACATTACACTTGTACAAGTGTGTGGCTAATTAAGTTCCATGCTCTCATTTGGTTCAAGAAATTATATGACTTAATTTGAAAAAAATTTAGACATCCTAGTTAATTGCAGACAAGCATATGATAGACATAATAACGTAAACTATCCTAGAACTTACCCACGGCAGAGCGTACCATTGCAGTGTGAGACTTACCATATTCTTCCATATTAATTGTTATCATTTATTAGCATAATGTATGTAAATGTATATGTGAGGGTCACTGACACCACAAGTTATCCTGGACTTGTAGCTTTTTTAGACGAGACCCTTTCAACGCAAGTAGCGAGCCCCGCTAAAAGTTTTCGAATAACCCATGCTAGTATCCAGCATAGCTATATCGTGTTTTCCCCTGGGTCGAATCGGTCCCGTGGCCCCGGGGTGCTGTTCGAAGGAACTTTACCTTGTGCACAAGTTGTCCATGATCGTGCTAGACTAAACTAGTCACTCAAGATGGTCTATATTATGATAACTTAATCATTTTCATCGTGTCCCTCCTTTCGTAGCATTATTTTAATCAATGAGTCTATCTTTTATTTAACAAGTTATATATATCATTAATAACATAGCAAGTATGTAGCAATTCAATAGAATAAGCAGTGTGTCCATGCATTTGCATCTAACATTTCATTCGCAATGTTGTTATCGATTTATTGAAGAAGTGAGAGGGTCAAGGGAGAGAAGGGTCAATCACTCACCTTGATTTTGCTTGAGGCGAGAGACCGGTTGGTTGTGCTTAGATGGTGCCTACGCAATCACCTAAAATTGCATAAGCAACTTCATCAGAACACTGCCCTATTCAAATGAGTTCTATATGAAATGCGAGTTCGAAGAACACTAGCCATGAAAACTATCGAAAACATTCATGAAAACACATTCAAAAAACCAAATCCAAAGAAGCAAATGCGGCATGAAAAGTAGAGCAACGGGAGGTCTCACCCGGCTCAGCCTCAGAGTCCATCCTCGAGGCGCAACCCGCTTAATATTAGATTTTTTCTGAAGAAGCCATTCCATAATGAGGAATGGATCTTGATTCAATCGGTCCCGTTCAATCCATTCAATCGATCCCGATCAATCGGGTTCGACCAAATTGATAGTGACAGTGTTCCTTTATTGCACACCTCGTAGACGAAAAATGGGACACGATATTGGGACGAGGCACTACAGATTATATATGTAGCTGGTTTATAATTAAGTCCAAGAGATTGTTGGAATTGGGCTTGAAAGAGAGGCTTATTTAATGGGGCTCACCATCTTATTTACATATTTTTCTTGTTTTATTTTTCAATCTACTAGTAGCAGTTTTTTGTCTCCATCATACTATTTTTTAACCTTTTGCAAGACTTTAAGGCCTCGTATGGTTCACGGAATTATGAGATTGGGGAAGAAAAGTCATTACTTTTCTATTTTTGGGTGCCAAAGGAATTAAGGAGGAAAGGAAAGTAATTTTCAATAGAAGGAAAATTATGAAGAAAAATGATTACGTCCATACAAGTAAGAAGTCACTTTCCCACCTTGAAGTATTCACTTTCATTTTCAATTTTTTTTGGAATTTCCAAACATTAGAAAGGAAACTCAACGAGAATTGTAGTTTTCCAAAGGAAAGGAAATGCCGAGGAATTGATTTCCTTTCCGCGAACCAAAAAAGGCCTATAGTTCGTACATTTACTTCCATCAGTTTATTTGATTGTTTATTTATTATTATTTTGTGGATGAGATCTAGTTTTTTGCTTGGGATAGTTTGATATAGTTAGGGAATGGAGTCCAAGTTACAGCGCAACTACGAGAATCCATAAATTGAAGTATCATTCGATTTCGTACCTGATGGCCTAGTTACATGTTAGTTCTACGTATTTCGAGTCTTGGGTATGATACTGATCTCGTTCATCTCACTTGAATAGGTTTATCACTCATGATCTACTCTACCATTTCCATTTAAGTCCATAGTCTTCAAATTATCGATCTCATCTGAATTTTCTTATCACCCAATCGTAATAATCCATAAATCGTCATCATCATTTTCTTGACCAAATCCTCAAATTTTACAGATCTATAAATTATCAATATTATCTTATCAAAGTCTTTTTTAATACTCAAGGGTATATTAACTCCCGAGCACTAAATTTTAACAATCACTGTCAAGTAATGACTAAGTTTATAATCAACCATTCATTTACAAAATCTTTACCTGTAAGAAATATGTGTTAACTCTATTAATCATTTATCCTTAATGTTCTCTATAAGAATCCAATTTTTACTACTTTAACCCTCTTGCCTCCTTTATTTAATGTATAATATTATTTACTATCTTTCAGGTACTTCTACCAACCTTCGATCACACAATTCTACTCTAAATGTAATACTAGCATAATGTCGCTTTAATAAAAGAGTACTCCTCAAGCCCTACTATTTGTTGATCATCCTCGACAAAGCTCAACTTCAAATAAAATTAAGGGTAAACTGAACCTAGATTCTAAATCAATAAGTATCTAAAATTTTCACTCATTTACCTACCCAAGAAATCATAATCATGACAAACAAAACTAAATATACGATTTAGCTATATATGGGATATATTCAGCCCTAGACATTTTCCAAAGATGTGTCATGACCCGTACCCGCTTTTCGGGATGCGAGTGCGTACAAAAGCCAGCTACGTATCAAGTGAACTCCAGCCCAACTCGAACACGTATACATTATCCAGAATAGGGTATCATGTCTAATATGGTAAGTTAAACTATATCTCAATCCACAAGAATAATATAACACAAGAATGAACATTATGGTTCATGGTCTGCAGCCCACTAGCATATATGTACGATTAGACTCTAAGAAAATAACATGAGTCTATAAAGCTAGGCTAACAAGCAGAGTATAAATAACGGATGTAAATATGTAATCACGAAAGATATATATACCTAAAATCTGAAGTAATCAATCACCACATGATCATCTAACTATCTTCGTGCAATCAACTACCTGAAGAGATCATCAGGTCCTCAGAGGACTAGCAAGATACATAAAATATGCTTATCTAACAGTTTACCATGCATGAAGAAAATCCAGGAACAAACTGAAAAGACTAAACAATAACGATACAAGGACATGAGAATAACTGCGCATAAATGAACTGCTAGAAGAAAAACTGGTGAACAAGAGATCAACGGATACCAAACACTCGTCCCGAGTGTGGACCCGCATGTTTAAACAAATCACTGACCCTCGTCCCGAGTGTGGACTCGCAGGTTAGTTCAAAACAAATACCCTCGCCCTGAGTGTGGACTCGCAGGTGCAAACAGTCGACCCTCGTCCAGAGTGTGGACTCACAGGTTAAGAAAATCAAAACAAGGAAATTGCAGTTCAGTTATAACTTATTTATTCTATGATACGACTCAATCAAGTACATAGGAGAACAGGTCCAATATGAACTACAAGGCTAACTGTGAGCAAGGACTATATATCAATGAAATAACCAACTAGTATACGTGATATGAGCAAAACATATATCAATAATCAACTAGAAAAACTAGATAATGAGAGGAATAAGCATGTAAATAAAGCTGTAAGAAAGGTAAGGTATACTTGTCCAGCGGTAGCAATATGACCCACAAACAACTCGTCAAATCAAAGAGTCACAAAATCTAAACTCCCGCAAATGCCTCCGGATGCTGAAACAGACATTGCTAATATTTTCAAAATAAGCAAACTAGCTATGATAGGCTACCTATAAGTCCAATTCTGGACATAGGGGTAAAACGATAATTTTGAGTCAAAACGATGTCCACCGTTGGAACCGCTTTGCACCGAAAAGTGTGCTAGTACCTACGATCTCTAAAGTCGTCAAAATATATGTTTACGGGTGTATTTTTTATACGAACCCAACCGTATGTCCAAAGTTGGATTTCGGTGGACCGTACACAAATTTGTCCGTCGGACGCGGGCCCGCCAAAACAACGTTCTGGTCGACCTTCTCAGAATCGGACCAAACTTGGCATACAGGACAAAAAAATGACACGGTCCTGTTGGCCCAAGTTTCGTATCGAGATGACGAACATGCACGAAGTTATGGGCTAGTTTACAAAGAGGCTGATACGGAGTATTTTGACGGATACGTCTCGATTTTGTCGTGCACACAGCAAAATCGAGTTCCGTCAAATCCCATACGTCGATAACATCCATACGCATCTTTTGATGCTCATGGGTGGCGACCATGTCGCCCAGTTTGTTGGGATGCACGTCGTACCGAAAGTTTTCAATGTTTTTAAAAACTGTTTTAAGCCTATTTTTATTGAATTTTAAACAGATGTTTCTTGAAGTATACTAAATGAAATTAAAATCTGAAAACAACGTTCAGAAGGTGTATAGGTTGTCTCTAATATTGTTCAAGCTGAATCCCTAAATTATTAATTGTTTGCTAATAACTAGCCTTCTAAAACAAGTTCCTGATATTGTAACCGGTAGTGGCTTCTTGTGATTTTTTTTCGATTTTGAGTCAACTTCTCGTCGAACTCAGTCCAATACAAATCAAACTAGTTACTAGGGTTCATAGGTGGATAGGTGGGCTTCTACACGAATCAAGTGGTTCGAGATTTGATTAGAAATTAGATCGAGAAGGGTGGTACCTCAACTGTCTTGAAACAGAGACAACTCTGGTTTTGTCCGCTGCTGTTGAGTATTTTGGCGACTTCAGGAGGCTCCAGCGACCCGTGGTGGCAAGCGATGGTCGCCTGGAGGTCGCGGGTGATCGGGAAGGGTGACAGAGGTTAAAGTTTAGGGTTTTAGAGAGATTCCCTCGTTCTCTCTCTATCTCGACCTATATATAGGTGGTTTTGGGGTGTTCGGCTGCAGCTCGGGTTGGGGGGTCTGCTGCAGCCCGGGTTGGGGTTGGGCTTGGGTGTTCTTTTATTTCTTTTGTTTTTTTTCTTTTCTTATAACTATTTATTAATAGCAATATATATATATATATATATATATATATACATATATATATATATATATATATATATATATATATATATGCATAAATACTCAAAATCCATAGAAATATTATTATTATCTATCTATATATCTAGAATGATGTATATATATGCACAAGGAACATAAAAATAATATGAAACCAAATAGTCAACATATACAAAATCTTTTATAATTGAAAATCTATTTAGTGTCTATATTTCTCAGTTTACAAATATTTTCAATAATGATAATAAAAATACATTTTTTAGTTATATATACATACAACCAAATATATATTTATACTATATTTTTATGCACATGTATTTCTAGCCTGTCATCCCAGAAAATCTAAAAATATATTTAGGCAAAGTTATCATACTTCCCAAAAATAACATATCCAATCAATATTAATAATATTGAATATATATATATATATATATATATATATATATATATATATATATATATATATATATATATATATATATATATATATATATAAAATATATATATATATAATATAAAAAAATATATATTTATATATATATATATATATATATATATATATATATATTTTATATATATATATATATATATATATATATATATATATATATATATATATATATAATATATATAATATATATATATATATTATATATATATATATAATATATATATATATATATATAAAATATATATATATATATAATATAAATATATATATATATATATATATATATATATATATATATATATATATATATATATTATATATATATATATATATATATATATATATATAAAATATATATATATATATATATATATGTAACAATTATTCTAGGAAAATATTTATTAGACCATTTAAAATAAGGTACTAAGTATACACTCAAAATATGTGTCGACATGGACGTCTTTGGACACACCGCATGACTACATAGGCTTGGGTTTGGTTCGGATCCTGTCCGGGATAGTTTGGTACAACCGGATTTCCTAAAAGTCAATAATCTTAATAATAAATAATTAAATTATTTATAGTGGTCATGTCACAAATTGTCCAGGTTTTACTAGTTATGACACAATTATGGCTCGGTCTTCCCAACCATGGCTAAAATACTAGTCAAGGCATGCCACTGCACTATCAGTGCCATGATTTCTAGTCATCTTGTACTCCAAAACTTAACCATGACTAAGTTTTTCTATAATAATAATTAATCACTACAAAAATTTGTCAGATTAGCGACGTTTATAAACGTCGCTAATCTCAGCCAAAATGTCGCTAACTTAAGTTAGCGACGTTTTTAGCGACGTTTTGGAAACGACGGAAAAAAGCGTGTCACTAATCGAAAAAACGTCGCTATGGTGACGTAAATTAGCGACGGTCATAACGTCGCTAAATAGCGACGTTATTTGCGACGTTTCTTTGTGGTTGCTGATTAGCGACACATTAGCGACGTTTTTACGACGATGTGGTGACATCAGATTGTCTGCCACGTCAGCAATTTAGCAATGTTTTTAGCGACGTATGTAAACGTCGCTAAAAATTCACATATAATATGAGTTTTATTCGGGTGATTGCTAACAAGGTACAATAGTTCAAACGACATAATATGTACAATTAGTGTTTTTGTTTGAGATAATGCCACTCATTAATAACCGTCTCTATCCTAAGCTACTACCACCAAGTCCCCTCCGTTCCCATTTTTTGTCTTGCCTGGGCTGGAATTCGAACCCACCCCACTCCTCCCCTCTCGTACTAGCATTACCACTAGACTACCCTTTTGGTGGTCTCTTGTGGACTTTCACGGAAGGGTTTAACTATGCTTCTGCAATAATACAAAATTGTTTTGAGACAATGGAATTCCTTATCAGTTGTCAGCTTTTACAAGCATTAAGTAACCATGTGAGTAATTGATACCAACCTATTACGGCTATATGTTGCTGCTCTATTTTCAATTGTAATTGATATACCCCAATCTCTCAATCACAATCATGTATTAATAATAGTTCGATTTATCTTGATAATGTTGTAATTGATATACCCCAATGTCTCAATCACAATCATGCTGACATTTATAGAATTATATCACAATCACAATCATGCTGACATTTATAGAATTATACGTCCACTTCTTTTGTTTTCGACAAATACAGTAAAATAAAAACTGGAATTCCAAATTTATTTTAGAAATTTAGGACCCGTTTCTAACCCGAACCCTAACCCTAACCCTCCTCCCCCCCCAGCCGCCCTTACCCCCACTGTCCCTCCCCCCAGCGACCCCCTACTCACTACCCGACCACCCGCATCCCCCCTGCCCCTCACCCCCAACCACCCCCAACCCCCCCTCACCCCCAGCCGCCTTCACCCCCCTGTCCCTTCCCCCCAGCCACCCCCCACTCACTACCCGACCACCCGCATCCCCCTGCCCCTCCCCCCCAGCCCCTCACCCCCGAACCACCCGCACCCCCCAACCACCCATAACCCAAATAGATATGGAGAGAGAGGGGGGAGTTACGTACCGGAGAGGGAGGAGAGTTCGTCGCATCGGAGGGGAAAGTGAGGAGAGAGAGTGAGAGAGTAAAAATAAGAAATAGAGGGAAATGAATCGGGAAGGATTTTAATTAAAATTTAGCGACGTTGTGAGGAACGTTACTAAATTCGTCGCTATTAGCGACGTAATGGCGACGTTTAGCGACGATAAGCTCATTTAATTAATATACGTCGCTGGCACGTCACAATTTTTGTCGCTAATAGCGACGATTAGCGACGTTTAACGTAAACGTCACTAAATTGCAAGAATTAGCGACGTTTTAACTAACGTCGCTAAATTAGTCGCTAATATAGTAGATTTTAGTAGTGAATTAATTAAATATTTATAAAAATTCCAAGAAATACTATTTAATTCAAATATATAAAAATAAAATATTTTTAAAATTTTGGAAAGAGGGGTTACAAGATGAAAGGAAGGAAATATTAGACTTAGAAATAACAGACAAAAAATAAATTAGGATGTAAAATTGACATAAATTAAACAAGTGTAATAAAGGAAAGGAATTATGAACTTATTTAGTAAGCCTAATTATGAATAAGCACTTAACTTCTTATATTATTTCTAGAATCATATCACACAGTCTCCTAGAATCTACCAATCTTTCACAAGCTCGAAGTAAAATGACTAACTTGAACACTACCATATAACATCACACTATTTGCGAAGACATGACCCACGCATGGTCCACCATAGGGGCACAAGAAGGGAAGGTTCGCCTATTCCGAAAAGGAGGGAGGATTGGGTTTCCGATGAAAATGGGGCCGCTAAAGGGGAGGTTAATTGGGGTTATGGAGATACGAAGTCGAATGATCTAAATGAGACTAGGACATAACTTAAGTTCTGTCTTAGGTGACGGACATACACCAACCAATTCGTTGTTACCCCTAGAGTAAGCGACGGGCTAAGTATCGCTGATCCGTCACCGAACTTTTCGTGAGTTTCTAGTGTTGTATAGCAATGAAAGATGCGGCATATCAACAAAAGATGTATATCTAGTATTTGTTCCTTTGCTTGCATGCATTATATCCATCGTTGATGTCACGCTCCAGTCCCAAAGTGCGCGAACCAGGCCACATGGCAATAGCCAGCTACGCATTCAACCGGACTCCAGACCAACCCAAATACGTATAAGCTGTCAAGTGTCCAAGTGTCCATAGTATACATCCACAAATTCTACTAAACTACTAAGAAAAACTAGATATGAAATGCTACAGAAGAATAACAAGAAGGCATCAACTAACGATACCTAAAAAATCCCAAAAAAGTGAACCCTCAATATCCTATGTCAGATCTCAACATATATCTGGAAGGAAACCAGGTCCTCAGTGGGACGAAGCAAGATACATAATATGCATACCGAAATAAAGTACAGTAAATAACATGTAAAGGAAGTAAATAGGTGATCCAGGTAGTAAACATGTGATCAAGTGACACTACTACTAGGCAAACTAGCTAGTCTATGTGATATACAAATGAGGACAACTTTTGATACGTGGGCTTTTGAAATATAAAATTCATAGCTCCGGTATAGAGTCACTCGGGATGTAGGGTCGTAGCTCCGAGAATAGAGTCTCCCGATGAATAGGAATATATAGTTTATGTGTAGTAGCCCAAGCATCTAGTAGTTGTCCTCCCCATCCTATGCTATTATCCGTGTCACATCCACGACACGTCCAGTCTAACTCTAACAGGTAACTCCCGTCTATCATATATACAGGTATATCTATCTACAAGTAATATCAATTATCATGTACGCATCACCTATATGCCATGTAATATGAATCCGTATATCATGTCTAGTGTGTCAGCGGGTAAAATCATGTAATAACTGAACAGGGAGCAGGTGAAATCATATAAGACAGATAAAGAGCAGGTGAAGCATGTATCGATATATCCTGAGTGAATGACTGATAAAAATGTACTAGCATGTAAATACTGTAAATCAAAAAAAAGGTATACTTGCCTCATTCGTCGAAACTGTGCCGAGACTGCAGGACCAAAGTCTAATCTAACTAGCCATGAGCCACTGAACCATGCTCCACACAAATTGTAGGAGCGTAAAAAGTGCTTCAAAGAAAGAGTCATCCCATTCATAAATGATCATTTTTTAACCAAGCAGAGCGGGTAATCTCTTTTACGCCCAAATCTAGGCTAATCAATTTACGCCTAAGCAGGCTGATCATTTTACGCTGGGGTCTACACCTATGATTTTACGCCAAGGACAGAGCAGCCTCTTTTACGCTGGACAAAGCTGTCAAATTTCGCATTTAATACAAACTCTGACATGAAGATATTAATGATGGCATTTACCACAGAATTTAATGGAATTTATCTTATACAAAGACCATTGTTGTCGTTTATGGGGATCGAGCTACTTCACGCTCACTGTATGGTTTCTTTTATGCACGGAGTTTTACATGAGTTCTTACGCTCATAAAACAATGTGTGCGTGAAGTCTATTTGAGCCATTTTACGCTCAAGGTTATTCAATAACCACTTTACGCAGAAAATCTATGACAGAGCTATTTTACGCTCATCTTACTGCTTTACGCCCAGAGGATGTTGGGGCTATTTTTACGCCCTATTCTTTCTGGCCAGTTTGGAACGTGATTTGCCTACATGGCCTTCATGCCACATATTTCGAAGAACGTGTGTACATGTATCCTATTCTTACTGAAATGATGGGATGCGTGTCAACGTATACAAAGGATGACTCTAATCATGGGTGGCAGTTGTTAGCGTAAAGACAGATTTTGATGCTCTTTTACGCACAGAAGCCCCAGTCTATAAATAGACTCATTTTTCTCAAAGACGGGAAAGGACAGAAGAAAAGACACAGAGAGACAGGAGAGAATACAGAGATCAGAACTTCGAGATTTTGATTCTCCAGAGCATTCTTCTTCAACTTTTCTTTCAGAACAGAGTGAAGCAAAGCAGGAAAGCATTCGGCCTCGCCATCAGTGCCCAAGTACGTCGATACCTTTCTGGTGACTTAGTTCTTCCAAGTTGTTCTACTTCAAGCAGTGATCTTCATCATCATCGTATGGTCCAAGGAACAAAGTGATCATTTACAGATCAGACTTCCATAGCAATACTTCCCAGAATCAAATTTGTACTTCTTGTACTTTTCTTATTTATTTTCAAAATCCAACTTTTGTTTGGCAATTTTGTTAAGTGAAACAAAATGGCGACTCTGCTGGGGACGACCTTCTCCTCTAACGAGAGGCGATTGCTCAATATGATGATGTTTCGGTCGGTTCGACCAAGAAGACTCTGGTTGTACACTTCGACCAGACTGCCTATGAAGAAATGCTCCGAACTGGGGGTGGTTCTCGCCACTCCAATGTTCAAAAGTCTCGCAAAGCACGAAAAGTTTGGATTCCCAAATCCAAAGTGGTTTCTGATCTCTCTGTTGCTTCTGATGACAAAGGAATTCTTCCCACTCCTGTCATAGGGGCTCCCATTCGTAACGAGGCAGTCCTTACTTCGACGTCGCTCTCTAAGTGTGACGATTTATCTCCTGTTTGTAACGGTGAAGATAATCAGGTTTCACGCCCACTGCGTAAGAACCAAGTTTTACGCTCAGTGGGTAAGAACCAAATTTTACGCTCAGTACATAAGAATGAATCTCCCATTCGTAATGGGGCATACTCTAAACTTTATGCTTCTGAGTGTAAGAATCAGTCTCCCGTCGGTGATGTGGTTGGCCCAAATAAATTACGCTTCTCGCGTAAAGCAAAATCTTCCGTCTGTGACGTGGTAGATAATTAATTTTTATGCTCCACGCGTAAAGATAAGTCTCCTGTCTTTGACAGTGTAGATAAAATTCATAACGATGTTGGCACATCTAATGTGAATGTACCTAAACGTGTGCAGCGTAAAAATGTCGTTGGTAAAGCTTCTGTCCTACACCAACAACCTTCTTATACTGCTTTACGCAAAGTACCAAACTTATAAATTGTACGCCATGAAAATGGAGTCCTTCGTGCTAAATCTCAAAATTTACGCACACAACTCCAAACGCGTAAAAATGTACAGTTTGGTTCTGTGAATGAAGCCAGTAATCTTCTTTATACACAAGGGGCTAAACGTTTTTCTACCCCAAATGTAATAAAGAAGAATACTCCATCTGTTCCTTCTGATTTACGTGAATTGCTAATGCAAAAACGTAAGAACAGACAATCCCCGGTAATATTCTCCCAAGAAAAACATCATTGTGAATATCACCAGGTTGTGATCAACTGTTATTGTTCGGCTTCAAAACGGTCAGTTTTTGATCATTTAAGTTTTAACTCGCCTCAACATCAAGCTGAAGATCAAGAACATGAGCTGTCATATGTGTCAGTCAACATGGCATCTCATACTAACAGAGGACGACGTCCGAGACGAAACATATCCCAAACTCCAGGTCAATAACAGTTCAACAGGCTTCTTGATTCCTTTGAAGGAGTATATCAGAATACTCGATCAAGAAGACAAAGATAATTATAGATTTCTGATTCAGAAGCTGGGGGTACTTAATCTTTTGAGTCTGATACCGATAGTGTGGATTCATACTTCTATACTAATCCCTCTGTATCTTCAAGAGAGGTTGAATCCTACGCTGTTGGAGATGAACCAGAGACGTCATCTGCTAATACGGAACAACGTCTCACTGCCGCGGAGCAATCATTGAAAGACATGTTTAACATGGTGCAAAGCATGTATCAGATAATTTTGAATCAGCAAACTGCTTAACCTACAGTAATAACTCCGATACCAGTAGCAGCACAAACTCAAGATAGTCAAGGGGCTGATATACCTTTGAATAATCAAGAGCCTGCTGTTAATCAAAATTCTGCATCTCCAGATCCCATTATTCCAGAAGATGTACCACCTCCAGTGGGGGTTTCGGTACATCTAACGACTATTCAATCAAATGCGCTTCCTCAAACCAGTGAAGCCATTCAAGCAGTGCGTGAACTCAAAGCATAGTTTAAAGTTTTGAGGCACAAAGATCAGCTCCAGAGGTTAGGGATTAAGCAACCTTATCCTCCTCATTGGAATGATGTACCCTTTCCACCGAAGTTCAAGCCGCAATCCATGGTTTTATTCGATGGAAAAGCATCTTCCAGTCAATATATCAATTACTTTGATATTATGACTGTACACTTGCAGAAAAATGATGCTCTTCTCACTCGAGTGTTCATCGGGTGCCTGACGGGTTCAGCTTACGACTGGTATCGTAGCTTACCCGATAACTCTATTTCGTCTTTTGACGAATTCAAGGTAATGTTTCTCTTCCGCTTCTATGAAGGAGGTATGGACATGAACATGTCCTCCTTGATAGAAATCAAACAAAAGGAGAAAGAAGATACTCGGACGTTCATTGAACGTTTCCGACAGGCTACTCTAAAGATGCCTCCTGGTATGCCAGATTCAGCGTTGATTGATACATGTAAGATGAATCTGCGACCATCCATTGCTGTCTTCACGGGTTCCCAATTCACAGATTGGGCTTCGTTTATCATAGCAGCAGTTTCTGCCGAGACCAATGGTAGGTTGGCTCGTGAACATGGGATAATTTTTGCCTCAAAAGATAAAGGGTAGAAAAGTAATCCTGGTAATAATCCTGGCAATCGTAATGTGAAAGGAAAAGATACTCTTATGGTCAATCTCTCCAAGAACAAAACGAGGCCAAATAATCAAGAATCCTCCAGGCCAAAGGAAGAATACTCTTTTGACGAAAGTGATATCCCAGAGATATTTCAGTGTCTGGTGAAAAGTGGTAAACTTCAGATTCCAGAGCCAAAAAGGCCTAATGAGGTGAATCTGACTGACAATCCCAAATATTGTATCTATCATAGATACATTAATCATCCTACCAGTGCTTGCTATGTCTTGAAAAAGAAGATCTAAGACCTGATAAATGGTGGCGCTATCGCTTTAACCAATGATGACCATACGGTTACGACCAATATGATTTCTCTTCAGTTCGGGGATTTTCCTCCACAGCAAGTCCCAGATGGAATTATCCCAATTTCGAAGGCGACGATGAAGATCGTGAATATCCCGTCTGCCAGGGAAGAAAATACAGGATTGCTACCGCTCACATTGAAGAATGGTGAAATCATGTGGGTACATCCTGACTTAGTACCTGAGTTGGAAAATGAAGGTAAAACTTTAAAATCCAAGAAAGGTAAGAAAGTCAAAACCTGCAACATGATTTCTCATGTTATTCCAAATCCTGATGACTTGGATCATCTATGGGATGGCCTTCCTCTAAAAGATAGACTGAAAGGACTAAACATCTGTCCTCCAAGTCTAGCTCCTCCTACCAAGCTCAAGATTACTCATCAGTAGTGGCTAGCCATGAATAGTGTTCCTTTATACCGGGCACAATAAGTTTTTGCTGCTTATGAAAAAGCTCCAACAGGGATTTCTCCTCGTATCCCGAATCCTTCTCCTTCCTTAACTACAGAGACGTCTATGCTTCATTCTTCTGTAGTTGCAGAGGTTTCTTCCTCTTCCTGTGCTGGAACACCTATCCAAAGCTCACTGCCTATCCACTTGTATAGTCAACAATCTGTCCTTCTCATGAGGAAGATGGGTTATGACTTTCAAAAGGCAGAAGGTTTGAATTATGATAAAGGAATACGTCTTCCTTTACAAATTCAAAATCAGAATTCCACTGCTGTATTAGGTTCTGAAGTTCCTTGTAACAACCCTCACAAGAAGAAGGCTAAGGGAAGAAAGACTAAATCCTGTAATATGGTACTTTCTCCTCTCGAGTCTGAAGAAAAAACTTTTGCTGGTACAAGATCTGGGAAAGAGTACCACAAAGACTATGAGGGATCCTCCAAAGAAGCAGAATGATGGTCGAAGCTGAACACAGATATACTTCTGTGGAAAAGGAATGTCTAGCTTTGGTTTTTGTCGTCCAAAAGATAAGGCATTATGTCACTGGACAGACTATTCATGTCATCTCCAGAATAAATCCCATTCGGGTATTGATGAGAAAACCGAGCATTCTTAATTCCAGGTTAGCTACCTGGACGATGTTGCTCACTCCTTATGACATGATTTATGTGCCTCAAAAAATCAGTGAAGGGCCAAGCGTTAGCTGATTTCTTAGCTGCTCATCCTATACCTGAAACTTCGAAGTTATATGAAGACATTCCAGACGAAGTAGTAGATTATAACATGACTTTGAAGAATGATATATGGCAATTATATTTTGATGGAGCATCACGAGTGGGACCTAAAGGCAATATTGTCTCTGGGTTAGGAATTGTTTTGGTTTCTCCTGACAAAATGGTCATATACCGTGCCTATTCTCTTAATGAACCATGCTCTAACAATGTAGCAGAATATAATGCTCTATTGATTGGTCTCCAAGTAGCAAAACAATTGGATATTGAATTCTTAGAGGCTTATGGAGATTCTCAATTGATCGTTAATCAAGTTAGAGGGACTTATGAAGTCAGAAATCCTGATCTCATCCCCTATCATCAGGTGGTAGTCGAGTTTGTCCTATCATTCAAAGGATTCTTCATTGAATTTGTACCACATTCTCAGAATGTGGAGGCTGATGCTCTTGCCAGTTTAGCTGCAGACTTGGCTGTCCCAATCCGAAGGCAAAATATAATTACTTTGTTGGACCGAGACTTATTCTGTGTGAAGAGTAATCTGCATATTGAGCAAAGTTATGTTACAGAGGCAAGTTCCCAGCAGAAAGATTGGAGAACTCCATTCATTGATTATGCAGTTCAAGGGATTTTGCCTGAAGATCCTAAAGAAGCTGCATCAATTAAGAGACGATCGTTTCGATTCTATTATGATTCATCTTTACATATGCTATATCGTCGTTCATATGACGGACTCTTGCTGCGCTGTCTCTCAGAAAGTGAAGCCAAACAAACACTGCGTGAGGCTCATGATGGTGTCTGTGGTGCTCATCAACCGGGTCCAAAGTTGCAAGATCGTATTCGAAGAATGGGGTATTATTGGCCCTCTATGATAGCAGATGCTGTAGACTATGCCAGAAGATGTAAAGCATGTCAGATTCATGCTGATTTTATTCATCAGCCGTCTGAATTTCTACATCCTACAGTAGCCTCCTGGCCTTTCGAAGCTTGGGATATGGACATCATTGGTCCTATTAACCCTCCTTCTGTCAAAGGACATCGGTTTATACTAGCTATAACTGATTACTTTTCGAAGTGGGCAGAGGCAGTTCCCCTTGCTGAAGTGAAAACATCTAATGTAATCAGCTTCATTAAACATCATGTCATTTATCGCTTCAGGATTCCTCGACGAATAATTCATGACAATGACCGCAATTTGCCAGTCAGGCATTTTATCGGTTCTGTGACAAAAATCGAATTCAAAATCTGGCTTCTACGGCTTATAATCCAACTGCTAATGGTTTAGCTGAAGCCTTCAACAAAATGATCATCAAACTTCTCAAAAAGTTTGTCTCTTCTAATAAAAGAGATTAGAATGAGAAGCTTGGAGAATGTTTATGGGCATATCGAACAACGGTCCAGACTCCTACTGGTTTTACACCATTTTTACTGGTTTATGGATGTGAAGCTGTCCTCCCATTGGAAATCCAGATCCCTTCTCTTCGAATAGCCATTGCTAATGAGCTAACTACGGAGAATAATGATCGCTTACGACTCCAAGAACTTGAAGGATTGGATGAGAAGCGTCTTCAAGCACAACAACACATTGAACTGTATCAAGCCCGCATATCTCGAACTTTTAATCGTAAAGTTAAGGAGAGGGTATTCAAAGTTGGCGAGCTTGTATTAGCTGTTCGGAGACCGATGGTGATGACTCACAAAAGCAAAGGGAAATTCCTAGCAAAATGGGAAGGCCCGTATGTAATTGAGTCCGTGTTCTCCAATGGTGCCTATCGGTTGTCAAAACCCAATGGAGATCTACTCATGCTGCCGATCAATGGCAAATTTCTTAAGAAATACTATGTATAAAAAGAGAAGACAGAACAAAAATAAAACTTCTTTTATTATTTTTGTTCAAGATAAAAGATTAAAGACGAGGGCCACTCCCTTCCTTATTGAATACATAGTCAGCCAATGCATAGAAGGCATCGTTTCCTGAACCCATAAATTTTTTACAGATGGTCATCCTCAATGCTTCTTCTTCAGGAGTTTTTCCTGGCTCTACTAAGAAAGCAGAGATGTCTTGGGGTGGCTTGGGCGTAGAAGAACTGTTGTCTACTTCGGTCGGACCCGTCACTATTGGCTTAGCAGGGCATGTCTCAATGACGTCCTCAATGTTCCTGAAGACTTCATTCTTTTGCTGTACATCCTCGGAAGACATTTCCAATAGAAGAGCAGAAATAAGAATGAAATGATTACAGAGAATTCTCACCTATTTATAGAAGAGGATTACTAATGAACTAGTCTCTGAAATTGAAAACAATTTTTTCATTTCTGAAAAGACTCGTCCATTCATGTTACCAGGTTCATCCATTTAATTATGGAATTGAATCGTCCTTTCTGTTCCCAAGAAATACGTTGATTCATCCACCGTTTTGACATTTACGCTCACAATATTTGTCTTCTTATTTTCCAGCTACCAAGGTTTGGTTAAGCTGACTTCTTGTTTCCGGGGAAAGGGATTTTATATCTTCTATTTTTATCAATTGATTAGAAAGTGGGATTCGCTATTTATCATATTTTCATGACCTCTGAATAAATATTAAATCTACTTTCTTTTCCTATCTATCACTTCTATTTGACCTCTGCATAGATATTAATATAATTTTCTTTTAAGTTCATATATGCTATTATGTCCATATTACCTCTGATAGTATCATATACTCTAAAATAGAAAATAAGATTTCATTTATCTATCATGTCCATATTACATCCAGATAGATACAAATTATTGATCATAGAAGAATCATCATTTTCATTCCCATATCATCAAAAAGTCTATTACATTTCTTAGATTTTCTTACAAGTTATAATGGAAATCTCTTACATTCTTGGATTTTCATTCTATACACCAACGATAACCTAATAGAGATCTATTTCTTCTTTGATCCTCTTTGACGGGTTCGTTGTTGGTGGCAGTTCCTGACTGTCTGAGCTCCAGTGGCAACCAGAACAGCAGGAATCAAACTCTGGTCTTCTCTCTCAGAAAAGAGAACCCCAGAGTATGGCAGCCCGAAGGCGTGTTGCTGCCAATACAATTGGTGGATTAGTGGCGGTACCTCAAAGGAGATAGGAATGTATCCAGCATTGGGATACGATTTCTAGTTCTGCCGTAAAAGGAACTCTACTACCCGATTTCTCGGGGTAGAGTTGACTCCACCATCCAACTCTCCGTGTATAAAGGCTCTTCCTACCAACAGAGGAAGACCCTTCTATCTCACGAAGAGTTCTGAGTTGTCTGATTTGTGCGTCAAAAGCGCATGAGCTCCCTGATGTTGATGTCAAAAGAACATACTTCACAACGTCAAAGTCACCAATGCCGGTTCTAGAAAAGCTGCTCAGCCAAACTTCTGCAGAAAAAACAATAAAGAAGAAGTATTTTAAACAGAAGTATCATCAGATGCGTATTGAACGCTAACTAAAAACAGATGACAAGGCTTTTACGCCGGTGCTTCACAAAGGCTTTTACGCCAGTGCTTCAGCAAGACTTTTATGCCAGTGCTTCAGCAAGGCTTTTACGCCAATACTTCAGCAAGGCTTTTACGCCGGTGATTCAGCAAGGCTTTTACGCCAGTGATTAAAATAAGGCTTTTACGCCAGTGATTCAGCTAGGCTTTTACGCCAATACTTCGGCAAGGATTTTACGCCAATGCTTTAGCAAGTTTTTACGCTCATGAATAGATGTTTTCAACAAAAAAAATTCGAAGACAGATATTTGCTTACAATCGGACTTACCATTTAAGTTGAATGGTTTAGCTATAATAGTGGTTGAATCCACATTTGAAGACTGGACGTACAAAAGAACACCGTGGGAAAGCTTCACCATCCTCATTTGTTGGAGAACAACATCACAGAAAGTTATCTTCAGAGGAATGAATACGAGAATATATGAAACATTCTCGGCTATTTATAAAGGCTGAAGAACTGTTGGGATGAGTCTATTTCGGGGGAAGATCCTATTTAAAGGCTCTCGTAACCACAAGACAAATGCCACGTGTTGGTTTGTTTCTTGGGAATTAACAACCACAGAAGCAGTCAAAAAAAGTGCATAAACAAGTACGCGTCAATAGATGAGGTTAACAGCAAAATTTTATTTATAAAGGGGGAAGTGGACCCCTATAGATAAAAGATTCGCAATACATAAAAACGTCATTTTTTTCTCTCCTTCGTTGGGCTGACGAAGGGAGATACCTAGTTCATGCATATTGTGAATCCCGGAGCGGCGCATCAGATTAAGAAACGCTTCGGCATCTCCTGGCCCTTCGTACGCAATTGGAGGACCACCATCAATGCGACTAAAGACTGCAGGAGTCACTCCAAAACACTCTAAAAGGTTGCACGCTCGCTCGAAATCAAGCCTGGAGCTCGAAGCCTCTTTGCTGGTAATCTCGTTCTTTGGCGCCATGACAAAACAAGGATGAATGTCAAGAATAAAGAATTTGTCCTTATTTATACAAACCAAAGCAACTCTTCACATTCCTCGTTGGAAACTGCTTACTCGGGAAGATGAAGAGACATTCAAAAGTTTTGAGAAAGAAATTTATTGTGACGGTTAAGTATTGACCGACATTAATTTTCTTTTGAAAAGTACGCCGACTGTTGGACATCCCAGCTTTTACGCGGATGGCTGTTGCGTTTCCCAAATTTTACGCTGGCAGCTCAAATCTCAACTTTTACGCTTCTGTTCAAAGTGTTTCAAATGTTGGAGATATTTGAAAACTTTGAAGGGGGTCTTGTAGGAGCGTAAAAAGTGCTTCAAAGAAAGAGTCATCCCATTCATAAATGATCATTTTTTACACCAAACAGAGCGGGTAATCTCTTTTACGCCCAAATCTAGGCTAATCAATTTACGCCTAAGCAGGCTGATCATTTTACGCTTGGGTCTACACCTATGATTTTATGCCAAGGACAGAGCAGCCTCTTTTACGCTGGACAAAGCTGTCAAATCTCGTATTTAATGTAAACTCTGACATAAAGATATTAATGATGGCATTTACCACAGAATTCAATAGAATTTGTCTTATACAAAGACCATTGTTGTCGTTTATGGGGATCGAGCTACTTCACGGTCACTGTATGGTTTCTTTTACGCACGGAGTTTTGCATGAGTTCTTACGCTCATAAAACAATGTGTGCGTAAAGTCTATTTGAGCCATTTTACGCTCAAGGTTATTCAATAACCACTTTACGCGGGAAATCTATGACAAAGCTATTTTACGCTCATCTTACTGCTTTACGCCCAGAGGATGTTGGGGCTATTTTTACGCCCTATTCTTTCTAGCCAGTTTGGAACGCGGTTTGCCTACATGGCCTTCATGCCACATATTTCGAAGAACGTGTGTACATGTATCCTATTCTTACTGAAATGATGGGACGCGTGTCAACGTATGCAAAGGATGACTCTGATCATGGGTGGCAGTTGTTAGCGTAAAGACAGATTTTGATGCTCTTTTACGCACAGAAGCCCCAGTCTATAAATAGACTCATTTTTCTCAAAGACGGGAAAGGACAGAAGAAAAGACACAGAGAGACAGGAGAGAATACAGAGATCAGAACTTCGAGATTTTGATTCTCCAGAGCATTCTTCTTCAACTTTTCTTTCAGAACAGAGTGAAGCAAAGCAGGAAAGCATTCGGCCTCGCCATCAGTGCCCAAGTGCGTCGATACCTTTCTGGTGACTTAGTTCTTCCAAGTTGTTCTACTTCAAGCAGTGATCTTCATCATCATCGTATGGTCCAAGGAACAAAGTGATCATTTACAGATCAGACTTCCATAGCAATACTTTCCAGAATCAAATTTGTACTTCTTGTACTTTTTCTCGTTTTATTTTCAAAATCCAACTTTTGTTTGGCAATTTTGTTAAGTGAAACACAAATATCTATCAACCCAATAACAAAAAATATATATATCACACACTAAAATACATGTATGACTAATAACTCCTACCTAGAGAACTTGGGTCGTCCTAGTCACGTATTACCTTATGTTATCTATGACACTTATAATTATATCGTCTAGAACTAGGTCACACTAGCCTCTATAATCATTATTTGCTAATAATGTGTATTGTAAGTTGTAGGTTTAAATATCAAGTTTGTACCTCGTTATTCGTACAACAAAATCTACGATACCTAAATCGAGATAAAATGATCAACCACAAGGTTAACAATCATATCATGGCGATCCACATGGTCAACTTGTCAATTTTAGCAATGTGAGATCACTTGAATCGACTGATCTCAGTTTCGATGCACGAATTCCGAAATACGAACATACATAGGAATTAATTATAATTAATGGTGATACATAAAAAAAGAATCTACAGACGTCGTCAGATGATTAGACAAACATCACCTACATATTCAGTATAGTCAAATTAGCTAAAATAGCCTACTCATAAGTCCAATTTGGACACAGAAAGAAAATAGTAATTTTTTGGTCAAAATAATATCCGTCATTGGACTCAATTTGCACCAAAAAATATGCCAGGATAAAATTCTACTAAACCTAAAAAATTATACGTCTATGAGTCCAGAATGCCGATATGAACCCAACGGTATATCCGGAATTGGATTTCGATGAGCCGATCTCAAAATGTTTCGTTGACCCGGACATTGGGACCTGGTTTGTACGAAAATACATGCCAAAGCCAAAGTACTCTAAATCTTGCAATATATATGTCAATGATTTCAAAACAATGATATGAACCTAACGGTATATCTAGAATTGGATTCCAATGAGCCGATCTCAAAATTGTTTATTGACCCGGATCGTGGGACCCGATTTGTACCGAAATGCATGTCGGAGCCACGTTGCTCCAAACTCAGCAAATTATATATATATTTTTAGGTAGAATGGTGCCACGATGGAATCCGGAGTCCCGAGTTCAAAATTGGAATTTTATAAGTTAGAAATTACGGTTTCGAGAGGCCAACTTTGGCGTCAATTTTAACCAACCAAACGTCATCCTATGAAACTGAAATTTTTATGGTACTATAATGCCTGTGGTTCGTATTACGTATTTTGGAAATACGTGTATGTGTCTTTTCTTGTATTATTCCTTGTTTAGCTCTCGGTTTGGGTTGGCTTGGTTCGGTCGGCACAATGCTTGGTTCATCATGGGCCAAGGGTGGAACACCTTAGCCTATGCTTCTCCTTCATTTCCACCACAACCCCCCCCCCTCTTTATTATCCCCACCAACCTTCTCTCTCCTCCATAATTCTCATTTACTTCTCCTTCCCCCACCATTACTCTTCTCCACCAACCAAGAACACCATAGGCAAGTGCAACTTGCTTCCACAAGAGAACTCCTTTTGATGGTTTCATTAGCTTCTCCTCATGATTCTAAACCACATTAGAACTTGTCATTTTCTATTTTGAGGCTTTAATTCTTGTAGATCTAGAGTTTTGCTATTTTCGGATTTTTGGTGTTTTGATCTATCAAACTTCCTTGTTTTCAAGTTTTGATGGTTCCATGTTTTAGAGAATTTTATTCTACCCAATTTTGACCTTTAGAAAGTTGGATTCGGACTTGTTTTGACCAAGATTTGGATAATTGAAACTTAGATTCAACTTTAGAGTTCTTGCTGTTCTTGCCATTTGGAGAAGACAGTGAACAGTGAGCAAGCTTTTTAGCTTATGCCGCTGAGCTGTACGCTGCTCTTTAGCGAGCGTACGCTAGCCTTCGTACGCTGCTCTTTAGCGAGCGTACGCTAGCCTTCGTACGCTGCTCTTTAGCGAGCGTACGCTAGCCTTCGTACGCTGCTCTTTAGTGAGCGTACGCTCACCTTGATACGCTGCCTGTTGGCAGCAGTCTTGAGCGTACGCTAGCTTGAGCGTACGCATGCCTTGGTACGCTAGCTTAAGCGAGCAAGGCGTACGCTGGCCCCTTTCGTACGCTAGCTCGAGCGTACGCAGTCTTGAGCGTACGTTGACCTGTAGCTTGGGCGTGCCCTTGTGTACGCTGACCCTTGCGTACGCTTCCCATTGGAAGTGTATGGATCCTTTGGTACGCAGTCTTGAGCGTACGCTAGCCTGAGCGTAGCCTGGCTTGAGCGTAGCCTGATTACCCTTGACCTTCTGTAGCCTTGTATATTAATATTTTATTAGATATTTAACGTCCATTTTATATCCTTACGCCTTTTGTCATGAACTTGATAATCATGGATTTGTTTAATATGTTTGGAAAGGATAACTGAGCCTGACACGATAGTGACCCGTAGTGGTGCACTACTGACATAATGACCTGACATGACCTGATAGTGGCCCGTCGTGGTGCACTCCTGACTAGTATACTTGACATGATAAACCTGACATGTTATATCTTGATAAGCTATTGCGACGGCTACCTGACATGACATGACCTGTATAAATAACCTGGACACCATGGGCGATTGTGCTTGTACAAATAATCCAGTCCTGTCTTGCATCATATCTAGGAGGGGACTCCTGAGTACCACGGTCAGGAGTACCTACTAAAATGGACTAAGGTTAACAACTAGATTAATACATTAGTCATGAAGAGATTTTCCAGCTACAGACAATCCCGTTACCTGGGCGCGCTTGGGATCTGTAGCCTGCCGTCGAGTAGGGCACATTTTCAGTACACTGTCATGTGTTGCACCCTTCAAACTGTTTAAGGGTACATGCGTTTCCTGGACGATGTACCCACCTGAATTCAACCCTAATCTCTCGACCTGGGTGACCTGGATGGTCTGCAGGGCTTGTGGCTGTGGAATAATCTCACTGCATCTTGTTAGTAATTAGGCATGTGATAACCTTAGTTAGTTAAAGTATCAAGCAATAATTCTTGCTTGGCCGGGAAATGATTGGATGGAGTCTAACCAGTCTAGTCTTGCCCTGACCTTGTTCCAGATCACTGCATGACTTGAATGCTTGTATTTACTTTACCGATAAATGGTGAGAAACCAAGCTCCGTTCAGACGAAGGGTTACAACTCCGGTCCTTGTTTGATTATGGGTTGTAACCTGGCTATCTGAATAGTTCCATGGTTATCTCGTCGTATATCATCCTGATATGTTACCTTTTATTCCAGTCCTTATTTTATTTATATTTATATTCCTGTGCTGATTGTTGGTTTTAGTTCTTAAGTGAAGCTTCCTTTGTGGCACTTGCTCTTTCTGGGGTCTGACCCAGCTGGTTTTGTGTGGCCAGATTTTGGAGCAGCTCCAGAGGATCTACCGACTTCCCAGCCAGATGGTGGCCACTAGACGGAACCCTGGCAACGAGTGGGTTATTTTTGGCTCTCCTGCTCCATTGTAAAAATATTCTTTTGAGGCATTTAGCCGACGAGCACCTGTTTAGCTCGATTGCACTTACTTGCTATCTGCCTACGGGCTGTAACATGATTAACAGATCCTAGGGTTGATCATGTATGACTGAACTCTTGCTAGTCCTAACATTTTGTAATGACTAGCTTCATGATCAGTTGAATATGTAATGTTTGGGACGCCTTACTATTGTATATTTAATGATCATACATCTTGTAACATTTACTTACTTGCTTGTGATTGATACACTAGACTTGTTCATGACCTTAAGAGACTGTTGGCTTGTAGATAAACCCTCATGTATCTAGACAGCCGTGACCGTATAGCGAGATGGATTCCATTTCATATACGTAGCTGGCTATGTCTGCCCCCGCTCTCCAGTATTCTGGTTCTGGGGCGTGACATAGTTTAAGTGGTGGCCCATGCAGGTCTTGTAAATCAAGATATGTGAGGGTTTACCGAATAGATGTCTCAATCAGTATTCGTCCTTGATCTCTGCTCGTATCTTCTGAATCCCTGGATTCTTGTCCTAATCATATGCTTGTATCGTTGATCTGTCCTGGTCCTTCCTTATTGTTCCCTATGTCGTCTTCTTCAGCGGCATTGTTCATGGTCCTACCGACCAACAAGACGGAGTACCTCCCGCGGACCAGCAGCAACCTGAAGACCAAGCCCAGCATTCCGGAGTAGCCTCCAGAGTCGTGCCTTCTGGCGGAGAGCCACCAGTCCAGCCAGTTCAACCTGTAGAACATGATGACGGTACTTTGGTAGGACTCGTCAGGACCTTGATAGCTTCCCAAGACCGGCGTGGAGATGCCTTGCACCAGGCAATGGCGGATGCTTTGACTAGAGGTGGTCATCCAGGGAACAGTACGGCCAACAGCTTCAAGCGCTTGAACCCTCCATTCTTTGACGGTAGTGAAGATGCTATCGCAGCAGATGCATGGCTTCAGGACACAGAAGTGATTCTAGAAGCAGCCAGGACCTCAGAGAACGAGAAGGTGGCCGTTGTGCGCCTGCAGTTATTAGATCTTGCCCGCAGTTGGTGGGCAGCGCAGGCCGTTGGATTAGCAGTACCCATTGCTTGGACAGTATTCAGAGAGAGATTCCAGACCAAGTATTTCGATGCCGTGGCTCGGTATGATCTGCAGACGAGGTTTACCAATCTGAAGCAAGGAGGCAGGACGGTCGACGGATATGCGGCCGAGTTTTCCAGACTCAGTCGGTTTGCTCCCACCTTGGTGACATCCGAGTATGATAGAGCCCAGCGGTTCCAGCAGGGACTTCACCTGGAGATCTTGTTGGCAGTTGAGCAGTTTGAGCATCAGACTTTTGATGCAGTCTTGAGAACAGCCCGGAGGTATGAGTATACCTCCCAGAGGATTGTGGATAGGGCCGGAGGTCGGAAGAGATCTCACGGCCAGATGAATCAGTCTTCAGCCCCGGCCCCGGCAGCCAGGGCTTTGACTATTGGAGCTCCGAGGCGAACGGCCTCAGTAACGTCGGTTCAGCATTCCACTCCGACGTACCCTCAGCAGCAGCAGAAGCAGAAGCAGTCTTCCGTAGTGGGATGTTCTCATTGTGGAAAGCCAGGCCATGTGGTGGCAGAGTGTCGCAGGGCACAGGGATTGTGTCTGGCTTGTGGAGCACCAGACCATAGGGTTGGATCCTGCCCGAACAGGGGTGGTTCATCATCGTCCAACCTTTCTAGCTCTTCGGTGAGAGGACCAGCTCCGGTCCAGCAGCAGCAGTATCCATTGCCGAGGCCCTTGCCGCCTCAGTCCCAGGCATTTCAACAACATAGCCCCCAGCAGTATGCGCAAGCCCAAGCCTTGAGTCAGAGTAGGCAGCGAAGGTTTCAGCAGAGGGGACCAGCACCCCGAGGGCATGGTCAGGCTATGGTGATGACCATGGAGGAAGGATTGGCACCAGGAGAGGTAGTGGCAGGTACTATTCTCGTCAACTCCTTTCCAGCTTCAGCTTTATTTAATTCTGGTGCATTGCATTCTTTTATGTCTGCACGATTCACGACACGGGTAGGATTGGAGCCCGAGTCATTATCAGTAAGGCTCAATATACTTACTGGTAACGGACTTGTGGGAGTATATAGAGTGTTTTCCTCGTGTCGGATCGTAGTTAGCGGTAGAGAATTCCCCGCTAGGTTGATAGAGTTCCCGATGGCCGATTATGACGTGGTCTTAGGGATGGATTGGTTGAGGAACCAGTATGCTAGAATAGACTGCCATATTAGTAGGGTTGTTTTTAGCATTCCAGGCGAGCCGGAGTTTTCTTTCTCCAGAGGCGAAGTTGAGTCATCTCCTCCAGTATTACGGATGGCAGTAGCAGCAGTTCAGTTGCCCAGGATAGTGGATGAGTTCTCAGATGTTTTTCCAGAGGAGCTTCCAGGTATGCCTCCGGAGCGGGAGATCGAGTTCACTATAGACTTGATTCCCGGGACAGCCCCAGTGTCAGAGAGAGTCTACAGGATGGCACCGTCAGAGTTGGAGATATTGTACCAGATGATTGAAGAGCTTAGAACCAAGGGATTCATTCGTGCTAGTGGATCGCCTTGGGGAGCCCCGATGCTTCTTGTGAAAAAGAAGGATGGTACGTCTAGGTTATGTGTTGATTATCGTACCTTGAACTCAGTGACAATCAAGAACAGATACCCTCTTCCGAGGATAGATGACTTGTTTGATCAACTCAAGGGGGCTTCAGTATTCTCGAAGATTGATTTGCGCTCAGGTTATCATCAGATCAGAGTCAGAGAGCAGGACATCCCGAAGACGGCTTTTAGATCGAGATATGGGTATTGGGAGTTCCTTGTTATGCCTTTTGGAGCAACCAATGCGCCGGCAGTATTCATGGACCTCATGAATCGCATCTTCATGCCTTACTTGGATCAGTTTGTGATTGTGTTCTTAGATGACATTCTGGTCTACAGCAAGAGTGAGGCGGAGCATGAGCAGCATCTTCGTGTGGTTCTTCAGACTCTCAGAGAGCACCAGTTATATGCCAAGTTCAGTAAATGTGAGTTCTGGCTCGATCGCATTTCGTACTTGGGTCATATCATCACTCGAGGAGGAGTAGAAGTGGATCCCCAGAAGATTGTGGCTATTGAGTCATGGCCAGTGTCCAGCACAGTTGCAGAAGTTCGCAGTTTCCTCGGATTGGCTGGCTATTACCGGCGATTTGTTTCAGACTTTGCTCGAATTTCAGCGCCATTGACGCAGTTGACCCGCAAGGATGCACAGTTTACTTGGACAGCAGAGTGTCAGAGTTCTTTTGAGCAGTTGAAGCGAGGCCTGATAACAGCTCCTATTCTTACGCTTCCAGATGGGACCGGAGGATTCTCAGTGTACTGTGATACTTCAGGCAGAGGTTTAGGATGTGTTCTGATGCAGCATGGGAAGGTGATAGCTTATGCGTCACGACAACATCGTGATCATGAGAGGAATTACCCAACCCATGACTTGGAGCTGGCAGCAGTGGTGTTTGCACTTAAGTTGTGGAGGCACTACTTGTACAGAGATATGGTAGAGATTTTCACTGACCACAAGAGCCTGAAGTATGTTTTCACCCAGAAGGATCTTAACATGCGTCAGAGGAGGTGGCTGGAGCTTCTTGTGGATTATGATGTCAGCTTGCAGTATCATCCTGGGAAGGCCAATGTCGTAGCAGATGCATTGAGCAGGAGAGCCGGAGCTTATTTCCTAACAGCGCAACCAGAGTTGTTAGCAGATCTTCAGAAGATGGGTATTGAAGTTGTTCTCCCTTCCAGTATGGCGTTGATGGCCAGCATGCAAGTTCAGTCCACTATAGTCGAGAGGATCCGGGTGGCGCAGTCGGCAGATTCCAAGCTTCAGCGACTCAGAGCAGAGTGTGAAGCAGGACGAAGACCAGAGTTATGTATTCATGAGGATGGTACACTTAGGCATGGTAAGCGTCTTTGTGTACCCAGTGGAGATATCAGACAGGAGATCATGTCAGAGGCGCACAGTTCTCAGTATTCCATCCATCCTGGCAGTACGAAGATGTACCGTGATATCCGTCAGCACTTCTGGTGGAATGGCATGAAGCGGGAGATAGCTCGGTTTGTCTCTCGGTATTTGGTTTGCCAACAGGTTAAAGCCGAACATCAGAGACCGGCTGGACTTCTTCAGCCCTTACCGATTCCAGAATTGAAGTGGGAGCATGTGACCATGGATTTCGTGACTGGATTACCTAGATCACCAGCTAGTAGAGATGCTATTTGGGTCATTGTGGATAGGCTTACCAAGGTAGCGTACTTTTTCCCGTTCAGAGTTGGTCAGTCGACGGCTCAGCTAGCAGAGATGTACCTCAGGCAGATTGTCAGATTGCACGGTGTCCCAGTCAGTATCACCTCGGACCGAGATTCAAGGTTTACGTCGCACTTTTGGTGTAGCTTGCAAGAGAGTTTAGGAACTCATCTCCAGTTCAGTTCAGCATATCACCCGCAGACAGATGGCCAGTCGGAGCGCACGATCCAGACTCTTGAAGACATGTTGCGGTCTTGTACACTTGACTTCGGTGGTTCATGGGAAGATCATTTGCACCTGGTAGAATTCTCATACAATAATAGTTTCCAGGCCAGTATCCAGATGGCACCGTTCGAGGCACTGTATGGCAGAAAGTGCAGATCCCCGTTAGCCTGGGATGATGTTGGAGAGAGGCAGATGCTTGGTCCAGAAATGATTGCTCAGACCGTTGAAGTAGTCAGGCGAGTCAGAGATCACCTTCGAGTTGCCCAAGATCGCCAGCGCCATTGGGCCGATTCTCATCGGCGCCCTCTCGAGTTCTCGGTCGGCGATCATGTATTCCTGAGGATTTCGCCTAACCGTGGTGTCATTCGTTTCGACGTACGGGGAAAGCTTAGTCCTAGGTATATAGGACCGTTTGACATTCTGGAGCGAGTAGGAGATGTATCCTATCGTCTCGCTCTTCCACCGTCGCTAAGCGAGGTGCATGACGTGTTCCATGTATCCCAATTACGACGGTACATCCCGGACCCGAGCTACATCCTGGATCATTCGGAATTGGTTGTTGGTACCAACCTTTCGTATGAGGAGAGGCCTGTGTCTATATTGGATCGAAGAGAGAAGATCCTCAAGAACAAGACTATCAAGTTAGTCCGAGTTGCTTGGGGTCATCACTCTTTGGGGGAGTCAACGTGGGAGCGTGAGGATGATATTCGATCACGATATCCCGACTTGTTTGACTCGTGAGGTATAATGTCTTTCTTATGCCTCATGCCATCAATTCCTTGCTTGCATGATTGATTGATTGCCTAGTATAATTGCCTGTGAATAGTGTAGCTTGTTCTTGTCCCTCTAGCCTCTTAATTAAATTTCGAGGACGGAATTCTTTTAAGTTGGGTAGAGTTGTAATGCCTGTGGTTCGTATTACGTATTTTGGAAATACGTGTACGTGTCTTTTCTTGTATTATTCCTTATTTAGCTCTCGGTTTGGGTTGGCTTGGTTCGGCCGGCCCAATGCTTGGTTCATCATGGGCCAAGGGTGGAACACCTTAGCCTATGCTTCTCCTTCATTTCCACCACAACCCCCCCTCTTTATTATTCCCACCAACCTTCTCTCTCCTCCATAATTCTCATTTACTTCTCCTTCCCCCACCATTACTCTTCTCCACCAACCAAGAACACCATAGGCAAGTGCAACTTGCTTCCACAAGAGAACTCCTTTTGATGGTTTCATTAGCTTCTCCTCATGATTCTAAACCACATTAGAACTTATCATTTTCCATTTTGAGGCTTTAATTCTTGTAGATCTAGAGTTTTGCTATTTTCAGATTTTTGGTGTTTTGATCTATCAAACTTTTTTGTTTTCAAGTTTTGATGGTTTCATGTTTTAGAGAATTTCATAATACCCAATTTTAACCTTTTGAAAGTTGGATTCGGACTTGTTTTGACCAAGATTTGGATAATTGAAACTTAGATTCAACTTTAGAGTTCTTGCTGTTCTTGCCATTTGGAGAAGACAATGAACAGTGAGCTAGCTTTTTAGCTTATGCCGCTGAGCTGTACGCTGCTCTTTAGCGAGCGTACGCTAGCCTTCGTACGCTGCTCTTTAGCGAGCGTACGCTAGCCTTCGTACGCTGCTCTTTAGCGAGCGTACGCTAGCCTTCGTACGCTGCACTTTAGTGAGCGTACGCTCACCTTGATACGCTGCCTGTTGGCGGCAGTCTTGAGCGTACGCTAGCTTGACCGTACGCGTGCCTTGGTACGCTAGCTTAAGCGAGCAAGGCGTACGCTGGCCCCTTTCGTACGCTAGCTCGAACGTACGCAGTCTTGAGCGTACGCTAGCTTGAGCGTACGTTGACCTGTAGCTTGGGCATGCCCTTGTGTACGCTGACCCTTGCGTACGCTTCCTATTGGAAGTGTATGGATCCTTTGGTACGCAGTCTTGAGCGTACGCTAGCCTGAGCGTAGCCTGGCTTGAGCGTAGCCTGATTACCCTTGACCTTCTATAGCCTTGTATATTGATATTTTATTAGATATTTAACGTCTATTTTATATCCTTACGCCTTTTGTCATGAACTTGATAATCATGGATTTGTTTAATATGTTTGGAAAGGATAACTGAGCCTGACACGATAGTGACCCGTAGTGGTACACTACTGACATAATGACCTGACATGACCTGATAGTGGCCCGTCGTAGCGCACTCCTGACTAGTATACTTGACACGATAAACCTGACATGTTATATCTTGATAAGCTGTTGCGACGGCTACCTGACATGACATGACCTGTATAAATAACCTGGACACCGTGGGCGATTGTGCTTGTACAAATAATTCAGTCCTGTCTTGCATCATGTCTAGGAGGGGACTCCTGAGTACCACGGTCAGGAGTACCTACTAAAATGGACTAAGGTTAACAACTAGATTAATACATTAGTCATGAAGAGATTTTCCAGCTACAGGCAATCCCGTTACCTGGGCGTGCTTGGGATCTGTAGCCTGCCGTCGAGTAGGGCACATTTCCAGCACACTGTCATGTGTTGCACCCTTCAAACTGCTTAAGGGTACATGCGTTTCCTGGACGATGTACCCACCTGAATTCAACCCTAATCTCTCGACCTGGGTGACCTGGATGGTCTGCAGGGCTTGTGGCTGTGGAATAATCTCACTGCATCTTGTTAGTAATTAGGCCTGTGATAACCCTAGTTAGTTAAAGTATCAAGCCGTAATTCTTGCTTGGCCGGGAAATGATTGGATGGAGTCTAACCAGTCTAGTCTTGCCCTGACCTTGTTCCAGATCACTGCATGACTTGAATGCTTGTATTTACTTTACCGATAAATGGTGAGAAACCAAGCTCCGTTCAGACGAAGGGTTACAACCCCAGTCCTTGTTTGATTACGGGTTGTAACCTGGCTATCTGAATAGTTCCATGGTTATCTCGTCGTATATCATCCTGATATGTTACCTTTTATTCCAGTCCTTATTTTATTTATATTTATATTCCTGTGCTGATTGCTGGTTTTAGTTCTTAAGTGAAGCTTCCTTTGTGGCACTTGCTCTTTCTGGGGTCTGACCCAGCTGGTTTTGTGTGGCCAGATTTCGGAGCAGCTCCAGAGGATCTACCGACTTCCCAGCCAGATGGTGGCCACTAGACGGAACCCTGGCAACGAGTGGGTTATTTTTGGCTCTCCCGCTCCATTGTAAAAATATTCTTTTGAGGCGTTTAGCCGACGAGCACCTGTTTAGCTCGATTGCACTTACTTGCTGTCTGCCTACGAGCTGTAACATGATTAACAGATCCTAGGGTTGATCATGTATGACTGAACTCTTGCTAGTCCTAACATTTTGTAATGACTAGCTTCATGATCAGCTGAATATGTAATGTTTGGGACGCCTTACTATTGTATATTTAATGATCATACATCTTGTAACATTTACTTACTTGCTTGTGATTGAGACACTAGGCTTGTTCATGACCTTAAGAGACTGTTGGCTTGTAGATAAACCCTCATATATCTAGACAGCCGTGACCGTATAGCGAGATGGATTCCATTTCATATACGTAGCTGGCTATGTCTGCCCCCGCTCTCAAGTATTCTGGTTCTGGGGCGTGACAGGTACGAAGGTGGTTATACCTGCTACGTAGCAGGGTTGGCAGTTCATCAACCGAAGCTTCGACAAGAGAAACGAATTCGTGAAGTTGGCTCCATAAAATTGTCCAAAATAAACGTAATTTAAATAGTCAACTTGGCGGCCAGTTTTGATCTATCAAACGATCAAATTAATGGTTGAAATTTTAGGTAACCAAAAGGGTATATACCAAGATTGAGATGAAAAAATTGGATCAACGATCCAATGGTCAGATTGTCCAAAAAATGTATCCAAAGTTGCTGCGACGAAGTACGATTTCTGAGTTCCAAACTCGTGCGTCACGACGGGATTCCGTACAAAATGCACGAATCGCCTATGCGGTGCATCGGGGAGAACGGTGGCGGCTCGGGAGTGTTCCCCGGAGGTGCACTGTCTTGTGGGGGCGGTCAAGATGATGGTTGGCAGTGGTTGGCCGTCACCATTGCGCCCGTGCGCCCGCTGCTTGATGTTCTTACATTGCACGCACGCGTGTGTGGCCGTGGGGGTCGCCACCGCTGCGAGGGTCGCATCCGGCGTTGCATGGTCATGTGTCGACTGTGCATAGGTGGTGCACAGGTGGCGTCAAGGAAACATCGGCAGCAGCTGCACGTGGCAGCTGTTGGTTGTCTCACGGACATGCATGAAGAAGAGGATGGTGATAGTGGTGAGGGGCTTTATAAAGACAGGAAGCAATGAGAGGGAGGAAATGAGAGAATAAAGAAGAAGAAGAAGAAGTATTGTAAGAATATGAAGGAAGCAGGAACACTATTTTCGGCTAGGGTTTCTCTATTTTCCAAACAAACAGCCATATATACACATACAATTTGCTTTAGGTTGGGCTTGGGCCTGGTTGATAGATAACCAATTGCAAAAATTCTATGATTTGTATTGGCTAAATTCGATTTTTAGGGTTTTGCTAAATCAGAACTATGCTTGCTACTTAATAGGTCATCCTTAGAATTTCTAATTAACTTAAATTAGATTTACTTATAACATATACAATGATATATTTATATAAACGACTATATATAAGGCCCGTGTCCCAACATTTATATATACAAACGTATGGGTTGTAAATTATCATTATTGACGGTCACACTTTCATCAAAGACCTAAATTTTATTTAGTAAATAAGCGCTTGGAATTATTTAATCATAACAATATTTAGGATAGGGAGATTTGGGTTGGTTGGATATCCTTAAGGAAGTAAGCTTGTCAGGGCCCAAACACAAATACCATGTACATAAGGATTTGTGAGGTAAAAAGAAAAAAGAATAGGGAAAAAAAGCCCATTTATAAACTTATATGGGGCTGGCCAAGGGAATTAAACAAATATTCATTAAAAGTTGGCCCAGGGGAAATATAATTTATTCAGTCCAAGGTAATTTAGTTAGGTTGGACTAAAAGAACATTTGCTATAATATTAATTGTCTCTAACATATAGGGCAAAAGATAATTTCGATTCTAATAGCAATAATAATATAGAATTAGTCAAATTGGAATTAGGTTAACAATTAAGAGGCCCAAATAATATATTAAAAACCATATATATATATATATATATATATATATATATATATATATATATATATATATATATATATATATATATATATATATATATATATATGTATGTATATATATATATGCGAATTTAGATTAATTATGATCATTGATAAAATAATAGTATGTGGGAGCTCAATTGGTTGGCACACAAGTGGCATGTGTGTAGCAGACTCAAAATCTATGAAAACCATATATTGGGTCGATTAGGTTGGATCGATGTCGAGCCCAAAATCAAATAGGAAGTTTGGTCAAGTATTACTATAGATGGTCAAATAGCCTAAATTGACCAGAAAATTGTGTGATATAAATAGAATACAAGGGAACAAGTTTGAGCGGAACATGATATATCAAAATAAAGATAAACTTGTCTACTGTAAAACTCATAAAGAAAGTTTCGAGAGATTGGCATACCTGACGCTCCAAAAATTAATGGTCAAAACTAATTATAAAAAATATTTATTAAAAATAATTTATTTAAAAAATTTAAAAGAAACCCTAAAATTCAGGTGGCTCACATCATACCCACCTTAGAAGAATTTTGTCCTCGAAATTAAAAACTGAAAGAGTAACAAGGAGGTCATAAAGGATTTGGCTGTATATTCCAGAAAGAATAGCACGATCGTATCACCTATAGTTGACCTCGAATGAGATGATGATAATAATATTGGGAGCAAGATAAGTTGAGAAGAAGGGCAAAGGATTCGTTCGTACAAGAAGGGAACGACTAGGAGAAACATGGAAACTTTGTCTAGGTAACGGGGTACCGAAGTTAAGAGATCGATAATATGGTTAGGGATAGGCTACAACTCTTGGGGACTTGGGCACTCTCGATTCCCTAATAATTTGTCTGTCTGATGGTGACATCTCCAAGCTATCCATCCATGCACGTACATCTTTGCCATGATCATTCATTAAAGATTCTACAGATATTATCTCCCTAGGCTATTGCATGCATCTAACAAGTTCAAGCTAATCTAATACTATGAACACTCAATATGGCTATATATGATAATAACAATCTTATCCATATTCTCTACTCCAGATGTTGGTGTCTCCTGATCATCTGTCATGGACAGACATGCAACTAAAGTCTAATTAACATCTAGATAAACTAAGGCCCTCTTAATCATAAACTGGCGTTTATCCTTTAGAACCCTTCAGGTCAAAAAGAAACCTTTTTGTATACTCTAAAATGTAGGTCCTCCTCGAGATATGTTTATTTGTCAACATTGCCTGGTTTCATCCATCCTTCCATTCTCATTCATAACTAGTTGGTTTTGTTGCCCCTTAGTAGACACCATTATTTCATCAACCATGCATGGTATCCTTATATTAATTTCTCTCAATCCTCCTCAATGGTACCTACAATCATGTGTAGCCAACTATTTAACTCCTAGCTTAATTTAGGTTCAACTTAGGGATTCATCGACTATAATCACCCTACCATGATAGCCACATAAAGAACTATAAACCACCCAATCTACCTATGAGTCATACTACGTCCAGTCCCTACTAATACTGTCAACAGCCAGGCCAACAACTTACAAGTAGGTCATCCACTGATGGCTTACTTAATTTACTATGACTCAATACTGCACCTCCTTCTTAATCATGTGTCCACCATGTACAATCCATTGGTTTATGGCAATCGTTCCTTGAATCATCTTCTTACTAATCATATGCTATATCATCACTGATATTATATTTACTCTTTAATTAGCTCCTATTTCATCGTTAACTAGGACACTCATGACCATAATCAGGCTCTCATTTCGAGCCCTCCACTGTACCTATGAAATCCTTCCATGTTGAATACGTTAGTACGAAGTTTAACTTACTCATTCTGCCAAACAGTCTTTCTCTCCTTCTTCTACTCATCAATAGTGACATATTCCTCAAGGCTACATCATGCATTCATTTAAGCAATCATAACCTCATTTCAATCCTGGCTACTTCTCCTCTCATCTTGTTAGTAAGTCCACTATAATCTAAAATTACTCATTAACTTTCGAAGTTATAGTTACAGTCTTCAAAACCTTCATGTATTCACTCTCCAAAATGGCAAGGATATTATTCAATTTCTCTATTTTGTGGCTAAATCTATCGCCAATGAAATCTACCAGTTCGCTTCGTGTAGGCACTCTTAATTGGCTCTAAGTTTTATATAGTCAATAACTCTTAGTAGGCTATGTCATGTCTCATACCGCTAGTCACTTATACCCAGCCTAGTAGCTTAACCCAATTAACCTTGAAGGACACTTACCCCCTCATAACTACCCAACCATTATGAATACATCAATAACATATCTTAGTTATACTCTATAATATAACTATAAAGGTTATCTAATTCAGCCATTATATCATAAAGGTAATAAGGACCTAAGACTGGGTCGAACAATCCATACCATTACCAATTATGGTTAGGGTCAAGCAAAGCAGGAAGATAGTTGAAATATTTTCAAGAATGATATGAAGCCAAGCTAGATGCGTAGGACGTAGTCTAGGTAAAACTCAAGAACCATATACCTCCATGATTATGTCACGTGAAGTTACTGCCAAACCAGTACGCAGCTAGCTGCAAATAACTTCCTTCTTCCATAATACGACGGCATCGGTGCTCTCGGCTGGAAAGCCTGACGCTTGGACGGTCCCTCGAGGTGTACAGAAGCTGGCCTCTTGTAAGACAGAAGACGCTCCTCTATACTCCGGGCCAACTCTAGGCTCTGGTAGTAGTCAATCATACCGTTCGCCACTATAAGAATGCCAATGTCTGGAACTAGACAATGGCAAAACCTACGCGTCATCTCCTCTGGGCCTGCAATTAGACTAGGAGCGAAATGGCTCAGGCGACTAAACTCTGCCGCATACTCGTCAACAGAACGATTCCCCTGCTGGATGTTCTAGAATCGTAGCCCCATGGCTACCCTAGCGGTGGTCGAGAAGAATTTTTTCTTGAACTGGGTCTTGAACTGATCCCAAGTGGCCTTCCCTCTCGCGAATAGCGGCTCATTCCTGAACCAAACTCCTGCCAAGTCTATCAGCAGAAATTCTGCTGCCTCGACCTGGAGGTCACTCGGGAACCTAGCTCCAAGGAGCTTTCTCTCTACTGAGTCTAGCCAGTCATCTGCTACTACAATGCCCTCAGTCCCTAAGAACTCCTTGGGGTTCAGACCCATGAAGTCCTTGATTGTCCCTGCTCTCTGTCGTGTCTCTACAGGTGGTGGGACCACGGTACGCTCCATGCTCTGACGAAGTAGGGTGGTCTGCTCCTGATGGGTCGTTAGTGTCACGCCCCAGAACCAGAATACTGGAGAGCGGGGGCAGACACAGCCAGCTACGTATATTGAAATAGAATACATCTCAACTATACGGTCACGGCTGTCTAGATATGAGGGTTTACTACAAGCCAGCAGTCTCTTAAGGTCAAGCCTATTGTCTCAATCTCAAGCATTTAACAGAGTTACAAGATGTTAGAGCATCGAATATATATATATAAGGCGTCCCAAATATTACATATTGGATGATCATGAAGCTAGTCGTACAAAATGATAGGACTAGCAAGAGTTCAGTCATACATGATCAACCCTAGGATTTGTTAATCATGTTTACAGCCCGTAGGCAGACAGTAAGTAAATGTGCATCGAGCTAACAGGTGCTCGTCGGCTAAACGCCTCAAAAGAATAAATTTACATATAAGTGGGTGAAACAAAAGGGAAAACCCACTCGTAGCCCGGGTTCCGTCTAGTGTTCACCATTGGGCTGGAAGCTGGGTAGATCCTCGGGAGCTGCTCCGAAATCTGGCCACACAAAACCAGCTGGGTCAAACCCCAGAAAGAGCAAGTGCCACAAAGGAGGCCACAAATAAGAACAAAAGCCAGCATATCAGAACATACAGAATAAAGGAAAGTACAAGTAATAAAAGTACACAGGGCGATAAACGACTAGGGACGTGGAACCATTCCGGGAGCCAGGTTACAATCCTTAAACCAAACAAGGACCGGAATTGTAACCCTTCGCCTGAATAGCTCACTGCCTCTACCCATTTATCGTTAGAGATAAGTAAAACAATCATGATCAAGAGTTCCAGGTACAAGGCTAGATAAGACTTAGACAGGACTAGACACCATTCATTCACAATCGGCCAAGCAAGTACTACGGCTTACTACTTTAACTAACTAGGGTTATCACAAGCCTAATTACTAACAAGATGCAAGTGAGAAACTCCCAGTCCCAAGCCCTGCAGACCATCCAGTTATCCTTCCGCGGGTTGAGAGTTATAGTTGGGTACATCGCCCGGGAGACAAATGTACCCTTAGGTGACTTAGAGGGTGCAACACATGACAGTGTGCTGGAAATGTGCTCTACTCGTCGGCAAGCTACAAGTCCATTAAAGCGCCCAGATAACGAGATTGCCTGTGACTGGGAATTCTCCATGTTCTAGTTTGATCTAATAATTAGCCTAATCCAATTTAGCGCGAGTCCCTGGCCGTAGTACCCAGGAAGTCACGTCCTAGACATGATGCAAGACAAGACAAGTGGATTGTGCAAACAAGCAAGCAGGAACACCCACGGTGTCAAGGCAAGTCAAGTCAAGTTATCAAGTCAAGTCAAGTCAAGAGTGCGCCGCCACGGGCCACTATCAAGTTTATCAAGGTAAATCATGTCAGGGTACTTGTCAGGGGTGCGCCACGACGGGCCACTATCAAGTTAGGTTGGTCGTGTCAGGAGTGCACCACTACGGGTCACTGTCATGTTATACTAGTTCCTTGTCATACCATGCTGTGTACAATAGTTATTCCAAACATATTAAGCAAAATCAAGTTCATGCCAAAAGGCGTAAGGATATAAAATGGGCGTAAAATACCTAATAAAATACTAATATAAAATAGGACTATAGAAGAGCCA